>BLSH010002592.1:6847-22665 GCA_018402905.1 Glandirana rugosa
TACACTGAGCAATCACAATGTTCCCAAATCCCAAACAACGGTCGTCAAATCTGTAGTTACCGACACACAACTCAACACACAGCCATTGATGTCTAAACTGCTGGCAACAAACCCTAAACCCTTGTAACACTAACGAGTCACATGACACCCAGGAGGAAAAATGGCTAATTGGGCACAATTTGGACATTTTCACTTAGGGGTGTACTCACTTTTGTTGCCAGAGGTTTAGACATGTTTTCACACAAATAGAGCTTTCTTTTGTTGGTATTTAACCACTTGCCGACCGCCAACCGCAGGTTGACGGCGACAAGGTGGTTCGTTATCGCAAATCGCCGTCATACGACGCCGGAGGCGCGCCCGCGCGCTCACTGTGTTCGGGGAGGGCCAGGGAGCGGGTGCGGCGGCTTCGATTGCCGCCGGCTACCCGCGATGGCCCCCCCAGAGCGAGTGAGCGGAGGTCCGTGTATGTAAACACGGACCTCCGCTCTGTGTGAGGGGGAAGGGCTGTGATCACAGCCTTCCTTTACGTGAAGGCTGTGATAACTTCCCTTCCCCTGTTAGGGCATCCCCCATACAGTTAGAACACGCCCAGGGAACATAGTTAACCCTTAGCGCGCCCCCTGCAGGCTAACCCCTTCACTGCCAATGGCATTTACACAGTAATCAGTGCATTTTTATAGCACTGATCGCTGTATAAATGCCAATGGTCCCAAAAAAGTGTCAAAATGGTCCGACATGTCCGCTGAAATATCGCAGTACCGCAAAAAATCGCAGATCGCCACCATTTTAAGTAAAAAATAAAAACCCCAAAAATGAATTCTCATCATCCGTAAACGCGGCCACTTTTGCGCAAACCAATCAATAAACGCCGATTGCAAATTTTTTTATCGCAAATATGAGGAAGAATATAAATCGGCCAAAAACGGTGAAAAAAAATGTTTTTTTATATTTTTTTTTTTTGGATTTGTATTCTAGCAAAAAGTAAGAAATTTGGGTTTTTTTGCAAAATTGTCGCTCTTCTTTTGTTTATAGCGGCGATCAGAAATGACGCAGAGGTGATCAAATACCACCAAAAGAATGCTCTGTTTGTGGGAAAAAAAGGACGCAAATTTCATTTGGGTACAACGTCGCACGACCGCGCAGTTTTCAGTTAAAGCGACGCAGCGCCGAATCGCAAAAAGGGCTCCGGTCCTAAAGCTGGAAATCCTTCCGGGGCTGAAGTGGTTAATCATTACTGAGCTTTTTATTTTTTGCTAAACAAACAAAAAAAGACTATCGGTGATGGGCACTGATAGGTGGAACTGATGGGCACTGATGAGGCTGCACTGATATGTGGCACTGATGGGCACTGATAGGTGGCATTTATGGGCACTGATATGCACTGGTAGGTGACACTGATAGGCAGCACTGATAGGTGGCACTGGTGATGAGGCACTGATTGGCACTGATTGGCAGCACTGATGGGCACTGAAAGGTGGCACTGGTCGGCATTGATAGGTGACACTGGTGGGCACTGATAGGTGACACTGGTGTGCACTGATAGGTGGCACTGGTGGGCACTGCTTAGCAGCAGTGGGTCTAGAGTGTGCAGGACCGATGACCCTTTTAGTCAAGACGGTAATCTGCTTTTTTTTTTCTCCTCATGCTGTCAGCGTGAGGAAAAAAACAAGCCAATTACCGTCTCTGTTTACATAACGTGATCAGATGTCATTGGCTGACAGCTGATCACGTGGTAAGGGGAGGAACAGTGATGTTACAAACAAAAGTTTAACTAGCAAAGAGTTCATATTTAACTTCAGGATGCCTGCATACTTAAATGTACCTGTTTTAATCATCAACCATGTGAGTTGGTAAATGTGCCTTCTTTAACCACTTGCTGACCGCCGACCAGCGTCTGATGGCGACAAAGTGACTTGATATCGCAAACCGGCGTCATATGACGGCGGCTGCGAGATCCCGCACTGTGAGCGTGCGCCGCCGGAGGCGCGCTCGTGCGCTCACTGTGTTCAGGGGGGCCAAGGAGCGGGTAGGGCAGACTCGATCGCCGCCGGCTACCCGCAATGGCAAGTGAAAGAACAGAGGTCCATGTAAGTAAAACACGGATCTCCGTTCTGACAGGGGGGAGGGCTGTGATCACAGGCTTCCTGTATATGGAAGCCATGATCACTCCTCTCCCCCTGCTAGCCCAGCCCCCCATACAGTTAGAACACACCCAGGGAACACAGTTAACCCTTAGAGCGCCCCCCCCCACAGATTTACTCCTTCACTGCCAATGGCATTTACACAGTAATCAGTGCATTTTTATAGCACTGATCGCTGTATAAATGCCAATGGTCCCAAAAAAGTGTCAAAATGGTCCGACATGTCCCCTGCAATATTGCAGTACTGCTAAAAATCGCAGATCACTGCTATAACTAGTAAAAAATAAAAAAAATGAAAACCACAGAAATGAATTCTCCTCATCCGTAAACGCAGCAACTTTTGCGCAAACCAATCAATAAACGCCGATCATGATTTTTAAAATCAAAAATGAGTAAGAATATAAATTGGCCAAAACCGATGAAAAAAAATGTTTTTTTATATTTTTTTTTTGGATTTGTATTTTAGCAAAAAGTAAGAAATGTGGGTTTTTTTGCAAAATTGTTGAATTCTTTTATTTTTTGCGGTGATCAGAAACAACACAGAGATTATCAAATACCACCAAAAGAAAGCTCTATTTGTGGGGAAAAAAGGACGCAAATTTTGTTTGGGTACAACGTCGCACGTCCGTGCAATTGTCAGTTAAAGCGGCGCAGTGCCGAATCGCAAAAAGTGCTCTGTTCCTAAAGTGTGAAATCCTTCCGGGGCCGAAGTGGTTAAATGTAACCATATCACTACACTTAAACGCACCTCTCTTCTGTTTTATACTCTGTAGCTCTTGCTGGATTCTGCTTTAGGCATTCCCTATTGACACTTTTTTTTTTGAGGAACGAATCATCTGAGTTTCCATTATTTCTTATTGGGAAATTTGCTTTAATATACGAGTGCTTTGGATTACAAGCACGTTTCCGGAAAAAATTATGCTCACAATTCAAGATTTAACTGTATTTACTTTATCCTGCCAGTATATTTAGCTCTGGGGTCCTTTTCTTCTGTTTAGTAGGATGACCTTGGCTGCTTTGCTGAAAATAGCCCGTTTATAAAGTTAAATAGCTTAAACTCAAATGCAGCAGAGTTAAATACGTCTGAGCATTGACCCCTACCAACATCTCCATGCCTGCTCTGCTCACATGGGCTGTTTGGAGATTCCATTAGGCAGTGACAGTCACAAAGTAAGCAGCTACTGCTGGGCTCTCTTTTTAGTAAACCCAGAATGCTCCACAAACCAGAGTTTCACCAGTCTGCCTTGTATTAAATGCCAAAAAGTGTATACAAAACTTTATTGGGATTTAGAAATATATGAAAACAGCACTACAGAAATGCAATTTATACCTCCACCTGTCACTGTCAATATGTGAGGAGTGTTGAACCCCCTGGTCTAAGCAGATGGAAGTGAATGCATATATGAGAACTTTCTTGCAGCTATTAGGAACACTTTTACACCTATTTTGGTGATCTGAGTTTTTTTTTGCGATTGACACCTCCATGAGTTTGTGATCTTTTTGAGCTTACTAATCTGAATTTAGTGTAGCATGTAATGCAAACTCAAGAATAACTACTATCACCTGAATGTCATTCTTGCCTATATGGCAATTATATTTTTCCTGATATTTTCAGAGGCTCTGGTAGAACACTAAGATACAAATGGCGTCCATGGTGTGGTGGTCGTCTTTATAAGTGATTCACAATTCTGTCATTTTGAGTCCAGACTCTGTTGTTTTTTGGTAACAACGTTGTTATTTAGTGATGGATGGAGGTTTAAATGGCATTTTTGTAGTGCTGTTTTCATATATTTCTAAGTCCCAATAAAACATTTTTTGACATTACCATTTGGAGTCACATTTAATACCTATTTTTTCTTGGGGTACTCTCCCTTTGTGGTACTCTGCAACTTTTTTGCATGTTCTATACTGGGTATGCTGACCCACACCAAACATTGCTGTGATAATAGAACTGTCCTTCCCGCTGTAGGGCCATACAGGTGTGATGACACCATCATTTGTTAGTACATACCTTGTATAAATGTCTATTTGTAAATAAATATTTTATATATAATATAACAATTATATTAAACATCATTCAGAAAATTTAAAAACAAATTTAAAATGATATTGACCTCAAGCCATTAGTCTTGAAAGAATTTAAGCATTGACTAAAAAGAATAAAGAATAAAAAATCCATAAGCTCAATCTATTCTATGCTGTTGCTGCATGTTTTATGTTTAGTCTTTTTTACTATTAATATTTCTTTTTAATTCACTCTGGGATATAGACAGTAGAAGCATGTGCCAAGAATCGCTGTTTGAGTTTGTAGTGATATCAATAGTTCCCAGTGGATTTATGGGTGATTCTAATAACTGCTTGGTGTGTGTCTACAATTTGTCTGTTTATACTAAATGCAATATGTTTTCTGTAGTTATCAAAGATTCATACCACAGCTGACAGCCTTTTTTTTGGCTTCTTGTTATTAAAGCCTATAGTGCTGACTTTTCATGTGTTGCGAGTTGTTGTTTGTATTCTGAGAAAGTAGCAGTGCTCAGTGGCTGCTTTATTGGGTACACCTGTTTATGAATACAAATAGTGAAAGAGCGAGTCATATGGCTGCAATTCCTAAAGTATGCAGACATGGTCAAAAACCATTGGAGCTTTATAAAACATTTAAATGGGGAAGATTTGTAATCTGAATGAGTTTGACTGATGATTGTTGGTGCCGGATGTGGTGGTTGCAGCATCTTAAAAACTGTCAACCTCAGGAGATTTTAATTTGCTACATTCACTAGTACATGTACTAATGTACAAAGAAAAAGGGGCCAAAGCTTCCAACTGAGTGGGAGTTTATAATAGAGGTCTGAAAAATGGCCATACAGTACTTGTTCATGCCAACGTGATGACAGTCCTTGCTCAGATAACCACTCTTTACTGTAGTGATGTTTGGAAGACTGTGGCACCATCACCTTGCTTACTGAGTGCTTACTCTCTGCAAAGGGCATCTCCTGACTCCGCATATGTCTTTGCTCCTCGTAGCCGGTGCTGAAATTGGCTGTGTTGGTGAATTGGCAATGTGGTGACATCATTCCCTCAGTCATGTGACAGTGATGTGTCACAAAAATGTAAATTGAAGCACAACATCCCTGCTAAAAGGCCCAGATGCAAAAGAGGTCAGAAGGACAATCGAATGAGTATCCAACATGGTTCTAAGGTGCAAAACCACCCATTCGTCATGGCTTGAGATTGAAAACAACGTAAATGGACTAGAAGAAAACTGGAGCTTTATTAGTATTTCTTCCAGTGTGATTAAATTACCAAGTCTTGTTAGTAGCTGCTTCCACACCAGCTGGTCCAGTTCACTTCTAAATTTGTCTATTTTTTGCTTGTAGCCCTGACCTCTGTTGGTATAAAGTCATATCTGGACCTTTTCAGGTCTGGTTTGGCATTTTGGTTTACATTTATGTTAGATTGTATGACAAGTCAAGGAGACCGTGGGGGTACCAATAAGATAAACTTACAGTCCAGTGCTATTTTTCCACTTTCTTTAACTATGTGAGCTGCTGGGGAGTGCAGATAAGGTGAGTAAATGGGTGTTGGGGATGCCCTTGAATTGACAAAGTGACAGTGTCTCTTTAACATCACATCATGTAAAACCTTGAAGAGGATGGGATATATATTGTAAGCTCCTTGAGGGCAGGGACTGATGTGAATGTACAATGTATATGTAAAGCACTGAGTAAATTGATGGCGTTATATAAGTACCTAAAATAAATAAATACATATAGTAGAAGGCCATGTTGAATTCCACTCTGATTAGCCAAGAATAGTGAAAATTAGGACTCAGCAGGTGCGGGAACACCAAAATCGGATAATTCTTTCTTGGAAAAACGTTACCCGATTTGACTAATCTCAGTTGCAGCACCAACATGCAGATGGTGGTGTCAGAATCTGAGAGGGAAAAGAGGTCCTTAGCCTGCATGGTGGCTGATAAATCTGCGGGAACTATAATTTGCCATCATTACCATTCGGCTGGATTCACACCATTGCGAATTGCATGCGGATTCCCTACATCCAATTAGCAATAACAGGAGATTTTGACTGACTCTCTATGGAGCCGGTTCACATATCTCCACAGCAGGTCCGGTGCGTTTTGCACAAAACCACTGTGCGACTTTAGGCCCATTTCAGGTACAAATTTAGCCCAAAATTTGGGCTGAAATTGGATCTTAAATGGTAAACCAGGACACACCGGACCCCTGCTGTGAGCCGCTGTGTGTTCTAGTGTGAAGCCAGCCTTAAACATAATCCCTTAGAAACATTTCAGCACTTTGTAAATTTCATAACAGAAAGGCAAACACATACGCTTAACTGATAATAGATGTGTACCTAATAAAGTACAGTATATATGCAGTAGGTATATTACAGATTCTAATAATATATCGTTCTGACGCAGGTGACAAAGAGCTAATACAAGAAGTTCTGTTTGATGCTGTGGTCAGCGCTCCATTGGAGGCTTATTGGACCAGCCTTGCACTGAACAAATCAGAGTGAGTATATGTCCTTATCAAGGATAAAATACATCCAGTCATTGAAAATGCAGTACTGATACTTAAAAGAAGAACTCATGAAAAAATGAGATAGTTGTCTTAATGTGGGTAAGTGTTTTAATCAATAACTTTAAGTGTGACTATTTAACTTTTTAACTCCTTTTCTTGCAATAAAAGATGTTGCATTTGTGCCTACTGCTTCCATTACATCATGCTGACTGACAGTGGCGTTTTGATAAAAGGCCTACTCATGCTGATGTGATGGACTAATGTGTTAAAATACACATAACCATAGTGAACATTAATGCGCGATCAGCATTGTGGTGCCATTCATTTTGAATGCCACCCCAATGCTACTTGGCAGCAAACCTCAACGTATGTCTTTTTCATGCACCACAATGCACAGTGGAAAGCATTTGTGTGATGTGGGGTGGTATGTTGAAAATAAAAGGGTCAGCTCCTGGTATAAAAAAACCCCTGCAGTGAAATGCTCATTAAGTCTAGGGGGTTGCAGAAAAGGCTGTACTGTATCACTTATCTGACTCCCTGATCGAGCAGGTTCCCATGGTCCATACTCCCAGCTACAGTTGCACTACTGGCACCACCAAATACAATATATGGTTAATTGCCCTGTATTGTATGTGATGCACCAGGGTTCCACCCCAAGACCAGAGCTTTGGGGGGGGGGGGGGGAGAGAAGAACAGTACCAAAATCAGCCAGAACAAGGAGCCAGGTAACCCAAGGCATAGTCTGAATGGGCTCAAAAGAAAATAGTCGTGGAAGCTCCTATTGCATCTTAGGTGAAGACAAAGCAACATTCCGGAAAAAATAGACACATTTGTAAATAATATTTATTGCCTTTCTTATTTCATGTTAATTGTGCAGACATTTGAAGTTTCCACTATGTCCAGTGGGCATGTTGAAATGAAGGAAACTGTAATCATAACTGTGTCTCAAGACTTTTGAATCGATGCACACTGATAATTGTTACAGCAGCTATTTATGCTAGCTGTTTGCCAGAGAGTGAATTTGATCTATACGGTTTTGTATGTTTGGCTCACTTCCTGCAAGATTTTAATCTTATATTCATATTTATATTCAGAAATTCAGACAAAGACGTGGAGATTGCTTTCCTTGGTACACGCACTGGACTGACCCGTGTGAATCTGTTTGTGGGCCCAGAGCAGCTAACTTACAAGTAAGCAGCATTTAGTGCCTGGATCTCAAATTCCTATTGGCTAAAAGTGTGTATTCTGCCCTTGATGTAAACTAGTAATAATATTTCTGTGGGGGTTTTCATTTATCCATATCAGGGTATTGCATAGGTGCTTCCAGTGAAGGGTGCATTAAATGTTAAAATGGTTGTAAAGGCTCAATTTTTTTTTATCTTCATGCATTTTATGCATAAAGGTAAAAAACCTTCTGTTTGATGCTGTGGTCTGCGCTCCATTGGAGGCTTATTGGACCAGGCTTGCACTAAACAAATCAGAGTATATGTTCTATCAAGGATAAAATACATCCAATCATCAGAAATGCAGTACTGATATTTAGAAGAACTTGTGACAAAACGAGATAGGTGGTTCTTTTTTTGCATCCAAACGTTTTATTGGTAGATATGAAAAATACAGTACAAAGGTAGCAATGATATCATGCGGGGTGCAACCCTTTTAGTTAAATTATACATATTATACACATCATGCAATAAGTCGAGGGGTTCAACCCCAATGTAAAACCTAATCCTCAGGAGGTAATATGTTTCAGTCATGAGTTCCACAGGATCCAAATATATTCTCTTTATATTGTTGAATTTAGTGTGTGGTCCCTGTGTTCAACACATGTGCTTCCCAAGACATTATATAACTGAGGACCTAGGTACAGAAGGTATATAATGTATTCTGCTAAAAGGAAAGTACAAGCCTTAAGGGTTTGTATAGAAAAAAGTAAACTAAGAACAGAAACATAACAAACGAAGGCCCCTTTCACACTTGTCCGACACGATTTTACAATTTTACCGCAATTTCATTGCAATTTGGGATCAGTACAACTTTGGTACGACTTTGTTGCAACTTTGGCATGAAAACATATTACAAAGTTGTACAGAAATATTACAGAAATCACATCTATATTATTCATATGCAATTTGCATGCGACTTTGAGGGTTTAAAATTGAAGTCTATGGACCTCAAGGTGCTCCAAAGTTGGACCAAAGTAATGCAGGGACTATTTTGAAGTTGGCGCGACTTGAAGTCATACAGATATGAACGGTACTCATTGTAAATCATGGGGAATGACTTGTCATGCGACTTTGCAGTCCCAAGTCGCAGGACAAGTCGCATAAGTGTGAAAGGGGCCTAAGGAAGATTGGTAAAATTTTGAAACAATGAATCTTGCCACCATAGTCTACCTATTTTTTGGCAGCTTAGTCCTCTAGGGAACTACCGTAGGATGACCAATTACTCCATTTGTTATTAAATATATGCATAGTGTTGAATATAGTGTGGTGAATACGCTCCATTACAGTGTTTTAATCAATAACTTTAACTGTGACTATTTAACTTTTTAACTCCTTTCCTTGCAATAAAAGATGTTTTATTTCTGTCTACTGCTTCCATTACATCATGCTGACTGACAGTGGCGTTTAGATAAAAGGCCTACTCATGCTGATGAGATGGACTAATGTGTTAAAATACACATAACCATAGTGAACATTAATGGAGCGAGTGGGGGGGGCGCTGCATGTATGTTTGAATACACAGAGCAGCAGCTCACAAGCTGCTTGCTACGGGGGCATGCAGCAGGAGGGGCCCAAGAGAGCCAGTGAGAGACCCGAGAAGAGGAGGATCAGGGGTGCTCTGTGCAAAACTACTGCACAGAGCAGGTGTGTATAAGTTGTTTTTTTTTTTTTTTTTTTTTTTTATCTGCCTTTAATATCACTTTAAATCACACAAAGATATTTTAGATAATTGTGTGCTTCGAACCTCTTGGCAACAGTGTGATGAAGACCCTTTTCTGATCCAGCATGACTGTGTCTCTATACATAAATACATGGTCTGATGAGTTTGTTGTGGAGAAATGCAAGAAGGCTGTACAGAGCCATGACTTCTCATCCAGCATCAGTACCTAACTTTACTAACGCTCTTTTGGTAGAACGGGCATGTGGGTTAGGCGCAGAATTGTAGAAAATACACAGTCCAAGTTTGGCAATGACAGGATATTGTAGAAAAGTTCAGCAAGTACAACAGGCCCAGCAGGGAAGTCACTTAAAACTCAGACAGCAGTGGACCCATGAGATGCAGAATGGAAGATGCCGACAGCGTAATGTGGCCTGGCTGGTCCACACCCAAAAGGGAAGACTTCCTGGAAGGTAGACATAGTCCCTGCACTGTCCCTATTTCTCCGGAACCTTTCCCTATCTCTAGTACTGTCCCTAACAGACAGGGATCCTTCCTCTACACTACTAGCAAAAAGCTTGCCAAGCCCGGGAGCCAGAGTCTTAAATAGACTGCCTGACCCAAAATGACCACCAAACACACATGGGATGCCAGCATTCAATCAGATAGCAGCCTCCCTGTGACTGAGGAAACCATAAAGCAGGGATATGCAATTAGTGGACCTCCAGCTGTTGCAGAACTATAAGTCCCATGAGGCATAGCAAGACTCTGACAGCCACAAGCATGACACCCAAAGGCAGAAGCATGATGTAGTTTTACAACAGCTGGAGGTCCGCTGATTGCATATCCCTGCCATAGAGAAACCAAGTTCCTCTTGACTTCCTCCCCCACCTGCATTGCTGCTGTGGCTGAGCGCCACCTGCAGTGGAGAATACAGACTGCACCTGCCTACAGGCACACATTCCCACAGACACTCCAAAATCTTATACAAAGTCTTACTAGAAAACTAAAGACTGTTATAGCTGTAAAACTGAGGCCAACTCCATATTAATGCCCATGGTTTTGGAATCAGATGTCCAATAAGCTTATATAGGTGTGAAGGTCCGTTTTCCACAAAGTTTTGGCCATATAGTGTATAATCCAACCACCCTCAGCCAACAGGGGAAAATAGACCTGCAAGCTTGGCATGCCTGAGTTTTTAATTAAGAAAAACATATTCAGAGAGAAATTTCAAAGATGACATCACTGATTTCGTTCTCAAAATGCTATTTGCCTGGTTCTGGTGTCAAACGTTTTGTGTATTTACCCAGAAGAACCAGCAAAGTCAGAGTAAGGTTAAAGCGCCTCATTTTGCAGGCTTGTTCTTTGCCATTTACTCAAAAGTTACTGAAGACAGTGGATCAGCATGACAGCCAGCTTTTTAGAAGGAGAGGTTAGTTATGTATGCATACATATTTTCTCAGTATGGACTTTCTTTAGGCCAGATTCACACTATGTTGCTTGTAGAAATGTGCAGTTCTTTTCGTTCCAAATTAAAATTCAAACAAATTTACTTTTTCATGGAAATTCGGATGTATTACAATAGTACCGTATTTAAACGAATCCAAAATAACGAAAAAAAAAATTTGGACGAAATTCGAATTCGAATAATTTTCGAATAATTTTTTTAATACTTTTCAAATTCAAATAGTTTTCAAATTCAAATTCGATAAGTTTTAAAATTAAAATAGTTTTCAAATTAAAAAAGTCCTCGAATTTTAATAGTCTTCCAATTTCCAAAGAGAACTAAATAAAATAGAAAACAAAGGAAAAGAACTGAAAAAAACAATAGACTAGAAAAGAATATAACAGAAAACAAAAAAATAGAATACAACAGAGTAAAACAGCTCTGTTTCACTCCACCACATTATATTCTTTCATTTTCTGTTATATTCCCTTCTATTGTATTCAATCTTTTTTTCCATTCTGTTCCTCCACTTTCCACTCCACCCTATTCTCCTTGGAAATTGGAAAATTGTTTGCATTCGAACACTGATCAAATTCGAAAATTATTCGAATTTGAAAACAAATCGAATTCAAAAACTTTTCGAATTTGAAAACTATTCGAAATTGATTCAAAAACTTTTTGAAAACGAATGAACGAAACGAATTCCAAAAACGATTTAAACAAATGAAACAAATCTAACTAAACAAATTTATGTAAATAAGGAATCAAAACAAATCTAAACAATTTATTTCACTCTGCACATGTGGATTTGCTTTCGTCTATCTAGAAAGGTTATTTTGCAGTATAAGCAAGGAAGCTCAGACCTGTTCGGTGTATAAATGTGCCTTTACTGAAAAAAATGCTATACATACAAAACTATTACAATATTAGGAATACAGTACAAAACTGACAGATATCTATAGCAATTAAACAACCTAGCAAACAAACAGAAACTATGGTCTGTAACAGTAGAAATACACTTTAAAAATGACTTAACTTAGGTTACTGTGTATATGTGATCTCCATTGGCAACAAGGACCCCAAAGCTTCTATAGCAGTTGCTGGTCGATCAGCCGAAAGTGTCTTGGCTGGTTTTAAACTGTCCTTGGTTTTTAAGGCATGATAATAGTCCCGTCCAGGTTATGCCTGGCAACCTTTATACAGTATAGCTCAGTTTGCTTACCATAGTTACCGAACAACAGAAAAAATATCTCTGTAGTTTTCTATGAGAGATGCACTCTCAAATTCTACCTCAAGATGCCACTCTGCCATCATACATTCAATAGGTAATATATTTACTGTTTACTGTAGCTATAGAGACAATAGACTCAAACTGTCACAATGTTGAATACAACAATGGTATTTACGTTACCATTGTATCCAACAATTTGTTTGAGAAGTATCCATTCAAGCCAAAACCTGACAGTAATCTTATTGCTATTCCATGAGTCTTATAGGAAAAATCATTTTATATCAACCACAAAACACACACCCAAGTTGCAATGCACCACTATACATGGTAAGACACTATAGTGTATTGTGGTGCGCTGGCAGCTCATTATTATGAATTTTCTAGCTTAACACAACTCACATTACTCATATAATGAGTTTTAATGCACTACATTGGACTGCACAGGTGGGAAAGACCTCTCTGGAGAAGAAAGGAAAACAGAGCCAGAGTGCGAGCTGGTGGTGACTTATCAGCAGTGGGCCAATAGAAATCAGGACAGGTTTTCTCATCTGCCCATCTGCCCAACTGACTCTTCACCCCAGCGTCTCTTCATCCTGACTCTTCACCCTACAGTCATTAGTCTACAAGACTTAGGCTGGGTTCATACTAGTGCGAATTGGATGCAGGTTTCTCTCAATGGAGCCGGTTCACACATGTCCGGCGCAGCTGCAGAGCGCATTGCACAGGGATCCTGTGTATCTTTGGCTCTGTTTCCAGTTTCTGAATTCAGGAAAAAATTCGGGCCTGGTTCATCCCTTAAACAGAGAACAGGGATGCACTGGAACCCTGCTTTCAGCCACATCAGCGTTAGATGTGAACCCAGCCTAAGTAAGTTGGTTGATATCATGATACATGTAGTGACTTTTGAAAAAACAACTAGTGGGCAGTGCTATAAACAAAGTAGAACCCTTTCTCAAGTTCAAATGTATTCACATTTAAACTTGAGAAACGGTGGGGATGCCCAAAAATGTTGTTCCTATACTTTTTGTTCATTGTGCTGTATAAGGATATATCTGGATTAAAATTTTCCATTACTGCATTGTGCTCCCAGTCCCTTTTTAATTTTGACATATACAGTATATATATATATATATATATATATATACAGTATATATTTTGTAACGTTTAAACAAGGCGAGGTGATCAATGGACAATACGTGTCGCCTTGCCTGCAATAATTTGCAGTGGTCTAAGGTAGGGATGGGCGAACGGTTCGGCCGAACTTCCGTCGTTTGCCCGATCCCCAAATTTAGAACATAATGGGGTGTTCGGTGTGACTTTGGCACCACCGAACGCCCCATAATGCATAGTGCACAGACGGCGCTCCCAGCTCCTCCTCCATGGGACAGGAGATGGCTGGCGCCAAAGGTAGTAGTATAAGCCACTCTAATACAGGTAAACAATGTCCGAAAAAGCAATAAGATGGTGGCTGGTATGCTGGGAAGAAATATGCACAGAGGGCCGGCTTTCCTGGAGAGTGAAGTCCGCTCTTGTTGATCATGTATTGGAGAAAGGAGAAAAGCGCCTCTGAGTGAAAACGTTTTATTATACAGTATAATGAACAATAGCCACTTACATAAAGGTAAGGTGAGTAAGGTGGGTGACCCTGCCCAGTTCTGGTGTCATGTGACGTCAGAGGGATGGGTCACTCAAATACGTCACCAGGTGGCCCCGCCCTTCATTATACATAAACTGTCAAAACAAAGTGAGCGCAGTCGGCGGGAGCCCTCCCATGGAGGAGGAGCTGTTGCGGCTTTTTTTTTTTTCTTTTAGTTCGTCGTGCCGCAATTGACGATGGATTAAAATGGGGGCACTTTGGGTGCTTTGGGGCAGAGCCCCCCCTGCCCCAAAGCACCCATACTCCCCATGTTGAGGGCATGTAACCCACATCAATTTTATTTTTAATTTCGGCGTGGAGTTACCCTTAAAAACCATACCAGACCCGAAGGGTGATTTTATCTATATTCTCGGGAGCCAGCAATACATTACAGCCGCGATGTTAAATGACAATTTTTCCTTTACAAATGTCATTTTGCTCTGGCACTGTTCTAAACATCACAGAGGTGAGCCCTTTTACAGGCAGACTAAGGGGACCCCCCAGGCACATTATTTAACCACTTCAGCCCCGGAAGGATTTCACACTTTAGGACCAGAGCACTTTTTGGGATTCAGCGCTGCGTCCCTTTAACTGACCATTGCGCGGTCTTGCGACGTTGTACCCAAACGAAATTTGCGTCCTTTTTTTCCCACAAATATAGCTTTCTTTTGGTGGTATTTGATCACCACTGCGTCATTTCTGATCACCGCTATAAACAAAAGAAGAGCGACAATTTTGCAAAAAAAAAACACATTTCTTACTTTTTTCTAAAATACAAATCCAAAAAAATATATAAAAAAACATTTTTTTTCATCGGTTTTGGCCGATTTATATTCTTCCTCATATTTGTGATTAAAAAAATTGCAATCGAAAATCAAAAATGTATTGATTGGTTTGCGCAAAAGTGACCGCGTTTAGGGATGATGAGAATTCATTTCTGGGGTTTTTATTTTTTTTTTATTTTTTACTAGTAATGGCGGTGATCTGTGATTTTTAGTGGTACTGCAATATTGCGGTGGACACTTTTTTGGGACCATTGGCATTTATACAGCGATCAGTGCTATAAAAATGCACTGATTACTGTGTAAATGCCATTGGCAGTAAAGGGGTTAACCTGCAGGGGGCGCTCTAAGGGTTAACTTGGTTCCCTGGGCGTGTTCTAACTGTATGTGGGCTGCCCTAGCAGGGGAAGGGGAGTGATCACAGCCTACATGTACAGGAAGGCTGTGATCACAGCCCTTCCCCCCTCACAGAACGGAGATCCGTGTTTACTTACACGGACCTCCGTTCTTTCACTGCGGGGGGGCATCGCGGGTAGCCGGCGCAGATTGATCCCCCTTGTCGCCGTCAACCTGTGGTTGGCGGTCGGCAAGTGGTTAAAGGAATATTTCATTTTTATTATTTCACTTTAAGCATTATTAAAATCACTGCTCCTGAAAAACAATTGATTTAAAAACTTTTTTTGCATTGATACATGTCCCCTAGGGCAGGACCCGGGTCCCCATTCACTTTTTATGGCAATAACTTGCATATAAGCCTTTAAAATGAGCACTTTTGATTTTTAATGTTTGGTCCCATAGACTTTTAATGGTGTTCGAATGTTTGGACAAATTTTTTGTCTGTTTGCATATTCTAGTGCGAACCAAACCAGGGCGTGTTCGGCCCATCCCTAGTCTAAGGTGGAATCTGGTTTGGGTTTTACAAGCCACCTTGGCAAGGTTGGTTCCGGACCAGATATTTCGGTTCACTGGAGTCCGCCATCAGGTGGTTTAAATAATCAGGAGGAGAGCAGAATTTTGCTCTGGCCTGGGACTCAGCAGCCATCAGCCTAATGCCTCGTACACACGGGACAACGATCGTGCACACGACCGTGTTGAATCGTACGTTGACGGTCGTATGTAGCCTACTGACATGCACACGACAGTCGTGTGTGCAACGT
>BLSH010002593.1:1333-25523 GCA_018402905.1 Glandirana rugosa
TTATACATCAATCAGATCTAAAAATAGACACTGATTACTGTATAACACTAAGGGGGCAGTGAAGGGGTTAAAAGTGTTCCCTGGGTGTGTTCTAACTGTGGGGGGGGGGGGGCAGGGTTGGCAGGGGCATGACAGATCTAACTGATCCCAGTGACAGGGATCAGTAGATCTGGCATGCCCCCCCACAGAACAGGGGAACCGCAGTGTTTACATCGCCAGTTCCCCGTTCCAGCTCTCTGGAAGGAGATTGCGGATCTCCGGCAGACATCGGGTCCGCCTGACCAGCGGGCACGCTTCCGGGGCGTGCGGTGGCGCTCGCGCCGCAGGGAGCGCGCCCAGCACGAGCCAAATGGGAGGACGTCTACGTCCTCCCGGCATTTTAGAGCCGCGCTGTAGCCGTCATTCGGCTATGGCGACGGCACGAGGAGGTTAAAGGAATTGTAAAGTCTTGTTTTTTCACCTTTAGTGCATTCTATGCATACACGTGAAAAATGTTCTGTGCTGAACAATTATTTATCAGCAAGGCCTAAGCCATCCGAGTATGAGAGCGGTGCCACATCTCAGAAACAAAAAAAAAAGGGGAAAAATTGGACGGGACTTTAAAGGCATCAGAAAGGCTCTCGGATTTAAGCAAACATAAAAGGAATTTTATTGATACAAATGTAGCCATGTGCTCCTTGGGAGTGGCTGGTAGTTGTGGTTCACCTTATAGCTGCCCTCAATCCAACCATATCTCACACATCCGGAGACACTGAACAGGCCGGTTCTTGTTTTTGTTTGTTTTATGTAGGGGAAATAACTTGGATAGGGAAAAGGGGTGACTGTGGGATGCCCAAAGAATTGGTTACGGACCTCCTGTATACATGACCGTATATACACTTTACTTCCTCCAGCACTTCTCTTTTGCAGACTATTGCTCCTTCACCTTCACTTCTCTCCAGCACATCACTTGCAGACTATTTCTTCTTCACTTCTCTCCAGCACATCACTTAGTTCCTGACCTGAAGGGAAATTTATCAGGCTCACATAACTCCTTTCTCTTCACCACAGCTAGCACATGGTGAGGCCTGCAAACTGTCAGCAGAGCATCCAGACCACCTGTTACAGGCCAGGGTCTTGGACCCCTCAAAGTGTAGCTTAGTACATTGGTGCTAGCCGGGCCTTTGATGGACTACAACTCCCAGCCCATCCCTCTTCCAGGTCCCACCGACCTGCTTTCCTCACTGTGACACTCCTTTCCCTGACTGGCTCCCAAGGCTTCACAGACTGTCCACTATTACACTCCCAGACTGCTCCGGCCTTTCTCTTCCAGCTCCCAGGGTCTGTCACTCACCGACTCCAGTGGTACTTTAAAGTGTTCTCAGTAGCACCTCTGCTGTTCTCCTACTCCCTTGTGCTGCTCCAGGAATCCACTCCACTCATGGCTGCACCCGAGTCTCCAGGCCTCAAGGTCACCCCCCAGACTGGGGGCTCTCTCCCAGGTAGATGCCTCCACAGCACCTCTGCTACTTCTTCCACACTTCTACCCAGCACTCTCCTCCCCCCTGCTTGCAGACTGCTGTATTTAAGGAGGCCTGCCCCCTGCCAATACAGACTGTAGATTGGTCAGGGCTCCTTGTCATACATCAGGAAGTCCTCATCCGTCCCCCTTACCAGAACCTTCTCCACTCAAAGGGGAGGAAACTCCAAGGGGTATTCCTTCCTTCTGTCTCCAGCCACTTACTGAGCCACTCCCCAGCTCAAATCAAAACATTCAGGCCTGCACTTACAGTCAGGCCTGACTAAATTTTGCCTCTCCTAGCAAAAGCTCACTACAAAACGCACCTATCACTATGGGGGCATTACACTGATATTTAAAACCCGTTTAAAACTGAGCATATTGCATGCCCAAATTAGCAATGTGTATATAACAAATTGTGTCATACAAATATGAAGTACTATAGCGCAACACAACCCCTTTGACAAAACCAGTCTTCTTCAGGGAGTTTCTTGATGAAAAGTACATATAAACGATAAAAAAAGAAAAAGATAAATAACAATCTGGAAAAACATATGTTGATATATTCATTAATAAGTTTCTGCATCAAAAACGCATGGAAAGTAGGTTATATGGTTTTCAATGGCATAGTTCACACCAGTGCTTGCAGTTCCAGTGCGTTCCAGTTACAGATAAAGTAGAACATGCTGTATTTTCTCTTTCGTTCATTGACAGACGCAGCCTCTATTCTTGACATGTGGGGCTTATGCACCTTTCACTAGGAGTGGACTAGGCAGAACGTAGTTTAGCTCAAAGCAGACACAGCCCCTCCCAGGGGGCAGTCCTCACTTGGCATAACCCCTCCTGCCCTGCTCAGCAAGACAGTTTTTTTTTCTGCCTAGTGCAAGGAGTAGGACCTGGCTCCCTGCTGGGATCTGCGGTTCCCCATTCTTTTTTTCATTCTTTCTTTCTTCAAGAATTCTGATGAAGATTACAATCAAGTAGCTGGCTGGGTGGCAGGCTGGATATCCTAGATCCAGGGAGTCTCCCCAGCGCGGCCGACGGATGCGAGCCGACCATTAGCTGTACGCGGGGTCGGCCACATCAGGCCTCGTTCCGTGCAAGGCGGCCGGCGGGTTAAACGTCCCACCAGCACACCTAGGACCGGGTCCTCGGGCTCGCGTCACGGGTGTCGCATGGCCAGCTGCTCCCCCCAAATCAGCGGGGTGGCAGGTCTGTCTCAGGTGGCAACCCGCTACACCAGTCTGGATGGGTAAGTACGCCCCCTGCTCCCCTCGGGGCGTGGGGTGGGCAGGCGGGTTCCCCCCTCCCCCCCTGGGGTGTTAGGCCGGCGGGCTGGTTCCCCCTTTCTTCACCCTCCCTCCGGGGGTCCCCTGGGGTGTGTGGGCCCGTAGTGGCACCCCTTACCTTCGGCGGCTGGCCGCATGGTCGGTAGTCGCGGCAGGCGCCATTTTGTGGTGGTCCGGCCGCCATTTTCCCGTAGTCGGCCGCATGTTCGGCCTCTATTGCTAATCGCGGCCGCCATTTTGTTGTGGCCAGTCACATGTTTTTGCCTCTAGTGTGCATGGCGGCCATGTTGTGGTGGCCCATGCATTCAGTACAGCCTATATGTGTGTGGGGGGCGGTTCCCTGGCCTTCTGGCACTGGTTTACCCCCTCGCACTGTAGCTGTTACTGGCCTCAGCCCTGTCCCTGCATTACATGTGGGGAAGGTTTGGTGGGCGCAGGCCTGCCTTGGCGTGCAGGGAAAAAGGCATATATGCAGCGGTGGGAAGCAGCAGCGGTAGAGCGGGCAGGTGGTAAGCCCCCCCGGGGTCACCTTCCTATGGGAGTCCTGCACAGTCATGGTGGGGGGGGCCTGGGCTCCTGGTACTACAGGTCCCAGTTTGCGGGCCAGGTTACCAGGGTGGGTTGCATTGGCAGCCGATGCCAGTGCCGTCCCACTTGACCCCTCCGTGGTGCTTAGGGACTGCGAGGCGGTCTTGGGATCCTGGGTTTCCCGGGCAGGGTATTGGGCATATGGCGGGCCGTACCCCTCTCCTGCCTCTGGGATGAGTCGGACCCCTTGAGATGGTGTCCCGGTGTTCCCCGGATAGTATGGTGGGGTGTGCCGTGGCTGCTGCCACGCCAGGAGACAAGTCCTCAGTGTGAAGGGGTGCCCCTACCCACGGTTTGGGTAGGGAGATGCCTGCGGTCGATGCACTGAAGCACACATGTCCTTTATTGAAGGTTAAGAATAAAGAGGAGGAAAAAATGCACTGGACTGCATCAAAAACACATCAATAGCGCACATGCAGAAAAGCTTCTGAAACGCATCCGGACTGTGTTTCTATAGTGTGAACTGGCCCTAAATAAGGACATGTGTGTTCAAGCGTGTTTTTGGTGCATTTTACAGTGTTCCAGTGCAGAAAAAATGCAGCATGTTCTACTTTTTTTTTTTTTCTGTAACTGGAAAACACTGTTACTGCAAGCACTGGTGTGAACTATGCCATTGAAAACCATATAATCTACTTTTAATGTGTTTTTGATGCACTGGACTGCATGTGATGTGAACTGACCAGCACATTTTTGAGGCATTTTACCATGTTCCAGTATAGTCCAGTGCAGGAAAAATGCAGCATGTTCTGCTTTTTTTCTTCTGGAACTGCACGCACTAATGTGAACTATGCCATTGGAAACCATATAACTTACTTTCCATGTGTTTTTGATGCAGGAAAAAAACGCACTGGACTGCATGTGGTGTGAACTGGCCCATAGTCAGTTCAGTGTATAGTAGCCTAAGGTTTCCTAGTCCCAGGGTAACAATTGGGCATGTGTCCTCCAATTTACATTGACAATTGGGCGTATGTCCTGTCCTCCCACTGACACTAATGAAGGGGTACAATTCCTCCCAATGACACCAGCAATGGGGCACAATTCCTCCCAATGACACCAGCAATGGGACACAATTCATTCCCACTGACACCAATGATGGGACACTACTTCTATTGACACCAACAATTGGCCATATGTCCTCCCACTGACACCAATGGAGGGCAAGATTCCTTCTATTGACACCAATGATTGAGCACTATTCCTAGCACTGACATCAACAATGGGGCACTATGGTTTACTTCCATTGACACCAATAAATTTTCTAATCCCACTGGCCTCAGTCCGGCCTCCTACAGTCTGAAGGACAGTATAATGGTCCTTTGCTTAGAAAGTTTGGAGACCCCTGTTATAGACTGTCTGTAGAGACCAACAAACGACACCATGAATCTACATGGTCATTGTACATCTTGCAAAGGTGAGGTGCAAGTAGGTAGGTAGATTTATAATGCCTCTAAGGTGGGAGGTCCAGGTTGTTTTATGCTTTTCCCCCCCAATATCTTTGCTACTCCTAGTGATCAGGGAGATCATGCAGGACCAAGCAGAAGTAATTTTGATAGCCCAAGGGGTCCATGAAGGAGCTGAGTCTCAGCCCTGGCAGTCGGTTCTCACGGGTTTCTTCAGAGTTGTTCTGAAATTATTATCACAGGGATCGGTGTTATATCTGAATTCTCAGCTCTTCCGCCTGATGGCCTGGAGGCTGAGAGGAGGATTCTCGAGAGAAGTGGATGTTCAGAGAGGGGTTAACTTCTTTCTCCTTAGCTGTAAAGTGAATACCAGGAAACGTACAGTTTTGAAAATGTTTTCTTTGTGGCAAAAGAGAATACACATACTGTACATTCCTATTCAATTCCTACAGTTCTGAATTTATTCCAGGAAGGAGTTAGAAAGGGTTTGTTGCCCAGTATCCTTAAGGTGCAGATGGCAACCTTTTCAGGTTTTCTGGAAATTAGATTTGCAAGAGATCTACCTGCTAGTCTTATATGCAGTGCCCTGAAAAAGTATTCATACCCCTTTGAAATTTTCCACATTTTGTCATGTTACAACCAAAAACGTAAACGTATTTTATTGGAATTTTATGTGATAGACCAACACAAAGTGGCACATAATTGTGAAGTGGAAGGAAAATGATAAATTATACAAATAAATATGTGAAAAATGTGGGGGGCATTTGTATTCAGCCTCCCTGAGTCAATACTTTGTAGAACCACCTTTCTCTGCAATTAGAGCTGCAAGTCTTTTTGGGGTTGTCTCTACCAGCTTTGCCCATCTAGAGAGGACATTTTTGCCCAATCTTTGCAAAATATCTCAAGCTCTGTCAGATTGGATGGAGGGCGTCTATGAACAACAATTTTCAAGTCTTGCCACAGATTCTCAATTGGATTTAGGTCTGGACTTTGACTGGGGCATTCTAACACATGAATATGCTTTGATCTAAACCATTCCATTGTAGCTCTGGCTGTGTGTTTAGGGTCATTGTCCTGCTGGATGGTGAACCTCCGCCCCAGTAGGAGCTGCCCACCCACCGTACAACATTGGCGGTCCAAAAATGTTGTTAATGTGATTGAAAATGTTGTTTTTTTACATACAATTTCACTTTGTGTACATTGGTGGAAGTTCTTTACTTACTACAGCTGAAGATGAGGGGAAGGGAGGGGCTTTTTAATCTCTTTCTGGTTTGTGTTTCCTGTTGAAGGTGGAGCCAACATCTCTCAAGTAGCTATCCTGAGAGATTCTTGGAAATATTGTTACCAGTAAGTGTAGCCAAGGTTTTTGTCACCTCTTGGGATCATTTGACGCCTACCTACAAGTATTCCTCTGACTCCAAAGACCAGTGATGGCGAACCTTGGCAACCCAGATGTTTTGAAACTACATTTCTCATGATGCTCAGGCACTCTGCAATGAAGTTAAGCATCATGGGAAATGTAGTTCCAAAACATCTGGGGTGTCAAGGTTTGCCATGAATGCCATTGACTGTGGACCTCATGTTCTTAACCTTGTTTGATCATCACCCCTTTGATTTGCCATTGGTAGTTCATCAATTGACGCCATAGACATACCATTGGTGGTTCATCAGCTGATTCAAATATATTTACCATTGATAGTTGATCAGCTTAAATCAAATCATAGCCTTACCATTGGTGGTTCATCGGCTTAATCCATAGATGCACTATTGGTGGTTCATCAGTTGACCCTATAGACTTATCATTGGGGGTTGATTAGCTTAAACCAAAGCCTTACCATTTGTAATTCATCATCTGACCCCCATAGACTTACCAATGGTTGCTCATTAGCTGACACAAATAGACTTTCTATTGTGGTTCATTAGCTGACCCCATAAATTTGCTATTGGTGGTTCATCAGCTCACCCAATAAACATACCACTGAGGGCCTTGGGGTTATGGTGAGCCCTTACATTGTATAGTAGCTTCTGTTCTCACGCCTAGGTGCAAATCCAGAAGCAGTGGTATTTTGTCAGTCCTATATTGCCCCTGTCCCTCTGTGAGGATACCAATCCCTTGAAAGCATAGAAATGGGCTCAAATCTTTTTTATTATTGTGAGCACAAAAGGCATTATATATAAGTATATGCAATTAACAGCCAGCGGAGCATGATGAGTATGTCTTTTTGCTATTGCAATATTCAGTGACTATTAATTAAATTAAAACTATAAATAAACATGTTAAACAAATATTCAGAGACATAGGGACTCTGGAAGTTTTTTTTTAAGTGTTTACCACCCCCAGAGTATTACATAATATTCCATAGAGTCTGGCCAAGTTCCATGGAGTGCAAGGCCATGGTGATAAATACTGCCAATACTAGAAGAGGTTTAGCTTCAGGGCTTGTATCAAAGCTTACAAGAAGAAAACAGAGAATATGTGATCATTAACAACATCTGAGTTATTTTAGATAAAGTAATTTATATAGAAAACGCCACGCACTTGAATCCATGCTAGTGGTAATCACATGGGAATTTAAAGGCCAATGTTAACCAACAAAATGTTATTTTCAGTTTTGTATGAGTTAAAAAGGGGCTAGGGCCTGTGTCAATTCAGTGTTAAGTGGCTTCTCTTCATTTCTGTCCTGTTGATCACACGCTATAAGGTAACAATAAATACCCTTGCTTGTTCCAGTTTACCTTGGAGGTAAGTATTATGTTGATTCAGTAGTAAGTATTTACCACATGATGTATCCCAAACAGCCTGCTGAAGACTGGTGTAACCATTTCTGGGTTCTCTTCCTCCCAACAACATGGAATGGAATCCAGCAGAAGTAGAAGGAATGGCCTCATATATATTTTTTGTTGTTCACAGCCACTTATATAACGTATACAGGAGAACAAAGACAATCTTATCAAGTTTTCCAACCTGCTTGACCATTCCTATCCCTTGTAGAAGTGAGAAGGACTTTTTTACCAGGTGCTCCTTGGTACACCTTCAAGAACATCCCCTGTAGAACACTTTTCCATGACCATCTGAGGGTATCAAAGGCGTCACATGGATGCTTGATTAAGCCAAACTGGAAGGCACACATTTCTTGGCCATGTGTACCATTATGGTCTTTGATGGATGATAAGAATTGGATTGTATATGTTCCACATGGACAATTAGATATTTGGCATTGATGCACAGCTTATAGTAGTGTTATGAACTGTTTTTGGCTAAAGAAGGGCTTATAAAAGTTGAATAAATATCCCCTTTAATTTTCTCTCCCTCCACCCTATACCCTACCCTAAATATTTCCAGGCTTCCTGATGTTTATGAAATTGGTGCTCATTTCCCCCACCCCCTCCATGCTTTTCTCCCCTCATATTCCTGGGTTCTCTTCAAAACACATACTCACTTGCACAGTTCATCCAACATTGTCCCGCTGCAACCTGCTGTTCGGGTCCCACGCCACCATCTTTGGCTTCTTCTGCTGGCTGCCTGTTCTGGGTGCAGACGGCCTGCTCCAATGATTCATCGGGTCAGCCCCCTGGCAGTTCTGTGTGCCGATCCTGCAACCTCCTGGGGGATGTGAGGTAAATACCCCCGGAGGCTGCAGCACCAGTGACAGGCCTAGGCCGTCATGGTGGAAGGGAGCAGGGCAAAAAAAATTACATTCCTGGAGGAAGGGGGTTAGGGTGGAGGAGGGGGATATTGTTATAACAGAAATAACTCTTTTTGGAGTTAGGTTCCACTTTAAATATGAACTCTTATAAATTGCCACATTCTCCATAGACAAACTTTCCTTGAGTGGCTCTTCGATAGATCTTATTGTATCTGGCCCTTTTTAGTCCTATGGTTGTTTTTTTCTCACTATGCCCCACCCCCCCATCCTTTTTGGGGGTTCTCTGGTATATATGAGCAGCCTCATCAAAGAAAGTCAGCATAAGTAATGAAACACTCCTTTATTACACTGGATACTAATAGTAGGAGATCTAGACACTTTCATTATATGTACTTGGGTTTTTATTGCTGCTGTGTCCACGCTAAGGTGATTTACTCTCTTTATTTGTCCTGGTGATCACAGAAACTGAAAGTGAAGAAAAAAAAAATATTGACCTACCACCAGAAAGATATAAAGGGGAAATATGGACATTAGTTCCTGGGACAACTGTCTGAGATAGCATATTGCTTTGGAGAGATTTTCTTTTATTTCCTGTTGTAGGCAAACAAGCACCCGAGCCCACCCTTCTTTGAAGCCTATTAGAGCATCAAGGCTGTGCAGGATCCACTTAATTTGCATCTGTGATGAAGGTGACCCTATGCCTCCCTTACCACTTTTTCTTTTCTGAAACATTTTGTTACTGGGAGTGAGGTAACAGAGGTACTCTGGACTGGTGGAGTGGGCAAGGGCTCTGCATGTCCCGCTGAATGCAAAAACATACATCAGTTACAAGTGTGTAGTGACATGCAACAATGCATCTTAGGGAGGAACCCTGTACATTAGTGCACACAAGTGGTTCATCTCTGAGTCGGGGACTGGTTTAAAGTTTGATTTTTCACATGAATGTAGGCTCCGCTTGCTCCCAGGCATTGGTGAGCATGCCTTCGGCTAAGTGTCTCCGCACGTGCATGGGTGCAGTTAGACCCCGTCCACAACTTGGTGTAGTCAGCAGGATATGCCCACCACATGCACCTGAAGACCACCACTAAAGAGACCATGGCCGTTTTAGTGAATTGCTCATCCAGGCTTGCCCAGCAATAGTTCACATGGGCAGCATGTCTAACTCCAGATTGGCTCCTGCACCAGGAATGACGCTCGGGTCCTCCACGCAGGGCTGGTGCAAGGATTTTTGACACCCTAGGCGAAACCTCATTTTGCTGCCACACTTGGCCCCACCCACATCAATACAGTTTCACCAGCACCAATAAATACAGCTTCACCTGTACCCACCAAATACAGCTTCATCTGTGCCCATCAAATACAGCCTCACGGGGGTGGGGGCAGAGGGGGGTATTTGGCAGATCAGTCACTATTTCTATATACATTTGCAAATGGCATATGATAATACAATGTCATTATCTCAGTCAGACAGTTTTTACATGAATCAATGCAGAGCAGCCAGTGACAGATCAACACTGGCCAGGCGCCCCTAGGCGGCAGTGCACCCTAGGCGGCCGCCTACTTCGCCTAGTGGTAGAGCCGGCCCTGCCTCCACGTGCATGCTATGAGTTATCGTGCCTGGACATCAGCAACCATGGAAGAAGGTTCCGGTCACCCTGGAGCTCGCTACATGGCATGCCTACAGTTAGCTTCTCCCAATGTCACACGGGCACCCGCAATGGGTTTGGGGTCATCTGCCCCACCTGTCGGAGGCCCCTGGCTCTCCTCCACCCACAGGTTTGCTGTCCCCAGTGCGAGGTGCTGTTGTTCCACCCATGCTCGAGGTTGAGACCCCAGTAGACCTTGACTCCAACGAACTGCCCTTGACTCCAGAGGGCACTGGAGCCAACACCTCGCAGTAGCCTATTGCCAGAATCTTGCAGCCAACTCTGCGAGACTCGCCTAGGATAGCCAACCCCACTGGACCAGGGATCGAGCTGCCACCCTGCCTACCCAAGGCTGGATCTCCACCTGCTCTCCAGCTGGAGATCACCCTGGATGTGGTTCTGTCACCACCAGTACTGGACTTGACCTCCATGCATTCCATGAACAGCACCGGTCTGCCTATCCTGGACTCAGCAGTACCAGCCCTCTTGCAGTGACCCTATCTGGATTCTGCACCAATGGTCCCTCCTACTGCCGCAGAGGAAGCTCCATTTGTCCTCCAAGTCACCCGCCTAGAGCCTCCCAAGGGAATCTCATGGGACGTGCTGGTGTTTAACAGAGACAAGGAGTCCCCACTGTCACTGGAGCCCAGTGTGTCCTACCTAGCCATCCCTTGGATGAACTATGTTTAAATAACAATGTCTGAAGTACTGTTTATGTTTGCTTTGTTTGCTGCCCTGTTAAAATTTTGCTCTGTAATATGTTTTGTCTAGAAATTGTTCACCTTACTGTTGTAATTCTGGTTGTTCGCAGCTGTGATGGTTTACTAGATAGGAGGGGGATGTGTAGGCAGGTTGCCTACTGCACTGTATGCTGCCCAGGTCAGGGGGAAGGGGTTAATCATTTTTGCTGCCTTCCCTGATCATATTTGCAGGCTTTTACTAGGGTCCAGCCTCCCTCCTGTGTGATATAAAAGGAGATATGTTTGGGTCCCGGGGGGCTAGAAAGCAGGCAAGAAAAAAGAAACAATGCTGAAACTGGCTGGGACATGTGGTACACAATCTGAGCACTGTAACCATGGACATTTCTGTGATAGACTTACCCGGGACAGAGGCTTTTGTTGGGGGCCTGAATGCTAGCCTCTTGCCTACTGACTACGGGCCCTGGCTTTTAAGGGAACACTACGCTTTGTGAGGTGTATGCCTGGGGGACCCTTGAAGTAATGTTACTTTGGATTCAGGTCCATGTCTGTTGCCTAGTTCTTAGTGTACTATAGCCAGATTTACGTGTCTCGTGTTCCAGAGCTTGAAAAGCAGCTTCTTGGTGGAGTAACCCAGTCAGGGTGTTCAGATTCCATCACATTTGGTGGCAGCAATGGGATGCTTCCTTGTGCCTAGAACATCCAAACCATCAATGGAACCTAACATTGGGATAGCAGACTTCAGTCACCCCGACGGACATATGGACCTGGCATCAGTTTCTGGGGCTGCTGCAGATCGTTCCTTCAGCATACTCCAGAACTGTGTCTGTGGATGAATACCTGGAGCTCAGACAGCAGATTCTGGTAGGGCTCTGGATTGGAGCCCTTCAGGTCGCTGGTATATACCAGGGAAAGTGCTTTCCAACCCCATAGCAACGGGCCAGGGACCAACGGGAGTTGCGGATAGCATTTCTGGGAGTGCGGCCCCAGGAGCAATGGGTGACCAAGTTAGACAGGCTGGTCCAGCAGGAGATAGAGCTGGACAATCAATATTGGGCTCTGCAATGGCATGCAGAGCAGGAATATTTAGGGGAGACAACAGAATGCTCTCTGGAGGGATATGACTTTGGGGGTCCTGGATTGCAGTGGGAGAGCCTTACAGATCGTTTTGTGTTTGGTGATGAAGGGGAACCTACCCTTGAGGACCTGCAAGAGTACAGAGAGGCTATGCTTGGTCTTGCAGGGGACTCAGAGCTTAAACCTGATCTGGAATATTTGCTAAGGAAAGAACAGCATCTGGAAAGGGAATCCAGTGAACTGCTAGAACTCGTTCAGCAGTATGCCCCAGAATAGGCAGTGAAAACTCTGGAGATTGCTGTCCCCAAAGCTGAAGTGCTGACAACTGGACAGAGGGTCCAAGATTTCTGCCCCACACCTGTGGCAGTTCCAGAGGCCCAGGGTGAGAAGCTTGCAGCCCCTCCCCAGCAGCAGTTCAAATGACTCAGGAGAAGAGGTTGTCGTCCTCCCTCCTCAGCCACAGATCACACAAAGAGTAGTGTTCCCTTAAAAGCCAGGGCCCATAGTCAGTAGGCTAGCATTCAGTCCCCTCCAAAAGCTTTTGTCCCAGGTGAGTCTATCAAAATCTCTATGCAAGTTCTTCCAATTGTGGACTTCACCCAAAAATACTTTACCTATGCAGGTATGCTAGAGCACCCGCAGCTAGAGATAGTTAGGGAAAGAATGTTTATTCATGTTATACATCTTCTGCTAAATTTTCAGTAAAAGTTGTTTCAACTGCTTTCAGCCTGGTCTGGAGTCATTCAAGGGGTGTATGTTGGGTCTTGACATATTCCTAAAGAACCCTGGTCTGTTAAAGCACTATGGGGTATGTATAACACCATTACAAGAGGGTAACACGCAAGGCAAAGGAGAGGAGGTAGTTGCCTAGGTGACCAAAAGGAAGAACAGCTACAGCAACCATTCGTTTGGAGTGGTATGTTATGGAGAGCTAAGGCCTGATCAATAGGTATGGAAGAGGAAGCGTTAACTTAGGACAGGCATCAAACCCGCCACTATGTGTCCGGCAGCGTTTCATACCATTACTGGGAGTGAGGTAACGGAGATACGCTGGGCTGGTGGGGTGGGCAAGAGCTCTGCATGTCCCTCCGAATGCAAAAATATACATTAGTTCCAAGTGTGTAGTGTCATGGGACAAAGTATCTCATGAAGGGACTCTGTACATTAGTGCTGCACACAAGTGGCTCATCTCTGATTTTTCACATGACTCAGCCTCCACCTGGTCCCGGGCATTGTTGAACACGCCTTCAAGTGACTTGTTGCCCTACGTGTATGGGCACAGTTGGACCCCACCCACAGGTTCCTCAAAAAATACACACTGACAGCCAGTTGTATCACACCGTGGGACAGAGCATTTTTTCCAATACATTTCACAGAGATCTGCTTCCTCATGGGATATGAGGAGAAGATATAGGTACTATATGTTGGAGTTATGTAGCCATTGGTTCTCAGAGGAGATCCCGAGAGATATATTTTCTACACTTCGTGGTCTGGATTTCTTCATTTCTTATAAGTGTAGAAACACAGAAATTTTGCTGGATTCCTAGAAAGAGAAAGACAACCATCCCCCAATGTGGTGATTGGAACAGCATGTCGCAGCATGGTGCCAGACATACAATCCGCACATTCAGATGGTTGTGATAATTACTCGGGATTAATAATAAAGAAAATACAAAGGGCTCTAACATGTCCCAGTTGATGTTCTCTTAGCTGGAGATGAGCTTGGCTCCTTTCTCCTCAATATGCTTCTAAGTATTCCTTGGATAAATTTGTGAATGTCTGTATTGTGGTTTGCCAGTGAATTATTGCAGAACACAAGCGTATGTGAGTTGGGTCTCCCAGCAATGGAAAAGGAGACATTTTCCAATATCTGTGTGGTGAATTAATGGGGTTCTACAGAGCAGAGACCATACTTCCTACGGGCCAGAATTTGGAGTCCAATTAATGTTAAAAGCGATCTTGTAAAGAGGGTCCAGAGGGAGATATGATTTCATGGTACAATGAAGCACCGTGTTTTTCATTTATAGACTATGCAGTCTTGTTCATATGATTTGCACATTTTAGAATGGTGCAGTTCAATGGCATGAGAAAATAAGGGTGAGCTTGGACGTGTTCAGATTCTAGTCCAAACTTACCTGTGAGTGCCTACCAAGAAACTCTCTTTGCACTGGGTCAGACATAAGTGGCCAAAGCATTCCTTATAGCGCCACTTATACACACCCCTTTTATAAATGTGTGGAATGCCCCAGCTCCAAAATTGGCCCAGTACAGTGAAAACATCCTGGTGGGCTTACCCAGGTAGGTTTGGACTGGGATCCCAACATGCCCAAGCTCATCCTAATACTCCCAATCACAAGTGGTAATACCAGTGATTTGTTGCAGGTATTTACACATCGCTTTACATATTGTACATTAGCGTCAGTTCCTGACCTCAAGAGCTTACAATCTAAGGTTCCTATCTCACATACATACACATTCTAGGGCCAGTTTAGACCAGACCACAGAAGCACAGGAAGACCATTCAAGCCACTGTGCTGCCCTTTGGCTGACATTTATGCAATCTAATGAGAACGTCAACTGTCCAAGAGTTCAAAGTTTTTTTATGATAATACTGATTCCTAGCAGAAAAAGCCAACATGTTTTAGGGACCAAAGACATTCCCCCTTATTGGGGCTGCAAAACAAGGGTGAGTGTGTTTGGACCCCAAAACATATTGACAATGTTTTTGGCTATGAATCTATGTTATTCCTTTCAAACCTTGGACTATTGTAAGTTTGTTTGGCTCTCTCGTTGGATTGTTTGTATGTGGATTCTCAACTCTAGGTCCTTTCTCTGCTCTTGAGGGGAGTGCCTGTCCTGCGGATTAATGCTGGAGCGCCCTGTTTGTTCTTCTCTTTAATTGATGTTGGCAAGCTTACTTGTAGCAGAGAACAACATTCACTTCTATTTGCATCTGTAGTTCCTTGTGCTCTTCATTGTTTTCTCCATCATTGAACCATCTTCTGGCTGGCTTTGTGGCCTCTACAGCTTGGCTAATTTGGGGGGAGGGGAGACCAATACCAATATGCCAGTAATACCAGTATGGCATTGTACTTTTCAACAACAACAACCTAAATTTTAATCTGTGCTCATGTACTGGCCTATTTCACATTTTACCATCGAATGATGCCCACTGGTGCATATCTACATACAGTACTAAACGTACGATGGTAATGCGAGCGACATGGAAGCAGGTGTCTAAGGTCACGTGGTGCCAGGAGATTGGAAGATCATGAGAAACATTAGTAAAGCTAACCATAGATGGATCAAAATTTGATTGGTTCAGCAGGGACTAGAAAATTTTCTATCCATCTATGGCTAGTCCTGTTCAAGAGCAGTTGATCTAGTGATTGAATATAATATAGAACCCGTGTACATTCTGTACTGTAATAGAACCCGTGTACTGGTATTCTGTACCGTAATAGAATCCCTGTACTGGTATTGTGTACCGTAATAGAACTCCTCTACTGGTATTGTGTACCATAATAGAACCCCTGTACTGGTATTGTGTACCGTAATAGAACCCCTGTACTGGTATTCTGTACCGTAATAGAACTCCTCTACTGGTATTCTGTACCGTAATAAAACCCCAGTACTGGTATTGTGTACTGTAATAGAAGCCCTGTACTGGTATTGTGTACCGTAATAGAAGCCCTGTACTGGTATTGTGTACCGTAATAGAAGCCCTGTACTGGTATTGTGTACCGTAATAGAAGCCCTGTACTGGTATTGTGTACCGTAATAAAACCCCTGTACTGGTATTGTGTACCGTAATAGAAGCCCTGTACTGGTATTGTGTACCGTAATAGAACCCCTGTACTGGTATTGTGTACCGTAATAGAACCCCTGTACTGGTATTCTGTACCGTAATAGAACCCCTGTACTGGTATTCTGTACTGTAATAGAACTCCTGTACTGGTATTTTGTACTGTAAAAGAACCTGTTTACAGGTATTCTGTACAATAATAGAACCCATTTACTTGTATTCTAAGGGTGGACTTTATTAGGGACCCTGATGTAAGGGGGGGACTCTAATGAGGATCCCAAAAGTGGAACTTCCGCTTTAAGGCAAGGCGACCCCCTGACATTCCGGGGACCCGGAAGGAAGTTCACCCCCCCCCCCCATATTCACAGATCGCAGCATGACTCGCACATGCGCAGTGCGCGCCTGGCTTTGAAGCCAAGGCTGGGCGCCCACACTTGTGATGTCGGCGCCGTAGAGGAGGAGGGGGAGAAGAGCGACTGTGCAAGGAGGTCAGGCGTTTGTTTTAGGCTAAATGTACAAGGGACGGTTTTCAACCTTCCATTAAACGTTCAGCCGCATTTGTGTCTAGAAGCGTTTTTTTTTTTTATGAAAAACGTCTGTAAACGAAATGCTCCCAGAAGCGAGTTTCTGCATTTACAAGCTGTTACAGGCGTTTCAAAGGCCTCTGAACATCGGTCCCAAACGCATTTTTTTGCCTTCCAAGAAAAGCTTCTAAACTCAACTGCCTAGAAACGACTAGAAACGACCCTGTGTACATGTACTGATAAGATAACATAGAGGAGAATTCAGGGGCAGCTGGAAAAAAAACGCCCAACTGCTCCTAAACGTCCATTTACCAGCAGCAGTGTACATGAGGCCTAACCATGCCCATAGGCATTTTATACAAGAGCAGAACATTTTTGTTGTTGTTTTTTACAGCAATAGACCATATTTGTTATGTTAAACAGTAGTAGAACATTTCTATTGTTATTTTGTACAGTGGTAGAACATTTATACTGTTGTTTTTTACAACAGCAGACCATTTTTTTGTTATTTTGTACAGCAGCAGAACATTTCTATTGTTATTTTGCAAAATTGGTAGAACTTGTTTATTATTTTGTACAGTGGTAGAACATTTCTATTGTTATTTTGTACATTAGTAGACCATTTTTGTTATTCAGTACTAGAACATTTTTATTGTTATTTTGTACAGTAGTAAAACATTTTGTTGTTTTGTACAGTAGTAGAATATTTTATTGTTATTTTTTACAGCAGTAGAACATTTTTATTGTTATTTTGTACAGTAGTAAAACATTTTTGTTGTTTTCTACAGTAGTAGAATATTTTATTGTTATTTTTTACAGCAGTAGAACATTTTTTGCTGTTATTTTGTACAAGGTGTAACTGGGACTTTTTTTTTAGTAAGAAATTTATGGCTGACGAGCCAACATTTCAGTGGTAACTGATCACCAAGACTGTGGCTTCAGGATGGTGAAATATCTGGGCTTTGCGGAACACTACTCACCCTGAATTGTGGTTTTTGTGGGCATGGGAGGGGAGAAGAGCAAATTTTTCTCGGGTGAAGTGTCTATGCTACAATTCACATCCAGGTCTCTCATCGAGCTGTATCTCTCCCTGACCACCATGATGATAGCTTTATTGTATGTGGCTGTCTGCCATTGCTTTTAATTCATTCAGTATCGTGTAAGGGTTTTATTTATTCCGTGTTTTTTTTTTCGCACATTGTAAGGGGGGCAGGATATGAATTGTGTACAGATGTTCAGCAGATTCCCCCATAGACGAGCGGAAACACACGCATGACGCTGCATATATTATTATAGTATTGCATAATGTTAAAAAGAAAAGAATAGTACAGATCAGATTTGGCCATCTGTTGTGCCGGTGGTTATGAGTATCTGTGGATGGATTGTTCAGTCTGGGGTGAAGAAGGATATTATTGGGACAATAACTTATTTAACTATTTTTATTTATTTAGAATTGCTTTTTATTTTACTTTTTGATTTGTGGTAATTCAGGCTCACATTTTTCTCAAATTTCTTTGATTTTTATTGCCAAATATAACCAACCAAAAAACGATCTGCTTCGAAGGGGATTGACAGGTGGTTAGAAGCCGATATTTCACCTTCTCTCCGCCTGTTTTAACCCTCAAGATGCCGACCAACGTGCCACAACCACATGCATTACAAGCTGTTGCAGGATGGTGGCTGCCCGTACCCATTCATTTGAACTGGTCGCATTTGGCCTTGGTACCATGTGCCAAATGTTTGCTGTGGCTGTGGAATGTATACAGCCCTGAGCCAGCTACAGTTCTGTGCTTAGGTAAGCAGGCGAGGACAGCAAAACCATAGATCAACTGCCTGCTTTTACCATCCACCCCTGTGAATAAGTCATTAGTGCATCCATTCTCAATCAGGGTGGCAGCCCATCCATTAGGGGCTCACGGGCACCGCCCCCCGTATCCATGCGTCCAGTGCCCTGCATGGATTCCAATCGGGGTTTTTTTTTTTTTTAAGCACGTTGTTAGAGCCAGAGGCAATAGCGAATGAATATTCGCTAGTGTAACACTGATTCTCCTCCCGGCCAATCAGGAGGCCATTCACCTGATTGCCCAAAAGGAGATCCGATCAGATTGGCCGCCAGAAGGAGGAGGAGGGAGGAGACGCAGGCGAAGCGAGAAAGCAGCTGCTCGCAGCCCGGAGAGAAGCCGCCACCTGCTGCCCGCCGCCTGGAGCACTGAGGACGTCCGACTACCAAGGCAGGATTAACATAGGGGCTATTGGAGCTGCAGATCCAGGCCCCTACCTTAATATAGGCCCAGCCTCCCAAGAAATTCCCCCTGTCATCACGGCACCGCCACTCTGCCCACCACTGTCCAGTGTACACTGCTGTGAAAATTATTGGTTGCTAGAACCGCCTAGCATCCCAGCAACCAATCAAGTGCAAGCACAGGTCCCGGCAGAGGAGGAGGATGTAACTTCCTCAGCACTAGGTCCGTGATGCTCTTAATCCAGCCCTGCCAACTACTGACTGACCGAACACCAGCCGCCACTCTTCTGTTGATTACTCTAGCGATTGCTAGGAATTCTTTCTGTCCAACCTCCCATCCAATGGTGCCTGCCTGGTTCGGAGATCAGCACCACTCAACAGAGCCAGCCGATCCAGAGATCTTTTTAATGGTCTATTAAGCTGGCTATACACTGGCAAATTTTTGGAACGACTGTTCGTACGAACAATGATACGAAAATTCTATGTACGTTCGAAGACTGGACAATTGTCATTTGAAAGTACTTAAAAATTTTGTTTGCTTTTAACCACTTCGGCCCATGAAGATTTACCCCCCCCCCACCCCCTTCGTGACCAGGCCATATTTTGCAATATGGCATTGAGTTACTTTAACTGACAATTGCGCAGTCGTGCAACGCTGCACCCAAATACAATTTATGTCCTTTTTTCCCCACAAATAGAGCTTTCTTTTGGTGCTATTTGATCACTTCTGCGGTTTTTATTTTTTGTGCTATAAACATAAAAACTTTTTGCTATAAAACATATCCAATAAAAAAAATGTAAAAATCAAATGTATTTATCAATTTAGGCCAATATGTATTCTGCTACGAAAAATCCCAATAAGCGTATATTGATTTGGTTTGGGCAAAAGTCATAGTGTCTACAAACGATGGGATAGATAAATTTATGGAATTTTTATTTATTTATTTTTTTTTACTAGTAATGTTGGCGATCAGCAATTTTTAGCGGGACTGCAACATTGCGGCGGACAAATCGGACACTGACACTTTTTGGGGGCCAGTAACACTATTACAGTGATCAGTGCTAAAAAAAAATGCACTCTCGCTGTACTAATGACACTGGCAGGGAAGGGGTTAACATCAGGGGCGATCAAAGGGTTAAGTGTGCTCCTAGGGGGTGCTTTCTAACTGTGTGGTGGATGGCTTAACTGGAAGAAGACAGAGATCTGTGTTCCTGCTTAGCAGAAACACAAGATCTCCATCTTCCTCTCTGACAGAACGGCGATTTGCCTTGTTTACATAGGCAGACCGCCATTCTGCCTCTCCTGTCAACGATCGGCGGATCCCGCCAGACATTGCGTCCGCCGGACCCGCTGATTGGCTCTCGTTGTGTCCAATCACAGCAGGAGCGGCTCTCTGGCAGCGCGCTTGAGCGGCCCAGACCCTGTGCACGAAATCATGCACAGGTATGTTATTTCCCGTAGAAGGGCCACCCTGCTGCAGTATATCTGTGCAGGGCGGTCCTTAAAGCGGAGGTACCCCGCCCGCCGCCGCCCCTTTAAAAATTAAAAGTCAACAGCTACACATACTGCAGCTACTGACTTTTAACATTAGGACACTTACCTGTCCTGGAATCCAGCGATGTCGGCACCACCCACCGATCTTCGGATCGGTTGGACGAGTGCTGCCGCCGCCATTGAGGGTAAGGGAACCCAGAAGTGTAGCCCTTCGGCTTCACGGCCGGGCCCCTACTGCGCATGCACGAGCCATTGCTGCATTCTCTCATTGGCCCGGCGGCAGAGGAGGAGGGAGAGGGAGCGGGGCTGGTGACGTCAGCGGTTGCGGCTTGAGCTCCCGGATGTAGGGAAAAGGACACCTGTCAAAGACAGGTATCCTCTCCCCCCTCCCCCCGAAAGGTGCCAAATGTGAATGTGACACCTGAGGTCGGGAAGCCGATGAGCGGAAGTTCCACTTTTGGGTGGAACTCCGCTTTAGGTGGTTAACATTCGATTTTGGAATTAATGTTAGCACTTGCGCCTGGCAGCAAAAGGGTCGCTGGTTTGAATCCCAACCATGACACTACCTGCACTGAGTTTGCATGTTCTCCCTGTGCCTGCGTGGGTTTCCTCCGGGTACTCTGGTTTCCTCCCACACTCCAAAGAGATGCTGGTAGGTAAATTAGATCCTGTCTAAATTGGCCCTAGTATTTGTATGAATGTGAGTTAGGGACCTTAGATTGTAAGCTCCTTGAGGGTAGGGACTGCTGTGAATGTACAATGTATATGTAAAGTGCTGCGTAAATTGACAGCGCTATATAAGCACCTGAAATAATAATAATTGCAGCTTACCAATTTATAGATGTGGCGACTGAATCAGTTTTCTTTTTTAGTCTCTTTTCCCTGTGTTTTCACCTGGTGATCTGGCCAGTAACTGTCTTAGAGCGCCCCCACTCTGGATGAAGGAGAACAGGGGGCACCTACGAACAGCAACATTGTTATTCTGGGGGAGTGTTAGACGTACTAGCAGATTTACTTACACTAACAAACCAAAGCCAAAGTCCAGCTCACACTTTATAAGCAGTTACAATAAAAAGTTGTTTTTTTTTTTCCTTTTGGGATAAAGCTTTTACATAAATAAATAAAAGCTGCTCATTGGAAGCACCCCTGCCAGTGTTAAATGCTTTGTCTACTCCCTGTAACTGATACATTCTGCTGGAGAATTTGCTCTTTTGAAAAACAACAGACTAACTGGCCAGATCACCAGACAAAAATATGAGAAGGAAAGCATGAAAAAAGGAAACTAATGCAGCCATCACATCTCGGAATTGCTAAGCTTCAATATAATAAATGTTTGCTTTTGGGGTTAATACAGCTTTAAGCATTAGTCAGAGCAGATCTTTATAATAGCGAAAATGAAACCCACTGGTAAATATTAGGAAAGACTATATGTGACGCTTCCTCTTTTGTTTTACAGAGAAGTCACATGACACTGTATGTTTATGGTGAAACATTAAAGCGGATCTCTGTGTTAAAGAAATATTATCTAAATGCAAGTGTCATGTGTAATCTTCCATGAATCAAGGGCCGGTTCACACCTAGGCGATCCGACTTCAGGGGCGACTTTGCTAGGCGATTTGAAAAAGACTTCAGAGCTACTTTGGGCATTACAACGCGACCTGAAGCGACCTCCGTGCCAGGCGACTTTGCCTGTGGCCAATCAAAGAAGAGAGGGAGGGGAGTTGCCTTTAAAGCGATTTTACAGGAAAAAGAAAATAATTTTTGAAGTCTCTACTTCATGATCCGACTTGGAAGCGACTTCTGTTGACTTCTGTGGGCTCAAATCGCCTAGAAGTCGCTTTGAAATAGTACAGGAACCTTTTCAGAAGTCTCTCTGAAGTCAGAGCGACTTGAGTAGCGCATATTAAGACTGCTCCATTCACTTCAATGGGATTTCTGATGTCAGGCGTCTTGGGGCGACACAAGTCGGATCGCAAATCGCCTAGGTGTGAACCGGCCCTAGTGTAGTTTGTGGATTTCTTCCAGATCAGTGCAGTAATCCATCTGTGTAGGAGCTTCCTGTAATAAAGACCGCTCACTGCTGCTCTCTCTCCTTGTGCAGGGTGACTGGTCTTGTCTCCGCCCCTTCCTGTAGTTTTCTGCAGGCAGCCTGTAGTGGGTGGGGCCTGCAGGATCCCTCCCACAGCTCTGCTTTCTGTATATGTTATACACAGCACAATAATGATGTCACTGCTACTTGTATATGGTAATCTCTGGGTTTGTAAGGGCATTTGGTGTACACAAAGTAGATTTACATCCAATGAATGGACTTTTTAGGCATGTGTTATTTAACCAGTTGCCGGCCCCCCACCCTCAACATGGCTCTCCTGCGCGAATTGCAGTCACCTGATGGCGGGCGCAAGTGCGAGTATTGTGGGCGCATGTGCTGCCGGAGGCATGCTCACGCGCTAGCGGGGGAGCCCTTCAGCGGGTAGGGCGGACTCGATGCTACCCACGATCGCTCCCCCACAGTGACAGAACGGGGGTCTGAATGTAAACAAGCGGATCCCCGTTCTGACAGGGGAGAGGAGAGCGATCGTATGTTCCCTGTATATGGGAGCAGCGACCACTCTCCTCCCCCAGTCATCCCAGCCCCCACACATTTAGAACACACTGACAGGGAACACATTTAACCATTTGATCGCTCCCTAGTGTTAACCCCTTCCCTGCCAGTGACATTTATACAGTAATCAGTGGCTATTTATAGCACTGATCGCTGTATAAATGTCAGTGGTCCCAAAAAAGTGTCCGATATGTCCGCCACAATATCGCAGTCTCGCTAAAAATCGCAGATCACAGACATTACTAGTAAAAAAATAAAATAAATAAAAACATCATAAATCAATTCTCATAGTTTGTAGATGCAATAACTTTTGCACAAACCAATCAATATACGCTTATTGCGATTTTTTTTTTCACCATAAATATGAGGAAGAATATATATCGGCCAAACTGATGAATAAATTAGTTTTTTATATATATATTTTTTGGATATGTATTGCAGCAAAAATGAAAAAAATATTGTTTTTTTTCAAAATTGTCGCTCTTTGTTTATAGCGCAAAAAATAAAAAGCGCAGAGGTGATCAAATACCACCAAAAGAAAGCTCTAATTGTGGGAAAAAGGACGTCAATTTTGTTTAGGTACAGCGTCACACGTCTGCGCAATTGTCAGTTAAAGTGACGCAGTGCCGAATCGCAAAAAGTGATCCTTCCAGGGCTGAAGTGCTTAAAGAATAAAAGTAGGTATTTTATTTGTTACAAAAATTGGCTATCAAAAAGCAAAAATGATAGACATATACAGAATCTATAAAATACATATATTCAGATTTAAAACATGACATATAGGGGTTGATTTACTAAAGCTTGAAAGTGCAAAATTTGGTGCAGCTCCACACAGAAACCAATCAGCTTCAAGGTTTTATTGTCAAAGCTTAATTAAACAAGCTGGGGTTAGAAGCTGATTGGCTAGCATGCACAGTGGCACAGGTTTTTGCACTCTCCAGCTTTAGTAAATCAACCCCATAGTCAGCATATAGTCCCCAATTAGGGTTCTATGCGGAGAGTGAATAAACGCTAGATACCCCAGGTTGATGGTTGACCCAATGGTAAGGCAATATTATATAAATTCTATGATTACCATGATCACAAGAACAAGAAAGAAGGGAGGAGGGGTTCAAACCAACGAAACCTTGGGTAATTTTGTACTTTGAGGAAAATATGAATGGCGCTCTACTAGTTTTGCACCACACTCAGCGCTTCTTCTGGAGCATTTAACAGTCTAGCAAGGGGGGGGCGCATGCGCGCGGTTGAGGGAGATGGCCGCCTGATCTCTCTGCTCCGCGCCGTCGGAACCATTACACCCGGCTAATCAGGCACACCCGCAGATCAGACCCTTGGAAGCGGGCTCATCCGACAGCAGACTTCGCCTGGATCCTGGTGGGCATGCATCGGACACCCCGGAGCCAGCGCAGCCGCTCACAATCGTCTCTCTAGTCCGCCGGTAGAGGGAGTTGGCGCGCGTACGCGGGGGGGGAACGATCTGACAATTTACGAGGTCTTCTTCGCGACTCACACCACGTTTTGATCATCTCGCGGTAAGTATAAAAGGAGTTTCATGTTTTAATGGGTTCCAAAGCAACCAAACTTGGGGAGGAGGGAAGAAAGAACAAGAACACTAGTACCATTAGTATCTTAAATATATTATAACGGAATGGTAACCCAGTTGGTAGTTGGACCCCATA
>BLSH010002593.1:88576-106715 GCA_018402905.1 Glandirana rugosa
CGAACGAATCGGGAAGGGGACCAAAATGGGGGATCTCGCCCCGGGCCACCCGCACGGAACGGGTAAGATGCGGCGGGTCCCTGTGTTGGGGCCGGCTTCGCATCATGTTGGCCAGGTCGGGGAAAGTACAGAGCACAAAGACCCTCGATGCCCCGACCGGCTTCTTGATAGCAGATCATCTTGATTGCAGAAAAAAGAAAAAAGAAAAGAAAAAAAGAAAAAATGGTCACAATAGGACCGCAGTTCCCATAGGGAAGCCAGGTCAACTCCTTGCAAACTAGGCATTGAAACTGGAGAGTCCTCTGTGAGGGGGGGTTTTAATGTAGGAAAGGAGGACGGCCCCCAGGGGAGGGGCCAGCTGAATTCTTTCCCTGCCTAGTTAACTCCTGGTAAGACGAACATAAAACCCCACAAAGTCAAGAAGAGCTGCGTCTGTCAGTGAACGTAGGAGAAAAAATGTTTTTTGATCTTTTTCATTTAGAGATAAATGAGAGATGCGAGGTCTTTTGGACCCCAGATCTCTCAATAAAGAGGACCTTTCATCCTTATTTCTATTACAAGGGATGTTTACAAAAGAATTAAAAAAAGAGACAATGTAAAAATAAAAAAGTAAAATAAACAAGAAAAAAAAAGCGCCCCATCCTTCTGTGCTTCCACACAGAAGTGAATGCATGCGTAAGTCACGCACACATATGTAAACAGTGTTCAAACCACACATGTGAGGTATCGGCACAGACGTTTGAGCAATAATTCCAGTGATAGACCTCCTCTAACTCTAAACAGGTAACCTGTAAAAATGTTTAAAGTGTCACCTATGGAGATTAAGTACTGTATTTTGTCGCCATCCACGAGCGTGCGCAATTTTTGAGCATAACATGTTATTATCTATTTACTCTGCGTAACATAATTTTTCGCATTATAAAAAAAAAAAATGGAGTAAATATTGTGTTTCTTTTTTTTATTTCTTAATTCTTTTCGAAAAAATTGCATTTGAAAGACCACTGAGCAAATACTGTGTGAGATAAATATTGCAACGATTGCCATTTTATTCTTTAGGGTCCCTGCTAAATATATATATATATATATATATATATATATATATAATGTTTGGGGGTTCTAAGTCATTTTGTAGCAAAAAATACTGATTTAAACAAAAAGTACCAGAAAATGCCTGGTCCTCAAGTGGTTAGTAGTCGTAGAGGTTTGCAAGGGATTAAAAATGGTGGTTGGGGGCGTATGCCATAGGTCTGACCGGCCCAGAGTGGAGACCGCCTGTTTTAATTGTAAGTAGCGGAACAGCATATATTTTGGCAGGTTAAACCTGCACTGTAAAGTGTCAAAAGGGATAAGGTTACCATTTTCAAATATATGCCATAAGTGGGATTTCCACTTAGAAGTGTATTGTAGCTTAGCTAGTTCAGATCATGCCTTTAATAAACTTTCAATATGAGGACCAACAAGCAGTGTATGATAATAAATATGACGGAGATTGCGGCCCATCTACTCAATGAATTTCCAGCGACACGAGTCATAAAGTATTTAAAATGAAAGTACCGACAGGCATTTACCATAGGGGGAACTGTTGATGTCGTCATAGAGCCTACTGTAGCCCCGAACTTCAGCAAAAAACAGGGCGACCGTGGGAACACTCATCCAAGGCATAGACTTCAGGGAGAAGAAGATCTCTCGTCGGACTTGGTTCTACAAACAAGAATAACATTGATAAGGGAACACCACTGCCTCAGCTCCTGCTCTCAGTTTTGCTGATGTATAGTTCTCCATTGGCTGGAAAAGGCATCGGTCAGGCAGTGCTTATGCAAAAAAAAGGAAACCCAAAATGGAGGACATGTTAAAGGGGTTGTAAACCCTCCCGGTTTTTCACCTTAATGCATTCTACGCATTAAGGTGAAAAAACTTTTTTGTTGCAGCAGCCCCCCAGAGCCCCATTTACTTACCTGAGCCCGATCGTTCCCGCGCCGGGGACAAGGCCTAGCAGCTCCGGCCGCAGGCTCTGGTCCTCACTGGATAGATAGATAGCAGGGGAGCCGCTGCTGTCAATCAAGTCCAGTGACGCGGGTGCCGGGCCGAGTCCTTTTGTCTGTGTCAATGGACGCAGAAACAAGACACGGGAGCGCACCCGCATGAGTGATCCCAGGGAAAGCGCTTCTCTGAAGGGTCACTCGAGAAGAGGAGGAGCCAGGAGCCCCAGAAAAGGAGGCAAAAACCCTTGCACAGAGGAGGTAAGCTGTGATCAAGGCATATTTGCCGAAACATGTCAGCTTTCCATATGTTCATGACTCTTAATTAATTGAAAGCATATCCAATGTGCCGACTCAGCAAATTCGTATTCCACAGAGGAGGTAAGTATAACATGTTTGTTATTTTAAGGGAAAAAAAGGCGAATGTTTAGTATGGCTTTAAAGGCCAGCTCCAGACTCAGGATCTTCTCACACTGTTCACCCTCCTCACCCCTTGAAGCATCCCTGACCCTGTAAAATGAACTTTCCACCTCGGTGGCAAGGTCCACTTATTCAAGGTCCTTCCCCTTCTTTAAAATTCTGCATAACAGACCTGTAAGGTGGGATAGCTAAGTAATACACTCACCTTTCCCTGACTTCTGTAGTGCAGGGGGTGACGTCATCCTTCTGCCGACAACATCTCTGAGTAGTCCAAATCTTGTAAGAAAACACTGCAACACAGTGAGATTTGGGGATCTGGCAAAAAGGAGGATGATATCACTCTCATCTAGGCACTGCGGGAGGATGTCCATGGAAGGCTCCAATGGGTACTTTTATGCAGCATTTTAGGAAGCAGGAGGGGGGCATCTTGTATAAGCAGACCTTGTCACTGAGATGTAAGGTCCACTTTAAAAGAGAAATCACTATACATACCTGTTTCTCCAATACCCGTTCCCGCGCCATACGCTGTGGTTCCAGTAGATATGCACCTAGAACTGCCGAATATTTGCATTGATGGGTTGAGCAGAAAAGCGACGGCTTTTGAAATACAGTACACGCTCTACTTTTACAGCATGGGCTACGTTTATAGGTGACCCTGTGATGACACGGTCACTTTAACAAAGGATGAAAAATAGGTTAGCAATAGAAGCCCCCATATTTGTCTTCATTAAATATTTATTTTACCACCTTTGTGCTCAGCAGAAGTATGTTAACATGAATGATAAATACATCTGAACTAGGAAAATCCTTGAATGGGGTGGCCACCAAGCCAAAAAAACGCATAGCTGATGTAGGAAAATCAGATTGTAAATTGGGCAAATCCATTCCTTCTCAGAAAATTGTGAAACTATTTACCTGAATACGTCAAGTCCTATATACGTTGAACTGCAGAGAATGACGCAATTCATGGACTTTGATCGCACTTGTTTATTAACCTCCCTGGCGGTATGATTATGTCAGATTTTTGCGTCTCAAAGCGGAAAATTGTTCCGCATAGAAATTTGGCGTTTTATGCTGTAGGCCTGTAATTCTTAGGAATAACTCACTTTAAATCTGTCCAAACAAGAGTCTAGTAGACATCCCGGGTATGATAAAGTTTGAAACACGAAATCATAAATTATAATATAATAAATAACTAATTTTCAAAAATAGTAATAAAATTTATTCAATAATGTAATCAAATAAAAAACACAGAAATTTGCTCAGTTGCAGAATTGTCGCTGTTGTCACTTTCAGTGTCTGATGATGAATTTCCCCACTATTCAGTATCACTCAATTCTGCAAGTGATTCTTATTTACTATCGCTGTTTTCTAGCTGGTCAAAAAACGATTTTCATGTAAAGGGACGCTTTTTGGATCCCATGGACATTCTCAAGTTTCCAGGCAGAAAGAATGGCATATATAATATAAAAGTGCATGCGGGGCACTGGACAAAGCACTAGGGACAAAAGGGATGTGAAATGATTTGGTACAGTAATGTAATCTTACAGATTACAGTGTACTGTATGTGTTGTGTGTGGAGGACATCGCATAATTCAGGGGACAAGGTGAGTAACGCTGCCTGGATCCAGCGATGCAATCCCGAGTTTAGCTCGTGGTTACCGCTTTTGGTAATGAACATTCACCCCAAGCCACATTCGGGAATACCGCCAGGGAGGTTAAATGCAGGTGGAGATTCATGCTTACTGGTATACTAAAAATTTAAAGAGAAGTATGGGCTATAGGAAAAAAAAAAAAAAAACAACCTTATACTCACCTAGGTGGATGCAACATCAATCCGATGATGCATCTGTCCCCCGCCAGCTCTGCAGTACAGCACTGATCGCTCAGGTCTACCCTCCGCGAGTCTGTGGCTCTCTGCTCTCCCCTCTAGCGCTCACTGGAACGCTGGGCTGTGGAGGGGCAGGAAGGGCTGGGTCAGGCGGATCGCTGAGAGGCTGAGCCAGGTGCCAGTCCAGGCTTTTGGGTGATCCCGACAATGTGGTCGGGATCTTTTCAGAGCCTGGACCTTGTGTTCCTTCAGATTAGGCGACCCATCAGATTTGGTAACGGACGTGAGGTAACCAGCAAAAATTGCATACTGTGCATGCGCAATGCATTCCAGTAGGTTTCCTATTCTGACAGAACACAAAGGTGGCCGCAGACATCTTGTTACACCCAGGCAAGTCTGGAATTTCACACTTGTTTTAGCAGTAAAGTCAGCTTGTATGGTGGAAAACAGTACTGTAAATCTGTGATACTGTTTTCTTGTTAAATTTCAAAACCAGCGGCAAGGCTGCAGTCAGAAAGTGGCGACGGCCATCTTGGTACACCCTGCACTGCTCACCGCTAAACTGATAGTCATAAGGGGCCGATTACATTTTTGGACACCCTCAGTCGGTCGCATTGACATACTGCTAAAATAAGTGTGACATTCAAGACTTGCCTGGGTGTAACAAGATGCCCGCTGCCGCCTTCTTGTTCTGTCAGATTGGGAAACCTATTGGAATGCACAGCGGCCATGCTGGTACGCATTGTGCATGCGCAGTAAGCATTTTTTGTTGGTAACCTCACTTCCGTTACCAAATCTGACGTAACACAGGCTCTGTGGCATCGTCCGACAGGCGGATTCAGCCCACTGTCTTCTGAAAACAGGTAACAGGAGTGCAGAACAAACTGCACTCCTGTGACCCCATAGGAAAGGTATGGCCCATACTTCTTTAGTAGTGTCCTGAAAAAGAGTTCTACCAGTTCTAAAGCAGTCTAGGATGCATTGGCTCCCTTAAAAAAACTTCCTGGCTCTTTGGATGGACTGGCTTGTGCCTGAACTCTACAGTAGTCAGGTCTACAGGTCTATGTGTGAAAGAAGTTATGTTTCCAACAACAACCGCCAGATTTTATGTCACAATGAGCTCAGGAATATGCCAGTAATCGACATTATTCACTGGTGGTAGACCCCCCACTGATTACCAGAAGTCATCTCTGTCCCCGGTCATTGTATATATAGGGGCACTCAGTCCTCACCTTCAGGAACTGCGGATGTTTCATAAGTGAGTGGTCAAACACAAAAAAATAGCTGAGGGCTCCAAACAACAGGTAGATAACGAAGCCGCCGAGATTGGTGACGATTAAGAGGCTGATGATCTGCCGGATGGGTTCATCTTCTGGCCAGGATGCCGGGTAGACGTAGGGGGTTAAGCAGTAATAGTCTGCAACATTCAGAACAAGATCCATGGTTGTATCTGGAAGATAAAATGACACAATGGGTAGCAGTAGCCAGTAACATTTAACTTGACTTGTGTGTCAGGAACATGCCCCAACATATATAGTGTGGGAACTCAAATGTAGCGCTTCCAAGACGCAGGTCACTTGCCAATCTCTGTTTAATGGCTTTATTGCTCAATTTTTTTAATAAAAATTTCCAAACATTACTTAAAAAAAACTATGAGTTTTCATCAGTCCTTGGCAAAATCAATACTTCATACCAGCCTTCTACCTTGTTCCAGACCAGAAGTGGTCAACTTTCTTGATATGGAGGGCCATAAGTGAGTCCCCTGACATCACCAAAGGGCCGCACATACAATTCAGTGAATATTCATTAAGACAGCAGACACACGACAGGTTATAGAGAAAGACTATGGCCATGATACAGGAGATGGTCAGAGACTGCAGACATGATACAGGAGATGGTCAGAGACTGAGGACATGATACCGGAGATGGTCAGAGACTGAGGACATGATACCGGAGATGGTCAGAGACTGCAAACATGATACAGGAGATGGACAGAGACTGAGGACATGATACAGGAGATGGTCAGAGACTGTGGACATGATACAGGAGGTGGTCAGACTGCGGGCATGATACAGGAGGTGGTCAGAGACTGCGGCATTATACAGGAAGTGGTCAGAGACTGCGGGCATGATACAGGAGGTGGTCAGAGACTGCGGGCATGATACAGAAGGTGGTCAGAGACTGCGGGCATGATACAGAAGGTGGTCAGAGACTGCGGGCATGATACAGGAGGTGGTCAGAGACTGCGGGCATGATACAGGAGACGGTCAGAGACTGAGGACATGATGCAGGAGACGGTCAGAGACTGCAGACATGATGCAGGAGACGGTCAGAGACTGCAGACATGATGCAGGAGACGGTCAGAGACTACAGACATCATGCAGGAGACGGTCAGAGACTGCAGACATGATGCAGGAGATGGTCAGAGACTGAGGACATGATACAGGAGATGGTCAGAGACTGAGGACATGATACAGGAGATGGTCAGAGACTGTGGACATGATACAGGAGGTGGTCAGAGACTGCGGGCATGATACAGGAGGTGGTCAGAGACTGCGGGCATGATACAGGAGGTGGTCAGAGACTGCGGGCATGATACAGGAGGTGGTCAGAGACTGCGGGCATGATACAGGAGATGGTCAGAGATTGCAGACATGATGCAGGAGATGGTCAGAGACTGCACACATGATGCAGGAGACGGTCAGAGACTGCGGACATGATACAGGAGATGGTCAGAGACTGAAGACATGATACAGGAGGTGATCAGAGACTGCAGACTTGCTACAGGAGGTGATCAGAGACTGCAGACTTGCTACAGGAGGTGATCAGAGACTGCAGACTTGCCACAGGAGGTAATCAGAGACTGCAGTCATGCTACAGGAGGTGATTAGAGACTGCAGGCATGATACATGACATGGTCAGAGACTGCAGACATGATACAGGAGATGGTCAGAGACTGCGGACATACTCCAGGAGATGGTCAGAGACTGCGGACATACTCCAGGAGATGGTCAGAGACTGCGGACATACTCCAGGAGATGGTCAGAGACTGCGGACATGATACAGGAGATGGTCAGAGACTGCGGACATGATACAGGAGATGGTCAGAGACTGCGGACATGATACAGGAGATGGTCAGAGACTGCGGACATGATACTGGAGTTGGTCAGAGACTGCGGACATGATACAGAAGATGGTCAGAGACTGCGGACGTATTACATGAGGTTGCTAGAAATTAATTCTATAACAGGGCAATAGGGAAACACAGATTAGTGTTCGCAGGGGCCCCAAAGGTGCAAAAATAAGTAGCAAAGGGCTGCAGGTTGGACACCAGGGCTCTAGATACACAGGCTTCAGAACCTTGTCTGTCTCTCCTGCAGACAATTCTCAAACACATCCACTCACTGTCCCACAGTTGTACTGGTCCACAGAGGTCTCCTCTGTCCCCAGTGGAGCCTTGAACCATTCAGCACCCATACTAAGAAGGCTGTACACACCTGCACAATCATGATGCAAATGTGGGTCCAAGGCTGGAGGCTTCATCCCACCCAATGATCTAGGCTTCAGGGCCCACTCCAGAACTTACTAATCTTGGAGAAATCTGACAATCCATTCTCCTCCATATGAGACAAGCATCTCAGAGCCCCTCAACTAGCAGTGAGAACCCTTTGTGCCACCAACTCCTCTTCATATCGTGACAAGGCACAGAACACTAACCACACATAACTCTGCTACCTTCACCTACCAACCATAACCATAACCCCAACCATAACCCTAACCACAACCATAACTCTAATCATAACCACAGCCATAACCCTAACCCCAGTCATAACTGCAACCCCAGTCATAACCCCAACCCCAGCCATAACCCCAACCATAACCCTAAGCACAGCCATAACCCTAAGCACAGCCATAACCCCAACCCCAGCCATAACCCTAAGCACAGCCATAACCATAACCCCAACCCCAGCCATAACCCTAAGCACAGCCATAACCCTAAGCACAGCCATAACCATAACCCCAACCCCAGCCATAACCCTAAGCACAGCCATAACCATAACCTCAGCCATAACCCTAAGCACAGCCATAACCCCAACCCCAGCCATAACCCTAAGCACAGCCATAACCCCAACCCCAGCCATAACCCTAAGCACAGCCATAACCCCAACCCCAGCCATAACCCTAAGCACAGCCATAACCCCAACCACAGACGCACTCAACCAAAATAGCATCAAAGTAGCATAAAGTTGCATGGTTTTGAAGTCACATTAGTGTGAATGGAGTCTTACAATCAGTTGGAAAGCCCACTTACCCACCTGCCCCCTCAGGAGGTATGTACGCAGTGTCGGGTACAAGCGGTCATACCAGGATCGTGGCTCCTTCATGCAGGTATCATTGTGTAATACCAGAGATCGGCTTTCTGGTAAAAGTAATCCGAGGAGCTCTACTGCCGCCTGATCACTGGACCCCCTCCCCCCACATGTGGGGGGTCTATTTACTGGGCTCAGCATCGCCTTTTATATCTTAGCAGAATCTATCATCTGTATTGTATGGTGCTTGTGGTCATACAGGTCAGGTGTATTTCTTGCTGACAATCTGCGTTTGGTGGACGGGTCACGGACGCATAAACAACGCGTGACAGGAAAGACTGCAACAACCCCCTTTATTGTATTCCCCAGGGCCTGCGCTCTCAGAATATAGATGGTCATCTTTCTAGGGTTACAAGTCATCTTCTAGCAAAAGAAAGCAGATTTTACATGTCTGAGAGAAATGTCAGAATTGGTAAAGCGTTTAAAGGGCTTACACAGCGCACGTTACCCATGCCATAGCACCCCTCTATGTGAATGGGCCTCTATAGTGGCCGTGTCTGGCTGCTCAGCATAGCCAATGATAAATGTCAGGGTGACACCCCCCCTCCCCCCGTCATTTCTTGCTCAGGTGTCACAGGGACAGGAAGTGAGGGGATATCCCCACACGGGGGTCGCAGGCAGTGTGGTGCGCACACAATAATGGAGTGTAGGGGATGCCTGTATTGAGCTATGTGCTCTACACACCCTTCTATAGGAAGAATATACAAACAATACAGCTCCCTGCTCGCTCTCCCCGCCTCCTTACCTGGTGTCCGGTGTCCCCCTCCCGGTGTTCGGTGTTGCGGGCCCTTGTCAGGTGCGAGTGACAGTAGGCGGGGCCTGCGTTCTGTTGTGACAGCGGAGAACGGGGCGGGACCAGATGGACTGATGTGACGTCACCCTCCCCGGCACTGGCGAGACGATCGACAGGCCGGCCACGTGACGGCGAGAAAAGCGGCGATTGGGCGCTCAGTTGTCTCCAGTCGGCTCGGGGACCGCCTCTTCTCAAAGGTGTGAGGGGCGGGGATTAAAAGCGGAAGCGTTGCTAAGAGACGAGGTTTTTAACGAGGGTGAGGCGGGGCGTGCTGAGGAGGGGGCGGGTCTATGAGCTGGATGACGGAAGCCCGCCAATTTCCAGTCAGGGTCTCGTTCCTTCATTGTGATCTGTATAATATACATACATAACTGTACAGTAATAAAGCAAGATGACACAGATGTGTATTAACCACTTCAGCCTGGAAGATTTACCCCCCCCTTCCTGACCAGGTTATTTTTTTTGCGTTTTGGCACTGCGTCGCTTTAACTAAAAATTGCGCGGTCATGCAACGTTTTAACCAAACAAAATTTATGTCCCTTTTTTTCACAAATAGAGCTTTCTTTTGGTGGTATTTGATCACTTCTGCGGTTTTTATTTTTTGCGCTATAAGCAAAAAAAGAGCAGCAATTTTGGAAAAATAAATATTTTTACTTTTTGCTATTAAACATCCAATAAAAACGTAAAAAAACAAATTCCTTCATCAGTTTAGGTCAATATGTATTCTGCTACATATTTGTGGTAAAAAAAATCCCAATAAGCGTATATTGATTGGTTTGCGCAAAATCTATCGCTTCTACAATACAGGGAATAGATTTATTTATTGTTTTTACTAGTAATGGCGGTGATCAGCGAGTTTTTAGCAAGACTGCGACATAGCGGCGGTCAGTTCGGACACCAATGCCTCGTACACACGTTCAGATTATCGGAAGATCAAGACCTCATACACACGGATGTCTTTTACCGCTGCGTTTTTGCACATTTTTTGCAACTCTCCATGTTATTCAATGGCTCCATAAAAACGCAGACGTTTCTGAGCGTTAGTGAGCTGAAAGCAGAACCCACGGCCAGCGCGCTCTGAAACTGCAGAGTTAGTGAACGTTTTGCCGGCTCAGCATCAAAAAAGCTCTAACGCGCCGTTAACCGGCGTTTTTAGGTTAAAAAATAGCAGAGGAATGTTTTTTTACACAAAACGCTGATATTTTTCCTGATGTCGGTCCTGACGTTACAGCTTATTTTTTTTAATACACCCGTGTATATGGGGCCTAAAAATCGCTTCCGGAATAATCGTACTATAGTCTGATGGTTAATACAGAGCGTTCGACAACCGATCACGACAGTCCAGCAATATCCGAAGGGACAAACATGTAAACTTTGCTCAGACGATAGCCCATCGAACGATAATCGTTTAATCAGTACAGTATGCGTCCAATAAAAATTGATAGACAAACACTGCTCATGATCATGAACGTAGCTATGCAAACAGGAAGGTTCTCAAGAATCGTACTTTTAGTACAGTGGTTAAAGCGGTTGTCTACCCTAAAATAAAAAAAATAAAAACCTGCAAGACAATAGCATAATGAGCTAGTATGCAGCGCATACTAGCTCATTATGAAATACTCACCTTGAAACGAAGATCCGACCGAGTTGCTTGGACCCCTTTGTGGGAGCGGACATCTTCCCACGGATCTTGCTTCCGGGTACGTGGCTCTGGCGCTGTGACTGGCCAGAGCCGCGAGATGTCACTCCCGCGCAAGGTCCGGTACTAATGCCGGGCCTTTGCCGGGACATACAAGGCGCATGCGCCGTAACACCGCAGCAAATTAGAAAGGGAATATCTTCTAAACCGTATAGGTTTAGAAGATATTCATTTTACCTACAGGTTAGCCTTATTATAGTCTTATCTGTAGGTAAAAGTAAACACTTTTTTTTAGTTTGTATTGAAAAATTTAGCAAAAAAGTAATTTTTCTTCATAAATTTGGGCCATAATTTATACTGCTACACATCTTTGGTAAAAATAACCCAAATTAGTGGATATTATTTATTCTCTGTGAAAGTTATAGAGTCTACAAGCCATGGTGCAAATCATTGAAACTTGATCACACCTGATGTACTGACGGCCTATCTCATTTCATGAGACCCTAACAAGCCAGGAAAGTACAAATACCCCCCAAATGACCTCTTTTTGGAAAGTAGACATTCCAAGGTATTTAGTAAGGGGAATGGTGAGTTTTTTGAAGTTGTAATTTTTTTACCACAGTTCTTTGCAAAATGAAGAATTTTTTCTTTTTTTTTTTTTTTACACAAAATTGTTAAACAACAAGTTATTTCTCACACACAGCATATGCATACTTGCAATGACACCCCAAAATACATTCTGCTACTCCTCCTGAGTATGGCGATACCCCATGTGTGAGACTTTTACACAGCCTGGCCACATACAAAGGCCCAATATTGAAGTAACACCTTCAGGCGTTCTACTAGCATAAATTACACATCTCATTTCTCAGCCACCTATTACACTTTTGAAGGCCCTGGAGCACCAAGACAATGAAATTGCCCACAAAATGACCCCATTTTGGAAAGCAAACACACTAACGTATAATCTATGAGGCTTAATGAGTCTTTTGAACGGTTCATTTTTTCCAGAAGTTGTTGGAAAATGTGGGGAAAAAAATGAAAATGCATTTTTTTAACACAAAGTTGTCCATTTAAAAGATATTTCCAACACAAAGCATGTACATAGCAAAAATGACACCCCAAAACACATTCTGCTACTCCTCCTGAGTATGACGATACCACATGTGTGAGACTTTTACACAGCCTGGCCACATACAGAGACCCAACATTGAAGTAGCACCTTTAGGCGTTCTACGAGCATAAATTACACAAGTCATTTCTCAACCACCTATTACACTTTTGAAGGCCCTGGAGCACCATGAAAATGGAATTGCCCACAAAATGACCCCATTTTGGAAAGTAAGCACCCCAATGTATATTCTATGAGGCATTATGAGTCTTTCGTACAGTTAAGTCTTTGAAAAACGCGGAAAGAAAATAAAAACTCTTTTATTTTTACACAAAGTGGTCAATTTATAAGATATTTCTAACACATAGCATGTACATAACAAAATTTACACCCCAAAATACATTCTGCTGTTCGTCCCGAGTATGGTGATACCATGTGTGAGACTTTTACACAGCCTGGCCACAGAGAGGTCCAACATGCAGGGAGCACCATCATGCGTTCTAGGAGCATAAATTACACATAAAATATCCTAATGACCTATTATACTTTTGAAGGTCCTGGAGCATCAGGACAGTGGAATTATCCACAAAATGACCCCATTTTGGAAAGCAAACACCCCAACGTATATTCTATGAGGCATTATGAGTCTTTTGCAAGGTTCATTTTTCTCCACAAGTCTTCGGAAAACGTGGAAAGAAAATGAAAACGTATTTTTTTACACAGAGTTGTCAATTTATATGATATTTCTAACACATAGCATGTACATAGCAAAAATTACCCCCCAAAATATATTCTGCTAGTCGTCCCGAGTATGGTGATGCCACAAGTGTGAGACTTTTACACAGCCCGGCCACATATAGAGATCCAGCATTGAAGTAGTAGCTTCAGGCGTTCTAGGAGCATAAATTACACATCTAATTTCATTCCTACCTATCACAATTTTGAAGGTCCTGGAGCACCAGGACAGTGGCATTACCCACAAAATTACCCCATTTTGGAAAGCAAACACCCCAATGTATATTTTATGAGGCATGGGCTGCAGATACGTACTCGGGTACTCTTATGGGCTGCAGATAGGTACTCGAGTACTCTGATGGATTAGTAAAAGGTACTCGGGTACTCTGATGGGCTGGTAAAAAGTTCTCGGGTACTCTGATGGGCTGGTGACAGGTACTTGGGTACTCAGATGGTCTGGTGCCAGGTACTTGGGTACTCAGATGGGCTGGTGACAGGTAGTCGCGTACTCAGATGGGCTGGTGACAGGCACTTGGGTACTCAGATGGGCTAGTGAAAGGCACTAGGGTACTCAGATGGGCTACTGACAGGTACTCGGGTACTTAGATGGTCTGGTGCCGACGATACCACCCACATTCGTTACTCTCTGAGAGATCGGACTCTGAAAAATTGATTTTTTTGTATAACTTACCGTAAAATCCTTTTCTCTGAGTTCACTGACAGACGCAGCCTTCTTATGACACATGGGGTTATGCTCATCCTACTAGGAGTAGACTAGGCAAAAACAAACAAAAGCGTAGGTTGGCCCCTCCCAGGGGGCCGTCCTCACCTCAGCATATAATCCCCCTGCCCTGTACAGCACATCAGTTCGTAACAAGCCGTACAAAAACCAACGCAGAGGGGTGGGTGCTGCGTCTGTCAGTGAACTCAGAGAAAAGGATTTTACGGTAAGTTATACAAAAAAATCCATTTTTCTCTTCCGTTCACTGACAGACGCAGCCTTCTTATGACACATGGGGACGTCCCAAAGCTGTGCCAATCAAGGGGTGGGCAAAAATCATAACAAATGTACCCAACAGAAAGACGCCCTCTCAGGCGGCGCTACCCGCGCCTAAACTGCCGCTTGTAATACTTTGCGGCCAAAAGCAGCATCCGAGGATGCTAAAACATCAACCTTGTAAAACTTAGTAAACGTGTGCACAGAGGCCCAAGTAGCTGCCTTGCACACCTGGGACACCGAAGCTTGGTGTCTAAACGCCCAGGAAGTACTAACTGCCCTGGTGGAGTGCGCCGTGACCGGAAATGGGGGAACTTTGCCCCGAATCTCATACGCATGGGTCACGGTCCCCCGTATCCAACGTGATACGGTAGCTGACGAGGCCGCCAAACCTTTGCGCGATCCTTCTGTCAGCAAAAATAAAGAATCAGACTTCCTAAAAGAAGCTGTAGAACTTAAATATACCCGCAAAGCCCTCACCACATCCAAAGAATGCAGCTCGACCTCTCTAGGATGTGATGGGTGCGGGCATAATGAGGGGAGAACAATATCCTCATTTAAATGAAAAGAAGAAACCACCTTCGGAAGAAATGAAGGTGAAGGCCGCAGAACTGCCTTGTCCTTATGGAGGACCAAGTAGGGTGACCTGCAGGAGAAAGCTGCCAGCTCCGATACCCGCCTGGCGGATGTGATAGCCACCAGGAAAGCCACCTTCTGCGACAATAAGCGTAAGGGAATGTCCCTGGTCTTTTCATATGGCGGTTTCTGTAACACAGAAAGCACCAAATTCAAATCCCACGGTGCCAAGGGCGACCGTATCCGAGGGGCCACATGACGTACTCCTTGTACAAATGTACGGATCAATGAGTGAGACGCCAAGGGTCGTTGAAAAAGAACCGCCAGGGCCGAAATCTGCCCTTTAAGCGTACATAACGCCAGGTTCTTGTCCAGTCCTTGCTGCAAAAATGACAGCACTCTGGATACTCTATAAGAGCGGGGATTCCATCCTCCCGCCTCGCACCAGGTAATATAGGCCTTCCAAGTCCTATGATAGATCTTACGTGAGGTGCTCTTACGTGCTTTCACCATAGTAGGGATTACGGAGTCCGAGACACCCCTATCCCTCAATACCTGGGCCTCAATAGCCAAGCCGTCAAAGCCAGCGAGGGTAAAGCAGGGTGCAATATGGGCCCCTGAGACAGTAGGTCTTCGCGAAGTGGAAGACGCCATGGGACCTCTGCCACCATCCATACTATATCGGCGTACCACGGACGCCGCGGCCAATCCGGAGGCACCAGGATTGTCCTGATTCCCTCTGCTTCTATCCTGCGCAAAACGCGCAGTAGAACCTTCAGAGGAGGAAAGATGTACAGTAGCCGATACCGTCCCCAGGGCGTTACCAGTGCGTCCGAGGCGACCGCCAACGGATCCCTTGTTCTGCACACAAAGGCCTGTATCTTGTGATTGTACCTGGAGGCCATCAGGTCCACTTCTGGGGTGCCCCATTTGCAGCAAATCTGGTGGAACACCTCTGGATGTAGGGACCACTCCCCCTGATCCAGAGTCTGGCGGCTGAGAAAATCTGCCTGCCAAGTTTCCACGCCCGGGATGTAGATTGCAGAGAGAGCTGGCACGTGAAGCTCTGCCCACCGAAGGATCAGAGCTGCCTCCGCGGCTGCTGCTGCGCTTCTTGTTCCGCCCTGATGGTTCACATACGCCACCACTGTGGCATTGTCCGACTGGACCCGAACAGGGCGGCCTCGCAGCCTTTCTGTCCAATGAGACAGGCAAAGCCTGATCGCTCTCAGTTCCAGTACATTTATCTGAAGACGAGCTTCCCGTACTGACCAATGACCCTGGACGGAGGATTGTCCCAGGACTCCTCCCCACCCTGACAGGCTGGCATCCGTTGTCACTATCGACCAATTGAGAGGAGGAAAGCTCTTCCCCAACCTTATGGCTGGAGCACGAATCCACCAAATCAGAGACCCTCGAGACTGATGATCCAACCTGATCCGTCTGTCTAGGGATAGGGGAGACTTGTCCCACTGAGACAGAATTATCTTCTGTAGGAGTCGGATATGACTCTGGGCATAAGGCACCGCTTCGAACGTCGACACCATGAGACCCAACACTCGCATACAGAACCGTAAGGAGAACCACTGGCGTGACAACAGGGTTCACACTGCTGCCTGAAGAGTCAGTAGCTTGCCCGGTGTTAGAAACACCCTTGCCTGTACCGTGTCCAGAATCAGACCCAGGTACTCCAGCCTGCAAGTCGGAGTCAATGATGACTTTTGTAGATTGATCAGCCAACCAAACTCCTCTAACGTGGCTACCGTGATTGTCACGTTCTCCTCCAGAGCTGTAGCCGACTCTGCCCTCAGCAGTAAATCGTCGAGGTACGCTACCACCGCGATACCTCTTTGTCTCAGTAACGCCATCATCGGGGCCACCTCCTTGGTGAACACCCGGGGAGACGAGGCCAACGTGAAGGGAAGTGCCACAAACTGGTAATGCAGATCTCCCACTGCGAAACGCAGAAAATGCTGCTGACTGAGGCAAATCGGAACGTGGAGATATGCGTCCCTGATATCCAAGGACGCCAGAAATTCCCCTTGGCGCAGGGCGACCACGACCGAGCGGATGGATTCCATCCTGAACCTCTTCGTCTCCACGAAGCGATTCAATGCTCTTAGATCCAAAACTGGTCTGACCCCGCCCCTTTTTGGGTACCACAAAAAGGTTTGAATAAAATCCGTGAAGTCTCTCCATCCTGGGTACCGGTATGATCACCCCCTGTTCGGCGAGAGCTCGGACAGCGCCTAGAAGTGCCTGGTGGCGTTCCTGCGTGAGCCTCAGATTTGAGGGGAAGAATCTTTCTGGGGGCAGAGAGCTGAATTCTATCCTGTACCCGGAAGACACTACCTCCAGGACCCACCGGTCGGTGATGCGGGCAGCGGGTGGGGGCAACCCATCATGCGGAGGCGGATTTATCCTTCGCTTTTTCGGACTTATGCTACCAGGGCCTTTTACTGTGCCCTGCGAAACCTTTTCCGGTCTTGCAGCTTTTCCCTGCTGAGCCGGATGCGCGAAAAAACTTCTTCTGACCTGACGCGACAGGCCCCTGTCTGCGCCGCAACTCACGGTGTTTAGGCTCCGGGAGAAAAGTACTTTTACCTCCCGTGAAATCCTTAATGATTTCATCCAACCGTGGGCCAAACAGACGCTCTCCCTGAAAGGGAAGGTCTGCCAGTGCTTTCTTTGAAGCCTGGTCGCCCGACCAAGATCGGATCCATAGCACCCGTCTGATAACGATTGAAAAAACAGACATCTTTAACAATATAGGAAGGAGGTCCAAAGCAGCATGACATATGTAGCGGAGTCCCTCTTCCAAATGTTGTGCCCGCTGTACCTCAGCCTGTGCATAATCACAAGTCAAATTAGTGCATAGAGCAGTAGCCTGCCCCCGCAGTGACTGTGCCGCCATTGCCGTTGCTAGCGCCGGCCGCATGGCTGACCCAGCAAACAAGAATAGTGCTTTAGACACTGTCTCTGTGCGGCGATCGGCCGCCTCCTTAAAGGATGGCGACCCCTCCAAGGGAATGGTGGTTGCTTTATTCACCCGAGCCACGGCAGGGTCCACCACTGGGGAGGCCCATCTCTTAGTAAAGCTCTCCTCAAAGGGGTAGCGCACCGCAAAGTTTTTGGGCAAAGCAAAGGAACTTGGTGGCCTACGCCACTCCTTAAACACCGCCTGCTCAAATACTTGGTCATAAGGATAAGCCCTAGGGGCCCTAGGCGGTTTAAGTGGGCCACAAACATAAGCGGACTCATGCGACTCCCCAGCTGGCTCAATACGCATGGACTTGCGGATATCAGTGATCAGTGCTTCCACTATCGCCTTATCACGCAAAGACAGAGTTTCTTGACTCTCCTCATGCTCTGAGGGTGGTTCACCCTCTGAAAACTCCACAGGAGTGACCATTGAGGCGCTTTCCAGATCTGAATCCTCCCCGGAGGAAAGAGGGGGGGTGGGCGTTTTTGAGGAACCCTTGGAACGGGTACCTCCGCCCGGAGAAAGAACTCCCCAAACACCGCCCTCAGCTGTTCCAAAGACACTAGTGTTCCTGGGGTGGATTGTAGATCCGCAGGTACTCCTGCCATAATATTGCCGGCCTCTGACATTAGCCACAAACCCCTCAAGAAAGGGGCCCGCCTCCATGGGCAAGGTTCCCAGGGAGTTTTTGCGGGTGGGGGGGGG
>BLSH010002593.1:119848-130293 GCA_018402905.1 Glandirana rugosa
TTTTTTTATTTATACTTTTTTGACACAGTTTGAAGATGATTTTAGAACAGTTCTATGGCCTCTAATGTTAATTAATACTTTTCAGACCCATTTTGAAGATGATCTCCATTTTTGCATTTTTTATGTTTTTATTTTTTTTAAAATATTTAAAGTTATTTCCCAGTCCCCATTTCTTTGTAGGTCACTTGTCCCACCCTTACCCACATTTCCTTCCTTTTGCAGACCTCTAGGACCTTCCAGGACTATTTTACAACATTTTTTGAGCCTAAAAGTCCGGGTCTCCATTGATTTCAATGGGGTTCGGGGTCCGGGACAAAGTTCGGGTTCTGTCCGGACCCGAACCCGGACTTTGTCCCGAAGTTCGGCCGAACCAGCAGAACCCGGACTTCTAGAAGTTCGCTCAACTCTAGTAGTAATCTCTACCTAGTCCACAATCAGATCGTTGTGTAATGCAGGATGAGATCTGCAGTCTGTCCCTCAAAGCAGTAGTAGTAGTAATCTCTACCTGGTCCACAATCAGATCGATGAGATGTTATTATATCTGCAATCTGTCCCTCACAGCGCCGGCAGCATCCTCTACCTACACTAGTCAGAGAGCATGTGACATGCAGCACTAAGTGACTCCAGCTTATAAAGAGGCTGGGTCACATGATGCACTGGCCAATCACAGCCATGCCATTAGTAGGCATGACTGTGATGGCTTCTAAGGGTAAACCAGTGAAACGCTTGTTGATTGGCTGCCCTGCAGCTATTCAACATGCGTGATCAACTACCAGAACCCAGAACCCGAACGTTTTTTGAAATGTCCGTGTTCGGGTCCGTATCCCGGACACCCCAAAGTTTGGTACGGACCCGAACGTTACAGTCCGGGTTCGCTCAACACTACTTATCATCACTCTGCCTAAGCTGGGGAAGGAACCTAACTCGCCTGCAAATTTCAGACCAATTTCATTATTGAACACTGATTTAAAATTATATGCGAAACTGATTGCCTTGCGACTTGTGCATATAATGCCTATACTAATACATCCCGACCAAACAGGATTTAAGAAAAATAGAGAGACCTCAGATGCCACCCATAGACTGGTGAACATAGTACACCTGGACGAGGTCCAAAAAAGGCCTTCTCTGCTCCTGGCGTTGGATGCAGAGGAGGCCTTTGACCGCATACATTGGTTATACTTAGCAAGAGTACTAGACTCCTTTGGATTCGCGGGTAATATTTTAACTGCTATAATGGCTCTCTATTCCTCACCTTCGGCCAGAGTGTATACGGTGGGAACCGTGTCCCTGCCCTTCAAAATAACTAATGGTACCAGACAGGGATGTCCTTTGTCACCATTAATATTTAATTTGCTGATGGAACCACTGGCTATATATATTAGATCACAAACACAAATTAAAGGTTTTACGTCAGGTTCATCTGTCCATACCATTAGCCTCTTTGCAGACGACATAATTATGTCCCTTACAGAGGTGGGTTCCTCCCTGGCTGTGGTACACAAAGCTCTAAATTTATTTAATAGAATTTCCTACTACAAGGTCAACAAAAGTAAATCTTACATTTTAGGACTGGGGATTGCATCACAGGTAAAAGAAGAGCTCAGAGCAAGATTTCCATATGTATGGCAAGACAGGGGGATAAAATACCTAGGCATCAAGCTTACAGCTAGCAAAGGTCACCTAATAGAAGATAATTATTATTCCTTTCTCCATAGCCTTAATGCGAAATTGGGGGACCTATCCAAGACAGAACTAACTTGGTCAGGCCGCTTGGTGGCAGTTAAAATGATTATTCTACTACAATTTATATACCTATTCAGATCCCTCCCCATACCAGTTCCGGAATCCTTTTTTAATAAGGCTCAGTCCATGCTAAACAACTATCTATGGAAGGGGAAAAAGCCAGATGTGCATTTAGGAAACTGATTAAAACTAAAAGAGAGGGTGGGACACGTAGTGATCAAGGATTACTACACCACGGCAATCCTAGCTCAATTAAAAGCTTGGTTCCCCAAAGTGAATAAAGCAAGATGGCAGGAACTAGAACAAGCTCAATGTCCAAATAATAATTTATACGACCTCTTGACAGCTAGCAAGTTCATATCCCGCAATTCCCTCAAAGTGGCACCCACTATGGGGGCTGCACTTCAAGCTTGGTCGACATTATTACAATCACACACTAGTGATCTAAAGTTGACCACATTCCCAATGCCCATCTCCAGTTTATCGCTTCTAATCCCTGATTTAAAGGTCCAGCATTGGGTAAACAAAGGGATCCAAACAATTGAAGATCTTTTAGTGGGGCCATCCTTGAAAACTTTCAGAACCCTTCAAATTGAATACGGACCGGACTCCGTAGAGCTATACAGATATGTGCAAATCTCTCATTTTCTAAGGATCAACCCCTCCACCAAAATACCATGGAGAATGGCTTTATACTTCACCAACCCTACTTCCAAAATTAAGGACATTTCCTTATTTTACGATTTTCTCAACCAAAAAACAATATTCACCAAAACCCCCTCTATGATGTTGTGGGAAACTGAGCCTCTCAATACACACCTGAGCAATGGCAAAAAGCCCTCATGGCTACATATATGTCTACTAAAAGCGCGGGTCTGTGGGAATTAACACAAAAGATACTACTACGGTGGTATCTGACTCCCACGAGGATACATAGTTTTGACCCTCAATGTCCACCACAATGTTGCAGGAATTGTGGGCACAGAGGTTCCCTATGGCATGTTTTTTGGCCCTGCCCAAAAATACATACCTTTTGGAAGAAAGTATTTCACATAATAACACACGTAACATGCTTACAATTACCACTAGATCCGGACCTAGCTATTCTATCTCTGAACTTAGATTCTACCCTACCACAATGGAGATATGTGATCTCCCATATCCTGTTGAGTGCCAGATTGGAAATAGTTAGACATTGGAAGAAGGTTGAGATCCCCCTCATAGTCGAGGTCATTAGGTCAATTAATATGCATATCACTTATGAGTTGATGTATGCCGCTTCCTTAGACCAATACCAAGGCAAATATCCACTATGGAAACCATGGATTGACTGGTATAAAGCAAAGACGTAATAGGTTATCAACACCCTAATATATAGTGTTCACTGCAACAGTAATATTGATGAATCCCTCTCTCTCATCCTCACCCCAAAGTTACACTAAGACAGATCTGTTATATAGTTATATATATATATATGTTGTTGTTGTTGTTTCATTTATTTACTTTTCTTTCCTGTTAAATTATCTGACTGGCCCTTCCAGTCCGGTACGTTATCCTAATAACTCTCCCCCTTCCCTTGCAGTGTGATCCCCTTGAGGGGTGGGGGGAGGGGTTGCCCGTGGCTCCGGGGCTGCAGGGTGTCCCTCCGGGGGTTTCGTGGGCCCTCCATATTCTGAGCAAAGCCCCCTTGAAGGTATATTGCATAGGGACCTTATGCAGGGAATCCAAAGGTCAAAAGTCAGCAAGTAAACAAGGTGGGCACTTTGAATGTTACGTTAAGTGTAATTATAATCCTACTCTGTATTGATGTATGATGTCCTTGAATGACACACGGAATGTACCTGTTAGCCTGAAAAATGTTTTCAATAAAAACTATTGAAATTAAAAATTATTTTAAAAATTGTAATGACATGCCCCTGTAAAACAAGTGCAGAAAAATTGGGCTTTGGGGGTTGGTGGTGCCCTAAACACAAAATATTGTTGGAAGCTAGCATCATTAGTATTCAGGACAGGAGGAATAGGATAGTCTGCATAGGCAGTCTTCAATAGATCCCAGATTCCCTAATGAATTCAATCAGTTGCATCAGCATCAGGGGCTTGATAGCTGCTGATCCAGGACTGATATATTTTTATAAATGAGAGCCTATCAACTGAGACTGTGGTGCACTCTATGATCTGTTATGAATAGAGTTGAGCGAACCCAAACTGTAAAGTTCGGGTCCGTACCGAACTTTGAGGTGTCCGTGACCCGAACCCGAACCCGGACATTTGAAAAAAAAGTCCGGGTTCGGGTATTTTATCAGGGCAGCCAATCAACAAGCGTTTCACTGGTTTGCCCTTAGAAGCCATCACAGCCATGCCTACTAATGGCATGGCTGTAATGGGCCAGTGCATCATGTTACCCAGCCTCTGTATAAGCTGGAGCCACGTAGTGCTGCATATAACATTCTCTCAGGCTAGTGTAGGGAGAGGATGCTGCCGGCGCTGTGAGGGACAGATTGCAGATCTAATAACATCTCATCCTGCATTACAGAACGATCTGATTCTGGACTAGGTAGAGATTACTACTACTACTCTGCTTTGAGGGATAGATTTCAGATCTAATAACATCTCATTCTGGATTACAGAACAATCTGATACTGGACTAGGTAGAGTCTATTGCTTTGAGGGACAGATTATTGTTCTAAAATCATCTCCTAGTTCTATAGGGAGAGGTTCCTGCTGCTCCTGTGAGGGACAGATTATTGTTCTAAAATCATCTCCTAGTGATATAGGGAGAGGTTCCTGATGCTCCTGTAAGGGACAGATTATTGTCCTATAATCATCTCCTAGTTCTATAGGGAAAGGTTCCTGCTGGTGCTGTAAGGGGCAGATTACTGTTCTAAAATCGTCTCCTAGTGCTATAGGGACTTTTTTACAGCCATTTTTGTGCCTAAAAGTTTGGGTCCCCATTGACTTCAATGGGGTTCGGGGTCCGGGGTCAAGTTTGGGTCAAGTTCGGTACTGAACCCAAATTTTTTCGCTAAGTTCGGCCGAACCCACCGAACCCGAACATCCAGGTGTCCGCTCAACTCTAGTTACGAATCCTCCAGCATCACTGAATGTCCATTCAGAAAGCACTCTGCATGCAGGGCAGGCCAGTAGCTCGATTGCATATTGAGCAAGTTCCGCCCAGTGGTCCATCCTCAAGACCCAGTAACTCAGTGGATGCTCAGTTGGAAAGGTCTCCAAGTCTGCTCTTGTCCCTAGATATTCCTGCACCATATAATGCAGACTCTGACGATGGTTGCTTGAACCCTGGGCGCTGAAGACTGAAAAATTGTTTAAAGGCATCGGTCAGCCGGCCACCTTCTCCACCGCTCTCCCTCTGACTGAAGGTAGCATCAGAAACACTTTGTCCAGCAGCAAGAAAAGGTAACCTCCCAGGATTTGAAAAGGAATTGCACAAACTTTTTTTCAAGCTATCCTGAAGATGTTTAATCCTCTGCTCCCTCTGCGAAGGCAGGATGAGCTCTGAAACTTTACCTCTTGTGGATCAAGAAGGGTTGCCGCCACCCAGTAATGATCCCTCTCGCTGATACCATGAACCCTGGAGTCTTTTCACAGGCTTTGCAGAATCAGGCTAGGCCATGCAGAATAAGTATGAGCAGACTTGGGAGTCTTCTGGGTCACTGAGGATGACATTGTCCGGAACTACCTCCTCCCAGCCACGTACAACTCCTTGGGTTTCTGGGGACTGAAAACCATGATCCCTTGAAGACTGCTGCATGTTATCTTTTACATCCATGCTGACAAAATCCTCCTCCTCCTCATCTTCTTCCTGTGTGTTTGGTGGCCCTGCAGGAATGCTATCTGCATAAAGGGGGCCCTGAGAGGAAAGGAAATCCTTCTCTTCCTCTGTTCTGCCCTGTCTGGAGGAGTAAACGTTACTCCTCCAGACGAAGCTACATGAGGTAGCGGCATAAGATGTAGAGGTCCAGCCTGGCGGTGGTACGACTCAACTACACGTGAGATAATGCTAATATTGCTTGTGTTTATGGACTTCATGCTGGATTCCTTGCGGTTTTAATTTTAATAAAATGTGAGTGCATTTTAAGGAGAGGCCTTCTTGGTGTGTTTTTCTATGCTATTGCCGGACGTATTGCACTAGTGGAGTTGTTTCTTATCTTTACATGTTATTGGTGAGCCATTGGATTCCCAAGTGCTCTGTTTTAAAGGGGAAGGAACCCGAATCTCACTATTCAATTACTCTGTCCTACAATGTGTTAACTGGTCCAGTGGGATCAATAATTGAGGTGAGCCTTAATTTCACCTGGTGGAGGGAATGTTCTTAGTGTATGTCACTGGAGTTCATATACCCAGGAGAAGTCAATTGTTCTGCATGATATTTTGCTTTTACATGTGTGATCTTGCCTGGTGTGGCAAAACCTTGAGATGAGCCTTTATTGCACCTGGTGGAGGGAGCATGTTTATTCACTCTAAGGAAGTGGGGACTGTCCATGCTTCAACATCTGAGAAGATTTGCCTTATTTTTTACTTCCTATTCCTCACTTAGTGAACCATATATTCACTGGGACTGTTTAAGATCTGCACTTTAGCACGGACACTTTATAGTTACCTTTAGATTTTTTAGTATTGTGTACCTCATGATTTTATTGAATTTTGTTTATATTTTCTTATTCACTGTTATTCTATTTGTTTATTTGTAGCAGCGCTCCCACAATTTTATACTTATACTTATACCATTTGTTTGTGTGAAACACAGTCAGTGGTAGCAGCAGCTATAGTTATTTATACCCACATTTATACATTTGGTAGCACATTACCATCACCTTAGATTCTATAGTAGGGGTTGAGGTCCCTGCTCTTGATCCACTTCAGACATAGATTGCAAACAACGGTGCGATCTACTGCACAAGTGTTGAAAAATCCCACACTATTGAAGTTTTGGAAGTCAGTGGGGAGTCAGCAGCTCCCTGCACCTGTGAAGCTCTGTGGTGTGATGCAATAGGATGACTACCCTTAAGCTGGCCCCTGGAGGACATCCTGCCTCATTGGAGTTGTGCCTCCTCCTCCTCACTTTCCTCCTTTCTTCTCTCAGGCACCCAAGTACAGCCCAGTGTCCTCATCATCCCCTCCCTCCTCATCACTGGAGCAAAATTGGAAGTATGCTGCAGCTGACGGAACATGGCTGCTAGTTTCTTGTCCTTCTGTGGCACCCCCTCTCTCTAGGCTCACGTTACTCCCTCCCTTACTCCCTTCCTCAACCTGGGAACCAACATCGGAGCCTACAAATTGTTGCACATCCTTCATCAGCATGTAACCAACACTATGGTTGAATAATTCCGGTGACTCCTCCGTGCATGATGGTGGAGCTATGAAAGGAGTAACTATGGACAAGGAGTGGGTGGAATAGGCCACTTTGGCAGCTGCGTTGGAAGACAAACTAGTATGAGCCTGAGTGACAGAGGATGAGGAAGATGAGGACTGCTTAGTTATCCACTTCACCAATTCTGCATGTTGTGGCTCAGTAACACGGCCAACAGAAGGACAAGAGTGACCAGCCTGCAGAGGATGCACCATGTCCTGCGCCGCCACTGTTCACTGTAGACACAGAGGCTGCTTGCCCTCTTTTAGTGGCCTGGGAGCATCTGCCTACCGCTGTACCTAGCTCCTACCTCTCACTGGGCAACTCAGCCACACAGGCTTCTTACCAGACAAGATGTTACACTCCCCAGTCTGCTGACACAGAACTTGGTTCCAGGGTGGAGCATCCACCTATGCCTGCTGGGAGCTCCTGTAGAGGCCTTAATGAGCCAGCTCCACTCAGCTGGGCTCATTACTCCTGCAAGACTCCCACTACTCCCCCTAGTGGTAGCCATCCACTTAGATTATGAAACTGGGGCAAATATATCTGCCATCCTGAACGCACCCAGGTGATTTTATCTGCCGGCTGTCACAATAAATATTCTTACACTGCCTGAACGGACTTTATATACTATACACTGAATGAGCTGTATATAGTATACACTGAATGCAGCATATTATATAAAATATCTCACAAAAGTGAATACACCCCTCACATTTTTGAAAATATATTTTTATATCTTTTCATGTAACAACACTGAAGAAATTATACTTTGCTACAATGTAAACTAGTGAGTGTACAGCTTGTTTAACAGTGTAAATTTGCTGTTCCTTCAAAATCACTCAACGCACAGCCATTAATGTCTAAGCTGCTGGCAACAAAAGTGAGTAAACCCCTAAGTGAAAATGTCCAAATTGGGCCCAATTAGCCATTTTCCCTCCCTGGTGACAGGTGACTCGTTAGTGTTACAAGTTCTTAGGTGTAAATGGGGAGCAGGTGTGTTGAATTTGCTGTCATCGCTCTCACTCTCTCATACTGGTAACTGGAAGTTCAACATGGCATGGTAGCCAAGACCATACAGTGATTTAACAGGACAGATTTCACTCAGAACAGGACTCACCATGGTCAACCAAAAAAGTTGAGTGTACAATGCTCTGCTATGAGTGCTGCCAGCATTGTTGCAGAGGTTGAAGGGGTGGGGGGTCAGCCTTTCAGTGCTCAGACCCTACACCAAACCAAGCCTTTTCTAAAGATGATGCACAAGAAAGCTTGTTTGCTGAAGACGAGCAGACTAAGGACGTGGATTACTGGAACCATGTCCTGTGGTCTGATGAGACCAAGATAAACTTATTTGGTTCAGATGGTGTCAAGCGTGTGTGACGCGGCAACCAGGTGAGGAGTAAAAGGCAAGTGTGTCTTGCCTACAGTCAAGCATGGTGGTGGGAGTGTCATGGTCTGGGGCTGCATGAGTGCTGCAGGCACTTTGGAGCTACAGTTCATTGAGGGAACCATGAATGCCAACATGTACTGTGACATACTGAAGCAGAGCATGATCCCCTCCCTTCAGAGACTGGGCCGCAGGGCAGTATTCCAACATGGTAAGAAAAAAGTTTTCGCTAATGGATAAGAAATCCCTAGTGATTAAATGCAGCTGCTACACATTGAGTGAATAACACTCATAAAATCTAAGAAAAAGGTTACTGTAGCGCTAGCACATCAAAATTATATAATGAAAATAAGTACAAACAAAACAAACCAAAAAATAATCCATATGGTATGTGATAACATATGATAAGGTGCTAATTGATTAAACATTCATAGTGATACAATAGTCCGCAATAAAGTGATAAAGTGCGCTGTGTTGCTGAAAAAATTCTTCAAAGTGCCAATGTGCTCCACACGTGTAGGAGGGAGAGAAAATCCCCCAAGTAATCCTACTCACCACAACACCATGACCCCCAGCTTTTCAGTCTGGGGATCAGGTAACGCTGTATACAATCAGATGACCATGGGCTGAAGTTGTCCAGAGTAGTGTCTCATATAATCACCGATAAACCACCATGTGTTGTGGAAGAAAAAAGAATCCAACAATAGTGAAGTACTATTTGGCTCGTTTAATTACTCAAGATAAAAAGTTACTTACAAGATGAGCTTTAAAAATCTGCTTGTTACAATGTATGGACGCCGCTCACAGCGTGCGTTCCAACAACAAGAAATGACGTCCACGGCACCCTCAAACCGGAAATTACATCAAATTTGTATCACTATGAATGTTTAATCAATCAGCACCTTATCATATGTTATCACATACCATATGGATTATTTTTTGGTTTGTTTTGTTTGTACTTATTTTCATTATATAATTTTGATGTGCTAGCGCTACAGTAACCTTTCTCTTAGCATTCCAACATGATAACAACCCCAAATATACCTCCAAAACAACCACTGCCTTGCTAAAGAAGCTGAGGGCAAAGCTGATGGACTGGAAAAGCATGTCTCCAGACCTAAACCCTATTGAGCATCTGTGGGGCATCCTCAAGCGGAAGGTGGAGGAGCACAAGGTCTCTAACATCCACCAGCTCTGCGATGGTGTCATAGAGGAGTGGAAGAGGACTCCAGTGGCAACCTTTGAAGCTCTAGTGAACTCCATGCCCAAGAGGGTTTATGCAGTGCTGGAAAATAATGGTGGCCACACAAAATATTGGCACTTTGGGTCCAATGTGGACTTTTTTAATTTAGGGGTGTACTCACTTTTGTTGCCAGCGGTGTAAACATTAATGGCTGTTTTGAGTTTTTTTTGAGGGGACAGCACATTTCTACTGCTATACAAGCTATACACTCACTACTTTACATTGTAGCAAAGTGTCATTTCTTCAGTGTTGTCACATGAAAAGATATAATAAAATTTAAAATATGTACAAAAATGTTAGGAGTGTACTATACTATTTACGGTACATATATATTCATACACTGCCTGAACGGACTCTATATACTATACATAGAGTTGAGCGAACCTGAGGATTGTAAAAACATGTATAAAATTTAAAATAATATAGAAAAGTACACTGTTGTGACTTCTTTACTGTGAAACGATGTTACATTTCATCACTCACATATCGAACATATCGTCATCTTTACACGACAGGGGAGTTTTTTTTGAGTTTTGTCGGTAATTACAAATGTGGCGACCGTTGTTTTCACTCATGTGGGGATTTAATTTTTTCAGGTGTAACCTGGGTTTCACGGTTATAAAACACACCGGTGGTAATAAAAGGTCGTGACGTATTTGGGAGAACCCGTACCTCAAGTGATCTCGAAGTTTCCAACGGTG
>BLSH010002624.1:0-12284 GCA_018402905.1 Glandirana rugosa
AGGAATGTACTTAAGATTGATTTTCTTTTAGGGCTCTTCCAGACATGCTGTACTTCCTGCCATAGTCCCTCTGAAAAGTGATCCACCAAGGTGGTATAGCAGTGGCTGGCAGACGTTCAGGAGTTGGTACTGCACTCCTCTCCCTGCACTAACTATCTGCCGTTATACACTCCGCACCCCTCTCCTTCACCTAATGCTCACCGCCATACACTCTGTACTTCTCTTTTGCACATACTACCCACTGCCATACATTCTGTACTCCTCTCCGTGCACATAATACCCACTGCCATACACTCCACAGTCCTCTCTTGTACATACTACCCACCTTCATACACTCCGCACTGTACATTCCATATTTAACATTACCACATTCTGCTCTATGTAAGTCATCTCAGACTCTATTAAACCACACCCAATTTTAAGCCACGCCCACTATCTAGCGCAGTTTATACCACACCTACAATATGCAGCGGCGTGCTTTGCGCGACACATTTTTGTTTTTTTGTGGTGCCTAGGGCCCACTTTTAATCTCGCACACGGGCCCACTGATTTCATGATACGCCCCTGCATGTAAGTAGGCAATTGGCTACAATAAACAGCATAGTTGCATTTGACTTATTACACTATGGGAGTCTTTATTCTTATTTCTGCCGGGCCCCTATATGGATGAGCAATATATTGATGGAAGTGGATCGCTGTACACAGGAGGATAAGGAGGACGAGTCTTAAAGGGGAAAGCACTCCAATACTAAAAAGGAGTAGTTATACATAGGGGATTACCCTATTGTCTGGAGGTGAGAGTTCTGTGAGCACGGGACGGGGATTGAGACACGTTCCCAACAGTCCTTTTGGTGGTGTGCTGAGGACTCCCCCCAAAACTGGCTGGGACCACACAAGTGAACCACCTGAATGTGTTTTGAAAGCATTTTTGCACTTACTGCACTATTGCACCTTTCATAGAGACTTGTATGCTTATGGCTTATTATTTATGTCACTTAAAGGACCACTCTGGAAGACACCACTAGTGGTTCCTTCATATGGACTATTCTTTTACAGCACAGTGATGATATGCACTTTATATTAGCTTGAGTTTGCTGATGTTTTTGCTACACTTGAAGCACTTTATTTACTGGTTTACTGTTACACTTGCACCTTATTTGTGTGAATTTTGCACTATACTATATATTGTCAGGCTGCGCAGTATCACATTTTTATGTTTATGTGTATATACTGTGACCTATATTAGATATTGCAGCAACCTTTACACTTATTTACCCATTGTACTTTTTATTTGGATCACACCTACACACCTGGTACACCATTACTTAGTAACTATTTAGTGGCGCGAGGGTCTTTCTACTAACATTTCAATCACAGAAGCTGGATGCAGGGCAGGCAGAAGAAGCGTGAGACAAGCTGGGTCAGACATGGATCAGCTGGCAGGCAGAATCAGCAGACAAGGAATGGTCAGAGGCAAGCCGGGTTTCAGCAACGGGTATCAGGCTGGCAGAATAGCGGAGTGAAAACAAGCCGGGTCTGGATTGGAGAAGGCAGAATGGTCAAAGCAAGCCGGGGTCAAGCAGGTAGGAGATCAGTTAACAACAGCAGGTAGCAGGTTCAGGTACGGACAAGCTGCAGATCAGGCAGCACTTCAGCCAAAGTCTGACTTCCTTATAAAAGCCCATGTGATGTGCTGGCAAAGGTGCTGGGGCCTAGAGCCCTCCTGCTCTGATGGATTCTGGGTCCTAGAGTCCTCCTGCTATTGGTGCCCTGACAACATCCCTGCGCATGTGCACATGTGCACGCCTCCGAAAGGTCGTGGGAACCTTCATTTGAATCCGTGTGCGCGTGCGCACAAATGTGCACGATCACAATGCTCGTCTGGATCCCTGACATGAGCCATTGACGTGGGAAGAAGGGCCACAGCACCTCTGAACCTGTCCTCATGCCATACTCATACATGTATGGCCCATTGATGCATGAACAGCTGCTGCAGCATTGGTAGAGTTTAATTGGGTGCGCGATCACACCACTCTTCTAGATCCCTGACATTGCCCCCCTTAAGGGGCAGCCTCCGGATGCCCATCAATGTTCTTTTTTCTGGGTGGGTATGGAAAAAGGCCCTGATTAGTCTTCCTGCATGGATGTTAGATTCAGGTTCCCAGGAATTGTCTTCTGGGCCATAACCCTTCCACTTTATTAGGCATTGGATCCGCCCTCATCTCCTCCTGCAATCAAGAATGGATTCCACCTCATATTCTTCATTACCATCAATGAGAACAGGTTCTGGTGGTCTGGATCCTCTATCAGAGAAGGGATCAGTTATAGCAGGTTTTAACAAGGCAACGTGGAATACAGAATGGATCTTTAAAGAGTTTTCACCAGGAAGGGACCAATTAACCTGGGTGCCATCTTTTTGGAGGGACAAGATTTGATGTAGAGAGCCATACCTGATCACCAGGCAGCAACTTCAATTCCCCCCTTCTCTTCTTGTCGAAGGCCTTCTTGTCTGCTTGTGCCCTGTCAATTGCTTCCTGGAGGACCCTGTTGTTCTCACTCAAGAAGTCTGCTGTGCTTTGTACCACTGTAACTGTGGATTCAGGGATGAGGTCCGGCAGGAAAGACAGATGAAACCCGTAATTGGTAAAGAATGGGGACTGACCTGTGGCTGAATGCCTGGCATTGTTGTAAGCAAATTCTGCAAGGGGCAACAAGGATACCCAGTCATCCTGAGAGAATGACGTAAAGCAGCGGAGGTACTGCTCCAAAGTCTGATTAGTGCACTCAGTCTGCCCATTAGTCTGGGGATGATAGGCAGAAGAAAATGCCAACTTGATCTGCAGTAACTCACATAGGGCCCTCCAGAAGCGTGAGGTGCACTGCACTCCTCGATTCAATACAATATTTGTAGGTACCCCATGTAATCTGATCACTTCCTTAATGAAAATTTGGGCAGTTTCTACAGCGGATGGAGTATTCCTTAAAGGCAGAAAGTGGGCCATTTTGGACAGACGATCGACAACCACAAAGATTACCGTGCAACCTTCAGATGGTGGAAGTTCGACAATGAAGTCCATGGAAATCATCTGCCAGGGTTTGTCTGGGATGGGTAAAGGCTTGAGTAACCCCCAAGCTCTACTCCTTGCTGTTTTGTTCCGGGTACACACAGGACAGGAACTCACATACCTCTTGCAAAAATCCTCCAACTTAGGCCACCAGAAGGTACGCTGTATTAATTCAACAGTCTTGTGTACCCCAAAGTGACCTGCCGGAGGGTGGTTATGCAGATTCTTTATGACTTGTACCCGAGCACTTTCAGGCACAAAGATTTGGTCCCCTTTCCACAGAAGATTATCTCGGCGAACAAGGGTCACTCCTGCAGGGCTGGTCTGGATCAAGGAAGCTTGTCTGATCTGGGACAGGAGATCTGCTTGCATCCTCTGATAAATTCTCTATAAAAATTAGCAAAAAACACTTTCTTGTCTGTGGGTACCGGCCAGTCAATAACAGCGGATACCTTTTGTGGGTCCATCTCTATCCCTGTTGGGGAAATAATTAGACCCAGGAATTGGATACTCTCCTTCTCAAATTCTCAGTTTTCCGGTTTGGCAAAAAGTCTATACTGACGAAGTCTTCCCAGGACGTGACTGACATGCCCCCGATGTTGGTCTAGGGATCCATAGAAAGTCAAGATGTCGCCCAAGTAGACGATCACAAAAATGTCCAGAAAGTCTCTGAGTATATTGTTGATGAAGTGCTGGAATGTTGTGGGGGCATTACAGAGACTGAAGGGCATCGCCAAGTACTCAAAATGTCCAAACCTGGTACGAAACGCTGTTTTCCATTCATCCCCCTTTCTGATGCGTACCAGGTTATAGGCTCCTCTTAGGTCAAGTTTAGTAAAGATGCGGGTGGCTCGCAGTCGCTGGAACAGTTCAGTCATCAGGGGCAGCGGGTAATGGTTCTTGACCGTAATGTAGTTTAGTTCATGATAGTCCACACAGGGCAGGAGCGATTGATCCTTCTTGGTTACAAAGAAGATTCCTACTCCAGCAGGGGACTTAGATGGACAGATGAAGCCTTTTTCAAGATTCCCATCGACATAGTCCTTTAAGGCTTCTTGCTCTCGCTCAGTTAGTGGGAAGATGCACCCAAAAGGAATCTCGGCCCCTGGGAGGAGACCAATAGGGCAGTCATACGGGCAATGAGGAGGAAGCGTGTCTGCCCCTTGTTTACTGAATACGTCCAGAAACTGATAATAAGGCTCAGGTACTGACCGATGGGTCTCTGGGTCCGTGTTCAGGCATAGCAAGGCTGAAGGAGCGCCAAGGGGTTTGAGGATGTAATGTCTCTGGCAGTATGGGGAGGAAAACTTGACTTCTCCAGATGTCCAGTTGATCTGTGGGTCATGGGCCTGAAGCCATGGAAGGCCCAAAATGACTGGAAACAGAGGGGAAGAAATGGCGTCCAGACGCAGTAACTCCTCATGGTCGGCAGACCTGACAAGCAGCAATGGCGTCTCTTGGTTAACCAGTCCTGATTTAATATGGGACCCGTCAGCCAAGTATACGGAAAGTCCATGCGACTTGGGTTGCAAAGGGAAATGATGTTGATGGGCAAATTATGATAGCATTGACCAACACTGTCCCTCCTGGTAGCTGAGACATGAGAGGTACAGCGACATGGGTGGCATTGGCAGCCAATGTGCACAGATGGGATACAGCAGGGCGTACAGACTTACATGTCTTGGCGGGACAACTGCGGACATAATGACCCATCTCTCCACAGTACATACACAGATTGTTTTGCCGGCGTCGGAGTTGCGCTTCAGGTGTCAGTGTTGGTCGCATCAGACCCAGTTGCATGGGTCTGGGTACGTCTGGGTTGCTGTGAACAGGCATGGATGTTGCGGGACTGGTGGATGCAGGCGTGGGCACTCTGGGTAGCATCCAAGTAGGCTGGTTCAGATGTGCAGATCTCTCAGACCGACGCTCATGAAGTCGTCGGTCAATCTGAATGGCCAAGGTAATCAGTCCTTCCAGAGTGTTAGGGGTTAGGCAATTTCGTCCTTCAGGCCTTTAGACAGACCCATGCGGAACTGGTGTCAAAGAGCTGCATCATTCCAATGAGTGTCTGCGCTCCAGCGTCTGAAGTCCGTAACATAGTCCTCAGCCGTTCCTCAGCCTTGTTGGAGCGCATGTAAGGCAGCTTCTGCAGTGGCGTGCGCTGTGGGTTGTTGTATAGTTGAGCTATGGCATTAAAAAATGCTGATACAGTCTGAACTTGAGCGTTGTTCTCCAGTAGCCTGTGGGCCCAAGTCTGTGGATCCCCTTGCAGCAAGGCGATGACATAACCCACTTTGCTGACTTCCAAGAAGAAAGTTTGTGGCTGCAGGGTGAAGAATAGCTGGCAGGCATTTCGGAAGGCACGGAACTTGCTCCGGTCCCCAGAGAATCTCTCAGGTGTGGGGACTCTGGGCTCTGGAGGGAGCATTACCACAGAGGGACTGGTGTTGGTAGGTGCAGCAATGACAGGAGGTGTGGAGGTAGAGGCCCTGCTGGGTGCTGGTGGGGAAGCCTGGACCTGTGCTTCCAATCTGGGGTAGCCCTCTTGCAAGGATCCGACAGCCTGGGTCAAAGCAACAAGATGCTGACAGATCTCCTCCATGAAAGTGGTTCCTCCTGAAGGCTCAGACATGGCTGTCTGATACTGTAACGTGAAACCACGTAACTGGAGGCAGAGCCTGTCTTTCGTAGAAAGAGACCTCTCATACAGCTCTGGCTCAGAGCCCACTGGAGTGGGGACAGTGGTCTCGTGAGCGCAGCGAGGTAAGAGTGCCTCTGTCAGCAGCTGTAGACTGGATGCTGGAAGCGGAGCCTGGAACACTGGACAGCAAACATCTGGAACAGCAATCACAGAAGCTGGATGCAGGGCAGGCAGAAGAGGCGTGAGACAAGCCGGGTCAGACGGATCAGCTGGCAGGTAGAATCAGCAGACAAGGAATTATCAGAGGCCAACCAGGTTTCAGCAACGGGTATCAGGCTGGCAGAATAGCAGAGTGAAAACAAGCCTGGATTGGAGAAGGCAGAATGGTCAAAGCAAGCAGGGGTCAAGCAGGTAGGAGATCAGGTAACAACAGCAGGTAGCAGGTTCAGGTATGGTCAAGCTGCAGATCAGACAGCACTTCAGCCAAAGTCTGACTTCCTTATAAAGGCCCATGTGATGTGCTGGCAGAGATGCTGGGTCCTAGAGCCCTCCTGCTCTGACGGATTCTGGGTCCAAGAGTCCTCCTGCTATTGGTGCCCTGACAACATCCCTGCGCATGCGTGCATGTCCGCACCTCCGAATGGTCGTGGGAACCTTAGTTTGAATCCGTGTGCCTGTGCGCACAAACGTGCATGATCACAATGCTCGTCTGGATCCCTGACAGGAGCCATTGATGTGGGAAGAAGGGCCACAGCTCCTCTGAACCTGTCCTCATGCCATACTCATAGATGTATGGCCCATTGATGCATGAACAGCTGCTGCAGCATGGGTAGAGTTTTATTGGGTGGGCATGTCACATATGGAGTCAGATGGAGTTCCCCCTGAATTTCACTCTGCAGCACACTGACTGGGTAGGTCCTCCTGAAATGGCTACTAACTCTTCTGGCCGGCCCCAGAAAGCGCTTCACCATTAGGTTAGGGGCATATGGCAGGCAAGGCAACTGTATGAACTTTCCTCGCTGAAGGGAAAACAGCAAGTTGGTGCCTTCCCTGGCACAAGATGGCATGGGATTAACCACCTCTGGGCCTGCCCCTTCAGAGTTGACAGAATATCTGAAGGGTGTGGTTTATGTCCCCTAGGCATACCAATTGTGTGGCATTTTTTTTGCCAGAGTCGTTCCATAGCCTTTTGAGAGCTTGAGGGGTACTGGTGGTTCAGAGGTAGACTAGCTTGAAGAGGACACTGAAGGGGTAGGAGAAGAGGTGAATGCATTACCTGCTGAAAGGATGAGCGGAGGCTCAACCAGCCTCAGCAATCTGCCCCATCCTGCATCCTTCCCATGTGCCAACAGAATTACCCAGTTGGTTATGAAAGATATATACCATTTGTAGCCACCAGTCCTGCTTGCTGGACCACACATATATAGTCAGGTGAACCCTCCTGCTTGACCGCAAGGTCTTGCATAATGGAAACATTACCTACCTCATGATAGTGGAGAGCAGGGATAGGCTTATGGGTGAAGAAATGGTGGCTGGGAATCTGCAAAGCAGCAGACTCTTGAAAGAGTCCTGAATTCACCAAGAGGCAGGAGTTGCAAAGCCAGAAAGTTTGCCAACCTAACATTGGTCCCTGTGTATAGGGGTGGCTTTCTCTTCTATTCCAGCATCTGGAACAGGGAAACTTGCCTGCTGATTGCTACAGTTGGTGATGACAGGGTGTGGTTGGTACAATTAGAGAAAGTTTGCAGCCCACTCTTGCCCTTACTCTATGTGGCACCATGCTAACCATCTTTCCCATAGGAAGAGTCATATAGTAAACGTCTGACGTCCCTAGAAGGGCTTTCATTGTCAATGACAGCTTTTGCAATACATTATTATTCCAAATGTCAACAACTTAATCAGTATGGTGGAGGTCAGTAGAGAAGAGCACCGGTACAGTATCGAGCAGAGGAGACATGCACTGGTACAGCAGGGATTAATGGGGACGTGTGTCAGTACAGTGATGGCCAGTTGAAAAGCATTTGCGGTGCTGTAGCAGTGGATTGGGGAAGAACACCAATAGGGTTAAGTGAAGAAGTGTGCCATTAAAGTGGTGGTCAATGGAGAAATGGTCTGGTATAGTGAAGGTCAGTGAAGACATGTGTTAGTATAGCGGAGTAGAGTAGAGACCATAGGCATCCATTCTATTATAATTTCAGCAGGGGAATGATGCTTGGGTGGTGAATCTACTATAGAAGTTTGCCAGAACAGTGGCGGTCAGTTGAGAAGTGCATCAGAAATGTAGTGCCCAGTAAAGAAATTCATCAGTACAGTTGGGATCAATGGAGAAGTGCATCAGTGCACCAGTGTCCCATGGACTAGCGCATTTGTGATCAGTTGAGAAGTGCACAAGTTCAGTGGTGGTCAATGAAGGAATGCACTGCTATAATGTTGTACACTATAACAATAGCAATGAAAAATATGTACATTGCATTGATTTAATATACAATATATTAAAGTATCACTTCAACAAACCAAATTTGTCATATTCATTTAATGCTAGAAAGACAAATGATAAAAAGAGAGTGGGGAGTGAAAAATATTTCAGCATAAAGGAGGAATTGTAATTACCCAACAATCACCCTGGTGAATCTTTCATTTACTGCATAGATTTTTACTCCTTCTGGACAAAGGTAAGGTAACAAAATCCAATGATGCAGATTCCCTTTAACCTTTGGAAAAAAAAGCCCTGACACCATTAATGGAAATCATACTCCTTTCTGGCTCAGTCACACCACAGATGAATCCTGCTAATTATAGTCAGAGGTGTTATTAATGGAAATCAACATCATAATCACTGAAAGTGTCAAACATATTTAAATTCACCTGTGCTGTGTTGACTATTACCATTTCCTTTCAGAGAATTCCATGTCTTATCACACATTCTTTAACCACTTCTGGACCGCGTAGCGTACATTTACTGCTGCAGATTGGCACGATATCGCAAATCGCCATCTATAAATGGCGATCTGCGCCACCGGCATGCTCTCGTGCCTGCTGCACGCTCCCTGAGCGGGGGCACGGGTCGGGCGGACTCGATGTCTGCCGGCAACCCCGGGATCGTCTTTTAGAGAAGAAAAGCGGGAACTGCCAATGTAAACACAGTGGTTCCCCACTCTGTCAGACGACATGACAGAGATCTACTGATCCCTGTACTCGGGATCAGTTAGGTCTCTTATGCCCCTGGCAGCCCAGCCCCCACACAGTTATAACACGCCTGGGGAACATGGTTAACCCCTTGATTGCCCCCGCAGGTTAACCCCTTCACTGCCAATGACATTTATACAGTAATCAGTGGCTATTTAAATTTGTGATCGCTGTATAAATGTCAATGGTCCCAAAAAAAGTGTCAAAAATGTCCGACAAGTCCATCGCAATATCGCAGTCGTCGCCATTACTAGTAAAAAAAAAAATATATTGTAAAAACGCCATAAATTCATTCTCATGGTTTGTAAACACGGGAACTTTTGCGCAAACCAATCAATAAACGCCAATTGCGATTTTTTTTTTACAGCAAATATGTAGAAGTATATATATTGGCCAAAACTGATGAATAAATTAGTTTTTTTATATTTTTTTGTACATTTATTATAGCAAAAAGTAAAAAAATATTGTTTTTTTTCAAAATTGTCGCTCTTTTGTTGTTTATAGCGGTGATCAGAAGGGATGCAGAGGGGATCAAATGCCACCAAAAGAAAGCTCTATTTGTGCAAAAAGAAGGACACCAATTTTGTTTGGGTACAACATCGCATGACCATGCAATTGTCAGTTAAAGTGATGCAGTGCCGAATCGCAAATAGTTCTCTGGTCCTAATGTGGGCTGAAGTGGTTAAGTAGTTTTAAGCTTACACAGTATCTGGGATGCAGAAACTCATTAGACATTTTTATACAGACCTCTGATATGCTAGTATTGAATTTTAAACACAGGCAAGCTTTTCACAAAATGTAATTCCATTCAGCACAAGACCCTCTCACAAACACATATTAGTGATGATTACAAATTGCTATTCACCACCTGAGAACTGATTTTCAGTCTGTGGTACAGATACTTTTTTTTAAACCCTTCAGATCCACGCTATAGCCGAAAGACGGCTACAGCGCAGATTTCAATTTCCGGTTGGAGGTCCATGGAGGTCCTGCCCTTGTGCGCACTCCCGGTGCGCACTCACAGGTGGCGGTGCACACGCGCGGTCGCCGCATGCTGCATGGGCGTGCCAGCACGCCGGGTGGACTCGATGTCCGCTTGTGACCCGCGATCTCCTGTCAGAGCTTCAGAACAGGGAATCACCGATGTAAACACAGTGGTTCTCTGTTCTGTGAATGGGGACATGACAGATCTACTGATCCCTGTCACTGGGATCAGTTAGATCTGTTATGTCCCGGCCAGCCCTGTCCCCACACAGTTAGAAAACACCCAGGGAACACAGTTAACCCCTTCACTGCCCCCTGCAGGTTAACCCCTTCACTGCCATTGTCATTGGTCCCAAAAAAGTGTCAAAAATGTCCGACATGTCCGCCCCAATATCGCAGTCCCAATAAAAATCGCAGATTGCCGCCATTACTAGCTAAAAAAAAATAATAAAAATGGCATATATCAATTCCCATAGTTTGTAGATACTTTTGCGCAAACCAAAAATTTATAGAAGAATATATATCGGCCAAACCCAATGAATATTATTTTTTTTTTGGGATGTGTATCATAGCAAAAAGTAAAAAAATATTGTTCTTTTTTCAAAATTGTCGCTCTTTCTTTGTTTATAGAGCAAAAAATAAAAACTGCATAGGTGATCAAATACCACCAAAAGAAATCTCTATTTGTGGGGAAAAAATGATAAAAATGTTGTTTGGGTAAAACGTTGCATGACCGCGCAATTGTCATTCAAAATGCGACAGCGCTGAAAGCCTAAAATTGGTCTGGGCAGGAGGGGGGTTTAAGTGCCCAGTAAGCAAGTGGTTAAAGAAGAAATACTGATTGTATATAACCAAAAGTTTCCATAATATTTCCATAGCAGCCTAAATATGAGAAAATAGCGAGTTGCATATGTATTATAAGCATTTCTACACTGACAATCTGACATTTATCAGATCTGCAGTGTACAGGCTGGTGTGAGGTGCCCTTCACTACTCATTAAGAATCAATCCTGTTTATTTAAACAGTAAAGTTCACTGTATTCAATAAACATTCTGCTCTTCCACCCAAGACAGGTATAGAGACACCTGAACACTAAATTTTGAAAGAGCCAAATTTAATAAACTGTGCTCTATATTACACGCCATTAAATGGAATCAAATTCTAGAAACAAAGAACATTGAGACAAAAAAGGACATATTAAATAATGGTATTAGCCAGGGCTTTCCAATGGGCTTTCCAATGGGCAACAAATATAAAAGAAAGTTAAACTAGGTGGCTAATCCTTTGAAAAACATAAGTCCGAAGGGCAGTGGCGGCTGGTGTGTGAGGGGCACTTGGGCGCCGCCTCCCCGTCGGCTAGAGAAGAAGAAAAAAAAAAGTCAGCCCCGCCCCCCTGCAGGAGGCACCGGTGCATTGACTTTCTTTTTTTTTTTTTTGGCTCCTTGGCTGTCACATGACAGCCAAGTAGTGAGCCTATTGGTCGGCCATTAAAAGCTATGGGGGTGTGCTGAACAGGCGCACCCTGCATAGCTTGATTGGCTGCCCTGAGCCTCCGCTCAGTGTGATTGGATGCAGGGCCGGGTCACTGTGGCAGCGGAGGTGACTTCCACTCCCACAGAGACCATGACCGCCGGGGGACCGACGAGGGGGGACAGCCGCTCTCCGTGTGCCGAACTCTGCAAACTCAGTGCGCTCTCCGCATGCCGAATCTCTGCAACAATCCTGCCTGCTGGATGGGGCAAGTGCGAGGGGGAGACCTCTGAAATGTACCCCACCTGTGTCACTGGCTGCAAACTGCCCCCACCTGTGTTACTGCCTGCATACTGTCCCCACCTGTGTCACTGGCTGCAAACTGCCCCACCTGTGTCACTGGCTGCAAACTGCCCCACCTGTGTTACTGCCTGCAAACTGCCCCATCTGTGTCACTGGCTGCAAACTGCCCCCACCTGTGTTACTGCCTGCAAACTGCCCCCACCTGTGTCACTGCATGCAAACTGCCTCATCTGTGTCACTGGCTGCAAACTGCCCCATCTGTGTTACTGCCTGCAAACGGCCCCACCTGTGTCACTGGCTGCAAACTGCCCCACCTGTGTTACTGCCTGCAAACTGCCCCCACCTGTGTCACTGCCTGCAAACTGCCCCCATCTGTGTCCCTGGCTGCAAACTGCCCCACCTGTGTCACTGGCTGCAAACTGCCCCACCTGTGTTACTGCCTGCAAACTGCCCCATCTGTGTCACTGGCTGCAAACTGCCCCACCTGTGTCACTGGCTGCAAACTGCCCCACCTGTGTTACTGCCTGCAAACTGCCCCCACCTGTGTCACTGGCTGCAAACTGCCCCCACCTGTGTCACTGGCTGAATAACTGCCCACGCCTGTGTCAATGGCTGCATAACTGCCCCACCTGTG
>BLSH010002624.1:13267-34761 GCA_018402905.1 Glandirana rugosa
ACCCCCGTCAATACGTCGGTTATTGTGTCCACCCCCGTCAATACGTCGGTTATTGTGTCCACCCCCGTCAATACGTCGGTAACTGTGTCCGCACCCGTCAAACGTCGGTTATTGTGTCACCCCCGACAATACGTCGGTCACTGTGTCCATCCCCGTCAATACGTCGGTCACTGTGTCCATCCCCGTCAATACGTCGGTCACTGTGTCCGACCCGTCAAACGTAGGTTACTGTGTCCGCTGCATAACTGCCCCCACCTGTGTTATTGGCTGCATAACTGCCCCCACCTGTGTTATTGGCTGCATAACTGCCCCCACTGTGTTATTGGCTGCAAACTGCCCCCACTGGTGTTATTGGCTGCATAAGTGCCCCCACCTGTGTTATTGGCTGCATAACTGCCCCCTCCTGTGTTATTGGCTGCATAACTGCCCCACCTGTGTTATTGGCTGCATAAGTGACCCACTTGTGATATTGGCTGCAATTTACCCCCTCCTGTGATGCTGAGCTGTATACTGTGTCCTGTGATGCTGAGCTGTATACTGTATCCTGTGATGCTGATCTGTATACTGTGTCCTGTGATGCAGAGCTGTATACTGTGTCCTGTGATACTGAGCTGTATACTGTGTCCTGTGATGCTGAGCTGTGTACTCCTGACACAATATGTGGAATATAGGGGACGGAGTGGGTGGATTCTATAAGGGGCGGACTTATTAGAAGTAGGAGGGGTCAAAAGGAAGGGCGTGGCCTGGCGCCCCCATCCAAAAACTTCACCAGCTGCCACTGCCGAAGGGTTACCAACGGGGTTCCAACTTTACAAATAATGCAAAAAAATGTAAGAGCCAAATGAGGGCGGCTAAAATAGACAATGAGGGGCACATAGCAGAGGAGAGTATAAAAAATTCCGCAAACATATTTAACCCCTTCCTGCCAACACCTCCGGCCATTTAAGCTTCTAAATGCCAGGAGGCAGGGGCAGGCATCAGCAGTCACATGAGTGGAAAGCTTTTGAGCTTTCTGGGCCGGTTGCATGCAGGGAGCACACACTTAGCACAGTAATGTTTAACATAGGGCCGCATATATGCAGCCTCTCTATGTTAAAGCCGATCCGTCGAGAGGCCGCATATATGTGCACAGCAAGGTCAGAGCATATTGGTTCCAGAGAGGATAATCAGGAGATGTTGGTTACATGTGACAAAGAATAGGCAACTGTGTTAAATACATTCTTCTCCTCAGTCATTACATAGGAAAGGGAGGGGTATACTAAACAGGACAGTATTGTTAGTACTGCAACATGGAATGTGGCTCACAGAAGCCAATGTTCAAAAAAGACTTGAAAAACTCAGTGTAAATAAATCACTAGGACCAGATAGCTTACATCTGAGACTACTTAAAGAACTTAAAAAAATATATAGAAAAATTACCCACTCCGGATCTACTACTTCAAGATTATTACTTAATGGTAGGATAATCCCAGTATATATAATCTAAGCCAAATTTGCTTCATCACTGGCTGGGAAGTCCTTCCAGTGCAGACCCAAGGCCAAAACCTTTAATTAAAGAAAAAAACCCCGGATGTGAGGAAGGTAAGAAAAGAACCCCCTCCTAAACGGGAAAAGCGGCCAATGGGTCACTGAACAGCAAAAAAACACAAGGCTAAAAAAATGATTATAATTTTTATTGAAGTACAAAAGGTGTAAAATATTCAAAAAAAGGAATCAGGGATCAGGGAGAGACTAAACCTCACATATTAAAATCAGTAAAGACAACGTTGTCTCAAACAGGGAGGGAAGTAGCAGCTGCTCATACATCTAAACATGCATAACCCAGACGCACTCACACAGTAAACCTCATAAAAGGTTGTAGTGTAATCAAGCGCTATCCGGTTAGGGGATGAGACTATGCTGGGAAGGACGGCAGTGTGGTGTTGAAGGTGATATAGTGGAGTGACTGATGACAATAGTCCACAGTGATCATGAATAGCAGGGATGGTGGGACCCTTATGAAGTGTTTAGGGCTAGGTGGCTGGTTGGATATGACACATAGATGTGCTATAACGATAGCTACAAGGGGAACTTGAGGTAGTCACAACCATTAGCCACAACGACCATGAATAAACAATACAGATTGTAAGGAACAGTTCAATGTTCTCCAGATATTACAAGCCCGGAAAGTCACTTGGAATGATATAAGCCCAGATTGATGAGATCTGAATAGGGAATATCTCACCCAGTCAGTCGTTACTTCAGAGCGACGCTCCTAGACGATCCCATTGTGAGGGTGGCTTGAATCTGCAGCAGGCATTCCTGACGTTTTTCCCGGGCAGGTCCGTTCAGGTCCACACAGTCCAGCATGGTTCAGCTGACACGAATCGTCACGATGGAAGTCACGTGGTCCGGAAGTCTCCACAGTCTCCACAGCGCCATACAGCTTCCGCCCTTCCTTACTCCCCTCCCACGTCACGTGCGTGATGACGCACCGCTGACGCGTTTCATTGGCTGAACGCCAATTTCATCAGAGCTGAGGAGGAGCTGGAGATCAAGGCTATTTATACCCTTTGATAATTCATGTGTAGTAATGCTAAATGACCATTAGATGTCACTGTTCACAATGCATAGTGTATATATTATTAATAGGTCAAGGGAACATATCCATAAGCTTGTAAGCAGATAGCCAATAATAATCGGTCTCAGCAGCTCTCTCACTCATCTACTAGCATTCATCACAGAGGGAGACGCTATAAATAATAAGAATTAACTCAAAAGAATAAAAAGTCACCAACAGATTAGAAGAGTAGTAATAATATTCATTACTTAATCTTGATTCATTTGAAAGGAGGGACAGTAGGACATATTAAAGGGCCATCATCATTGACTGAGCAAGTTCTTATGTCTTAAAGGTTTAAGAAACAGGGATTGGTTAATATCTATTATGTCATACCCAACTGAGATTTGGTATTGTCATTAGTTATACTGAGATAATTCCTTCTAGAGGAGTAAAGTATATCTCCAGTCTCAGAATATAATGAGAAAATAGTATTTTAATGGAGATGTGTTCATATATATATATATATATATCTCTTAGTCGTTTACAACCAATGAAACCAAAATATCAGTAGGGGGATTATTCTTCCAGAAAGGGTTGTAGGCTACATTCAGTATTTAAACCCCGTGGATTCAAAGTCCCGAGGTTGTACACCCACATTTTTTCTTTTTGCAGAAGGATTCGATCATAATCCCCTCTTCTGGGTGACAAATTTAACGCATAAATCCCTTTCACCATGAGTCCCCTAGGGTCTCTTTGGTGAAACTGAGCAAAATGTAGTGGGATAGGTCGGTCATCATCTTTCTTTCTAATGCTGGATATGTGCTCGCCTATTCTAACCCGTAAGGCTCTTTTAGTTTTGCCTATGTAATGTTTTTTGCATGGGCAAGTTAACATATAAATTACCTTGGTTGTAGAGCAGTTGATAAATTGTTTTATCTCAAACTTTTTGGAACCGTCCGAGTTAGAAAACTCTTTAGTCTTGCGTACGTATTTACAGATGTGACAATGTCCACATGCGTACATTCCAGTTGTTGGGTGAATGTCAGTCAGCCAGTTTTTTTGTCCGGGTGTTCTTGAATATTCAAAGTGAACTAATATGTCACTCAAATTTCTAGCTCTCCTGGCTGTCAGTAGGGGCATGGGTCCGACAATACGTGCAATGGATGGAGACAGAGTCAACACAGGCCAATGTTTACCTATGATGTCACTGACCTCCCTCCACTGTGCTCCGAATTTGGTAACTATCCTAGGGTATTGATCTTTATTTTGGGACTTTGGTTCGGAATTCACAAGTAAGTCAGTACGTTGTTTCATAGAGGCCTTTTTTCTAGCTTTTTTCAGGGATTTATGAGGGTATCCCCTTTCTCTAAATCTTCCATACATTTCATTTGCTTCTTTCTTAAATTCAAGATCATCAGAGCAGTTCCTCCTTATTCTTAAAAATTGTCCTTTCTGAATGTTTGAGTCTCAATGTGGCCTTTATTAATGGTCAACCTGAGATCCAAAAAAGCCAGTGTACTCTCATCATGTGAATAGGTAAGGGCAATATTGCGTTGATTGTCATTCAATTCATTTATGAAATGGATTAATTGAATCTCCGTACCCGTCCACACCATGAGTACGCCATCTATGTACCTCAGCCACACCATACAGTGGCTGAGGTACATAGAGGACTGGTACACTACCTCCTTCTCCCAGAGGCCCAGATGCAAACTGGCATACGCCGGGGCCCATGGGGCTCCCATGCTTGTGCCCCGGATTTGGCGATAGTTTATGCCCAGAAATTGAAAGCAGTTATTCTGCAACATAAAATCAAGTAATTCACAAATGAATTCATTTTGGGCCGCCAGGTTTGGGTATTCATCCTCCAGGAACTGGGAAACTGCTTTAATCCCCCTAGTGTGGGGGATAGACGTGTAAAGACTTTCCACGTCTATCCCCACAAGTCTAGCCCCCGTCGGAATCTGTATGGAGAGCAATTTTAGAAGGACATCTCTTGTGTCTCTGACATATGATGGCAGTTTGTTAACCAGATCTTTAATTAAAGAGTCAATATATTTGCCTACTTTTTCCAATGGACCTTTTACGGCAGACACAATAGGTCTGCCGGGGGGTTGAGTTAGAGATTTATGGAGTTTAGGAAGTATATACAAAGTAGGGGTATTGAAATGCATTACTTTTAAATAGTCAGCCTCTTTTTTGGAAATCAAGCCTGCTTCCTTACCCATAGTGATATGGTAATTGAGGTCACATACAATACGAGGGAATGGATTTTCCTTAAGTTTTTCATATGTTTCATTATCTTTTAATTGTCTAAAGATTTCATCTTCATATAGTTTTTCACTCATGAGGACTACGTTTCCGCCCTTATCACTCCTCTTTATGACTAGGTTAGGGGCATTTTCTAATTCATTTAAGGCTTTACGTTCAATTTTAGATAGATTATCGATCCCACGCCACCTCCAGTTTACATTCGCTAGATCTCTCTGGACTAAGTCAAGGAAGAGTTGTAATCTCTTATGTCTTGACAGGGGGGGCATTTTTGTGGATCTAATTTGTAAATCCGCATCACGTCTAATAGGGCATGTTTCAATTTCACTTGTTTCTTCATCCGAGATCTCATCACATAGAGACATGAGAATTTCTAAGGCCTCCTCCTCACCTTCATCAACCTCCGGGGTATTCCCCCTATCTGATTTGTCGTGCCATAATTTAAATACGACTTTACGTAAGAACATATTAATGTCCTTAAATACATCAAATTCGTTCATTGTTGATGCGGGTGAGAAGGATAGCCCTCTTTTCAGTACCTGGATATGAACATCCTCCAAAGGAAAATCAGAAAGATTGACTACTTTTAAGTCCTGTTCCCTACTTTCTATGGGATTTATTTCTGATGTTTCTGCTGATTTCTCAAACGTCCGCCCTGCCATGCTTTGGTTGGTTCTTTTTCTCTTCCTTTTACGTCAATGTTTCTTTTTGTTTCCCTGCCTTTGGCTTTGGATGTCGTTGCTTTCCTTGGGTCTGGATCCAGGTCTTCCACTTCTACCTCTTCTAAAAAACCAACTGATTTTTCTATTTCTATATCACTGTCAGTGGAAGAGTAATGTTTTATGGATATTTCTCTGTCTATTACGGGACCTTCTAGATTTACTACGACCCCTTTCTCTGTTTATAGTAAAGGGTGTTCCATTTTCCCAGTCAGTCAGATTTTGTTTAAACTTGTAATGTTTATAACTTTTTAAATTTTTCTGAACTTTCTCAATTTCCCTTTTCAAGGTGTCATTTAGACGGTCAAAATCTTTATCAGTTTTATAAGGTTCTAATAGTTTAGCACTTTTATCTAAGTCTTCCTGAATCTCCTTTAATTGTTCTTGTTCCTCCTCAATAATAAGTTGCATTAAATTAAGTCCTCTTTCCATACATATCTCTGTCCATTTATTCATAAACCTAGGTGTATGTAGATGATCGGCCGGGATAATCCTCTCTCTTAAGCCCCTTGGTATAATTTTATTGGCAATGTGTGATTTGAGGGATGAAATATCCCATTTACGATTAAGGGATCTGATCATTCATTTTTTATGATTTTTGAATAATTTGTTTAGGGGTTCCCTATCAGTATCAGATTGTCCTACATCTTTGGAAAAGGCTGTCTGAATCTCAGCATCATGTTCAGGTTCAATCATAAAGGCCATAATAATATAAAACAATCTGTTGGTGACACAGAGGAAAATTTCCCTCACTGATCCCTAGTAAATTTAAATCAAAATGTAAACGTGTTCCACGTAGGATCACAGGAAGGGTAATAGAAGGACTTCACAGGAAATCCATCATATGCACAAAATCAAAAAAATATATAGAAAAATTACCCACTCCGTTGTTTGAGACAACATTGTCTTTACTGATTTTAATATGTGAGGTTTAGTCTCTCCCTGATCCCTGATCCCTTTTTTTGAATATTTTACACCTTTTGTACTTCAATAAAAATTATAATCATTTTTTTAGCCTTGTGTTTTTTTGCTGTTCAGTGACCCATTGGCCACTTTTCCCGTTTAGGAGGGGGTTCTTTTCTTACCTTCCTCACATCCGGGGTTTTTTTCTTTACTTAAAGAACTTAGCCAAGTTATAGCCAGACCATTATTCCTCTTTTTGTTTTGTTTTGTATACATTCTTTATTTTTTAATGGCATTGGAGTAGGGCCATTAGTTACAAAAAATAACATGGTAGCATATGATTCAAATGTCAGTCAAGAGTTTACATAGATTGTCAATGACAAGTGGCAATCACTTGTGATCCAAGCAATGAGTAATGAGAAATCCAAACTCTATGATACCTGTGTAACTAGTGCTTCCCCTCCTATTTTCTGTTTTTAGATAAGGTATCAAGAGGGGAGTAGGAAGGGAAAAAAGAAAAGGGGGAGGTGGGTAAAGGTAGAAAGTGGGGTAGAGCCTGTGGACTGTCATAAAAAGAAAGCTTATTATACAGCTGGTTCATGTAGTCTAAGGGTCTCTATAGGTAAACCAAAGGGTCCAGATATTTGAAATGTTTTTCTGGTGTGTTCTCTCAATTCAGCCATTAACTGCTCCATCAACTGTATGTCAAATACCCAGTCTAGCCGTTACTCAACAGTAGACGGAGAGGGGTTCTTCCACATGGCTGGAATATAGGCCTTAGTGGCATTTTGGAAGATGTTTGAAAAGAGAATTTTTGTATTGCTTTACCGACATTGGGCTAACGTGTAATAGGCATGCTGCTATGTCCCCTCGCAAGAGACACACTTGTCACCTTATGAATCATAGTGGTTACTGCCATCCAAAAGTTCTGTAATGATGGCCATTCCCAGAATATGTGTAGTAAGGTACCCTCTGCCTGTTGACATCTCAAGCAAAGAAACGGTATGCAGGGGTCGATTTTGTGTAAGAGCTGTGGTGTTTTATACCAACGTGTCATAATTTTGTATTCATTCACTAGGTCAGTCTTAGCTATGGAAGCTTTGTGGGCAAAGAGAACTATTCAGTCTTTTTGAGGTTGATTCTCCTTTTAAGGTTTCCGTAGGAAAGAATAGTCCCATGGTTGCAAGTCAGAGGTCAGCATAGAGTAAGACAGGGAGAGAGTATGTCTCAGTGGTATTTTATCTAGACAGAGACCTTCAGTAGAAGTGAGCGGCCATAAAATCTGATTGGGGCGTAAAACAGATCATAGATGAGAGCCCAGTTGCTTACAGCACATAAAGCCCAATTTAAATGTACACCCATCTTGGATGGCTACTTCGCTCGTAGGCTTATTTTGGTGGGAGAAATGGATTTCCCAGAATAGCTCTCTCTTAACTATAGCACCAAACTTGGGGTCAATCGCACTCTGGGGGAATTGTGGGGTTCCCAGGACCGGTTATTATTCCTAATTTTTAAGGGTAGCTGTTGTACTTCAAAAAAAGAGCTCAGATATATACCTGGATACTATAAACCAGTCAGCCTAAAATCACTAGTATGTAAACTATTGAATGGAATGATAAGAGACCATATCCAAGATTTTTCTGATGAAAATAGTATCATTAGTAGTTACCAATATGGATTTATAGAAGATCTTTCCAGACAAACCTGTTAACATTTTATGAGGAGTTGTAAGTTGGACACAGGAACGCCATGGTATATAGTATTTTGATTTCACCACAGAATTTGATTTAGTACCCCATAACTGTCTAGTTTACAAATTGAGGTATTGATGATAGTGTATTACCTAGATAATTAGAAAACAGGATACAGGAACATGTCTAGAGGATGTTGTTAAATAGTATATCTTCTGAATGGTCTACAGTTTTAAGTGGGGTACCCCAAGGCTCTCTACTGGCAATAACTTCACAACAGGATATTGCAACTTTACAAGACCTTGATAAAATAACGTGGTAGGCAATTACATGGCAAATGAGGTTTAAAGTGGTTGTAAACCTAAGACATGAAATACAAAGCATATTCCTCTATAGTGTGTACTTGGCTCAATCCAGACCATTAAAGTGATTGTAAAGGCTTGTTTTTTTTTTTAAATAACAAACATGTCATATTTACCTGCTGTGTGCAAGGGTTTTACACAGAGCGTCTCCCTCCTAGGTCCTAGAAGACTTAGGGACCAATCACAAAGTGCAGCGTCTCTCGTGCAAGCACAGTGGGCACTTGGCTGTGAAGCCACAAGCTGTCACAGCTGTGTGCCCATAGTAGAGATAGAGGACACAGGGAGAACACAGTACACCGCTGGACCGTGGGACAGGTGAGTGGCTGTTTATTAAAAGTCAGCAGCTACACTTTTTGTAGCTACTGACTTTTAATAAACAAAAATATGACTGGAACTCCACTTTCCCGCAAATTGCCGCCATTGTACGTCAGTGCGGCAATGAGCCATTGTGGGCTCGCATGCACTCCCACTGGTGCAGGAAGACAGGTCTGTGTGTTTCCCCAGTCACACAATCATACAATTAGAAACACCTCCCAGGGAACACATTTGACCCCTTGATCACCCCTAGTGTTAACCTAACCCCTTCCCTGCCAGTGCCATTAGTACAATAACAGTGCATATTTTTAGCACTAATTACTCTAATAATGTCACTGGTTCCCAAAAAAAGTGTCAAAAATGTCAGTTCCGTGTCCGATCTCTCCGCCACAATGTCGGAGTCCCGCTAAAAATCACTGATCACCACCATTACTAGTAAAAAAAAACAATAATAAAAATGCCATAAATCTATCGCCTATTTTATAAACGCTATTACTTTTGCGCAAACCAATCAATATACGTTTATTGCAATCTTTTTTACCAAAAATATGTAGCAGAATACATAGCCTAAACTGATAAATACATTCTTTTTTTTTACATTTTTTTGGAAATGTTTTATAGCAGAAAGTAAAATTTTTTTTTTTCTAAATTATCAGACATTTTTGTTTATAGCGCAAAAAACAAAAACCACAGAGGTGATCAAATACCACCAAAAGAAAACTCTATTTGTGGGGAAAAAAGGACATCAATTTTGATTGGGTACAGCGTCGCACGACGGCACAATTGTCAGTTAAAACGACGCAGTGCCGTATCGCAAAAAATGGCCTGGTCATTAAGGGGGAAATCCTTCTGGTCCTTAAGTGGTTAAATAAAGGAGGATTAGTTGTTAACAGAAGGAAGATGCCATTGTTTTATGCTTCAGAAAACTGCGAGCAGGCAGGTAAGTGTATTTCCTGATGCCAACATGGCAGCATACATATGATATAGCTCCGCCCCTATATCTACCCACAGGACCTATTTAGCTCTATAAAAGTCTCACTGAGAGCTACCTCCCCCATTCTCCTTTTTGTCCTCAAAGATCAAACACCTGGAGACCATTAGGATAGGATAAGCTATTACCTGCCGACTGTGTCGGAGTCCGTCTGGGTTCAAGCCTTTCCCAGTACACAGTCCCACATCCAAGGTTGCTAAATGCACCAACAAGGTGGGGAGCCCCTTATGGTGGTCTTTTGGGGCTGAGGTGTTTTCTAATCAGAGATGGCAATCCTCTTGTGGCATGCCTGCTGTGGGATCCAGATCTAGTGACTGGGACTGCATGGTGTCTATATCCCTTCTATGGAAATCCCTTTCAGGTCTGGCTTCTCTTTTTTCATCTTTAAAGAGTGTCATGTCTCCAGTGATGATTTTTTTTATTATTCATTATTTTAGGTATGGGCTTTAGGGGGGGGAGGTTTGCATTCATGCAGGGACCCTCATTTGCTTTTTCACCCCTCCTGGGTTCCGCGCGGCTCTCCTTGCCTTTTCAGCTGGCTGCGGCCACCTCGAGCGATCCCACTCTTCCGCACATGTGCGGTGGTCTCCGGTGGTCATGATTTTGAGGCCTAGAGATGCTGGCACATGTGCAATGCACCATGAAGCAGTGGTGGCCATTTTGGATGAGGGAAAAGGCTTACCTCGGATGACACGGACCTCCTGGATAGGTGGGGGGGCAGGGGTGGAGCGTGAGGCACCTTATTCAATGGATGTCACTTGATCTAGGCATCCAAACCAGCGGCAGTAAAAGGGATCAGGCAGGCTTCAGGTAGGTTAGGTCAGGGTGGGGATGGGGCTCCCCTTCTGGTTTAAAAAAAAAAAAAAAGGAAAGATTGTTTTGTTTATGCAATATATGTATATAGATGGGCATATATAGTTATAGATGCACATTCTTATTTTTTGCTTTCTTTATTTCCTCCTGTTCTCTTTATTTCTTGTTTTCCTTTCTGTTACCATGCAGTCCCCCTTGCACCTTTCGATTCTTCCACCAGCATGAGCCTAACACCACATAACCATAACTACCGCACTATCAGGTAAGGGCCACCTTTGGGTAAGTAAGAAGATGCGGGAGAAAAGAGTGCATTATGCCCTGATGAGCGTGCTTTCCTGTCTATTTTAGCTCTGGCCGCTTACACTCCCGCTCTAGTAGGCACGGAGACCCTCTGGACCATCAGGAATTTTCCAGGGCAGAGAGTGACTCCTCCAAGTCCTGGCAGACCCCAGTACAAAGGGTGCAAATACAGGCTTAAGAGAAAGTGCATAGCTTCTCCTCCAAGGGCTCAGCGCCCAAAAGGCAAGTGTTTGTCATATGGAGATGACCCCATGCCAGGAAAGCTAATTTGCAGCAACTGCTTCAGGCAGCTGGCTAGTAGACCAGGAGTATGAGAGTCAGCAGAGGTCAATCTTGCTCAGGAGAGTAGTCAAGAACTCCCTGGCAGAAACTTCTGGTCATCTCAGACAATCACGAACGGAAGCAGACGAACATGGTTTGGGCCCTGCACCTGGGCTAAACCCAGCTATTAAACCCCCTCTAACTCGAGAGGTACCAGGCACTTGAGGGGTGAAGCCAGCCTAGCAGATTAGGCAGGCTGATTCCCCAGACCCAGTATTACAGCCAACTTTCCAGGCAGAAGATTCCGCCCCTTCCTTAGCAGAGGATCCTGAAGGTTCAGGCTTGGAGTTTGCAATGGTGCCACCGTTCATTAAGGCAGTAAATGGGGAAAAGGTGAAAGAAAATTGTCATCAACCAAGTGGTCGCAGAAATTGTATCCACTCACAGAGGAGGCGGCACCTTTCTCTAATCCACCGATGGTAGATGTGGCAGTTACTACACTGACCAAGAATGTGACACTGCCAATGGAAAACTCTTCCTCTTTTCATAATGTCTTAGATAGACACATTAACACGGACTTGAGAAAGTCCTACCTCATGGCAGGAGGTGCTTGTAAGCCTGCCATAGCTTGGACATCCATAGCAACCGCTATGCGAGTGTAGACTCATAACCTGGAATATGCGATTTAAAACCAGCTGCCTAAGGATCAAATCATCAAAGCACTTGAAGAGATAAAACTCTTGGCAGACTTTGTGGGAGAGGCAGCTATAGCCATCATTCAATGGTCTTCCAGAGCTATACTTAACTCGGTCACAGCCAAAACAAGCTTTTTAGCTCAAGCTTTGGGCGACTGACCCATCCTCAAAGCAGACTGGCTGACAGGCTGAAAGCTGCCTTTTGATGGGAAGGCGCTGTTGGGCCAAAAGCTGGAGACTGTCAGCTCCAGGGTTACAGGAGGAAAATCAAGCCTTCTTCCCCAAGATCGGAGGTGCAGGCGCCACCAATCAGAGGGGCGCCAAGCAGGTACCTGGATTTCAGAGGTTTTAGCCCAGCCAAGGACTCCAGAAGGGATTGAAGGCAAATTCAATCAACCTTCCTTAGATCTCAGCGGGCTAAGGCCTCTGTGGCCCCCTTAGGTACCCAGAATCTCTTTCAATGCCAGATCCTCCCAGGGGAAGTCGGGCAGAGCCAGGCTGCTCAAATTTGCCCAGGTCTGGCAAGCCCACTGCCAAGTTTGATGGGTTCAGTCTACAATGGCGCAAGGCCATTATTGGCTGTTCAAACGACAGCCTCTAGAATACTCCTTCACCCCCACCAAGACAACCCAGCCACACCTGAAGTTAGCTGCTCTTCAGGAATACATCAACATCATGTTGCTTCAAAGGGCAATTATATCAGTCTCAGCCTGTCAAAGGTTTTACAGGCTTTTACTCGCCACTCTTCCTGGTCCAGAAAAAAAAAGGGGGCTTCAGACCAGTGATCGACCTCAAGAAGCTGAACCAATTTATCTGGGTAGAGAGATTCAAGATGGAGTCTTTTATATTCCAGATAATTCAACCAAGAGACTGAATAATTTCAGTGGACTGAGAAGATTTCTACCTGCATGTCCCGATTCTTCAGTCATACCAACAGTTCTTCAGGTTCCCCTTGAGGGGACAAGATTTACCAATTTGTCTGCCTTCCCTTCGGCCTATGAACTTCTCCTTGAACCTTTACCAAGGTTCTGATGGCAGTCTTGGCCCCACTGAGGGAGAAAGGGCTCAGAGTCCATAATTTCTTGGATGACATCATCCTCCTGGCCCAGGATCAAGACCTTTGGCGGAGACAGAGGGAGCTCTTGTTGTCCACCTTGTGGACATTGGGCTGGATAATCAACTTAAAAAAAAAAAGCCAGCTGGAACCTACAGAGTATGGTCTACCTGGGGGCCTAGTTCAATACTCGGGTGGCCACAGTTTCTTTGCCTCTTCAGAAACTCCCCAAAATCAGGGAGAAGTTCCAACGGGCAGTGGCTGATCACCTGGGTTCACTGGAGACTCAGAATTTTCCAACATGGCTTCCGGAGGCAGCGGAAGAAGGTTAGTCTATCCCAGCCAATCAGGAGCACCAGCCTGATATGCCAGAGTTTCTGGGGGTGGACAAGACAAGTAACGCTAGTACAACATCATTCATTAAGGCCACAGCCATGGTTCATTGTTACCATAAACGCCAGTGCAGCAGGGTGGGGCGCCACCTGCGAACAACACAAAATCCAGGGCAGATGTGAATTTCCCACTCAAGGCCTAGTTTCCAACATTCTGAAACTTCGAGCAACTTTCAGGGCGTTAGCCATCTTGCTGCCTTACATACAGAGTTGCCCAGTCCTGCTCCATCTAGACAACGCAGCAGCAGGGTCCTACATACAGCGACAAGGCGGGACGCACAGCCAATCCCTCTTGAGAGAGGCAGAACCATTTGTGACATTGGCACAACATTTTCCAGATTTGAGGGCCATATATCTTCCAGGCTGTCAGAATTCAGAAGCAGATCATCTATCCAGACAATTCAAGGACCCCAACAAATGGCCCCTGTAAGTGTTCAAACAGATCGTCCACAAGTGGGGGTGTCCACAACTGGATCTCTTTGCCTGGAAGACCAGTTAAGACAGGGAATCTTCAATTTAAGTAATGCTACCTTTACTGATGAGGAATATAGTGTATTGGTTTTGGGATTGAAATATGTTTTGGATAAGAATTTTAACAAGTTTGATGCTTACACAGATCTTAAAAAATGTATAAGAAAGATCAATGTTAAAAAGTTCTTTAGTAAAAAATCTGTTCCTGGGGAACCTACAACCTCAGAATTTGTACTCACAGACCTGAGGAATCAGTCAATTTTCAATCCAAAAAACAATAGTAATCAATTTATTGATGTGTTTAAGGCAGTGGTTGAACAAGACTTAGAAGAATTAGATATCAAACCAGCCAGGAGAAAGAAGGATTTGGAGGAAGGATTAAGACTACTAGAGGCAAAAAAAGATATAGTCATCCGTGCAGCGGATAAGGGTGGAGGACTGGTGATTCTTTTCTTCCATGAAAGTTTTATTAAAGAAGAAAATTGTTGAGCATACAAAGTAGCACATAAGGTACAAACATCTTTTCCAGAGACAGGATCTGGGTGTACATTTAACTCATACATAAGTACATAGTGAGCAAAAACTGAGCTGTTTTGTTTGGGATTAATATGGAATGAGACTCACCGCCTCAGGGACTTAAAGTTTATTGTATCCTGATAGTGGGTCGCTGTGTGTACCCTATACGTGACAACAGGGACTTCTGGTGCATGATCCGCCTATTGACGTGAGCAGAGTTTAGAAGCCTGAGTGGAGTATGTTGCACAGTGCTGGAGTTTCCTGTTGTCACTCAGGGTTTATCTTGATTGAGATAATTGAGATAATTGAGATAGTGCCGGCTTCCACCCTCTTGGAGTGGGGGGGGGGGAGAGGGGGGGGTGGTCAGGGTTGTAGCTAGCTCTGGGGGGGGGGAGGCATAGATGTGGGCAGATCCGTTAGAAGGATCCAGGGAGGGGGTGATCTTCTCACCAACAACCCTCCCCTACGTTAGATCTCCCCCCCTTGATCAGGTAGGCCCATCGGTGTTTCCCTTTTTGGAGGCTAAGTTGACGGTGAGATGTGGGTCTGATAATCCTGGGAATTTTTGAACGACACCCATGGCTCCCAAGTTGCTGTGTATTGTGTGGGGTTGTCATGAGCGATAGCGATCAGCTCTTCCATCTCAGCTACTCTGTTTATTCTGCAGAACCATTCCTTTAAATTGGGTGCAGTAGTGGACCTCCAGTGCACTGGAACACACATCCGTGCCGCGTGTATCAGGTGTATGGACAACGATTTCCGGTAATATTTAATCGGTTTTTTAGTCAAGTGAAGCAAAAATTGCCCTGGTGTGAATTCTATCAGTCCTGGTGATAGTTGTGACACTATTTCATATACCTTCCTCCAGAATGGCTGGATGCCTGGGCATTCCCACCATATGTGGAGGAAGGTGCCTTTTTCTCGTCCGCATCTCCAACAGTGGGCAGGGACTGCCGGGGAAAATTTGTGTATGACCTCAGGTGTCCTGTACCAGCGAGACTACAGCTTATAACCGTTCTCCTGAATCGAGACATTCTGCGACCCCTTATGTATGAGGAAATTGATTTTGTCCCAGCTTTCTTTTGTAATTTCTGAGTTCAGGGCAGATTCCCAGTATGTACGCTCTGCTTCCGTTACCCTCAGGTGATCGCCGAACAGCTCTGTGTACAGGAGAGAGATCATATGGCTTTGTGGTTGCTCGCTTGCGCAGATTGACTCAAAAGTTGTTAGCTCTCGTGATAGGTTATCCTTCGTGGCCAGGGCCGCGATAAAGTGCCTGATCTGCATATATGACCAAAACGGCATCTGGCCAGTGTTTGAGCACTCCGCTAGTTTTGATTGTGTCATGAAACGTCCATCTTTGTGTACATGTTTGGATAGTAGATCTCTGCGTGGCCATTCCTCCTTAAGAAACGCCGGTGTAAGCCCCGGGGTGAAGTCTGGGTTGTTTCTGATAGGGGTGAGCGGGCCTATACAGGACGAGATAGAACACGCTGAGCATGCCTTGTCAAAAACGCGGAGTGTGGGACCAATGGTCGGATGCTCCGGGATCTTCTGGACAAAAGATCTCCTTTGCATCCAGGGGGTCTTACCTAAGTTGGTGCCTGCTATCTGTTCCTCCAGTGGGACCCAGTGTTTACGTGCGGCGTGAACATTCCAATCCACTATACGGGACAGATGCGTTGCCCAATAGTATCGCTGGATATCAGGAAGCCCAATTCCCCCCTTAGATTTTGGTAACACTAATCTGTTCCATCCGATTCGCGCCGGTTTGTTATTCCATAAGAATGCCCTGCATATGGATTTGTACGTGGCGAAGAAGGTTGGCGGGAGACTTATTGGGATGGTTTGAAGTTTATATAAGAGGCGAGGGAGTATCGACATCTTGAGGATAGACGCCCTCCCAAACCATGATATTTGGGAGCTACCCCATTTGAGGGTGTCTTGTTTAATGGCCTGTAGTTCTTTCAGGAAGTTTCTTTGATAGAGTTCTGACAGTTGTACTGGGAGTTGGATTCCGAGGTATGGGATTGCCTCACTTTTCCAACGAAATGGGAAGACGTCTTGGCAGTGTTTTGCCAGTGTCGGGGGTAGAGAAATGTTTAGCGCAAAGGATTTAGTATAATTGAGTTTTAGGTTCGATATCTTTTTAAATTGTTCAAAGGTGTGTAAGAGATTGGGAAGAGATGTGAGAGGGGCGGTAAGAAACAATAAAACATCATCCGCGAAGGCCGCGATCTTATATTCCCGTTCCCGGACCCTCACGCCCTTTATATCGGGATTGGCCCTTATGCAGCGTAGCAGGGGTTCAAGTGTGAGGATGTATAGTAGGGGGGAAAGTGGACACCCCTGCCTGGTTCCGTTGCGGATGGGGAAGGCGTTTGACAGGTGGCCATTTACCTTCACTCTAGCACTGGGATTCGTGTAGAGGGACAAGATAAATGCAAGCATGCGGGGTCCGAGTCCTAAGAACTTCAGGACCTCTTCCATGTAATCCCAGGCCACCCTGTCAAACGCCTTCTCCGCATCTACTGACAGAAATAGGCCCTCTTGTTTGCGTGTGGAAAGCCAGTAGTGAAGGTTTAGGGCCTTCACTGTATTGTCTCTGGCTTCCCGTCCAGGGACAAAGCCCACTTGGTCTAAGTGTACCCAGGATGGAACATGTTCTGACAGCCTCGTCGCCAGGATTTTGGCGAAGAGCTTAATATCTGCGTTTAACAAGGAAATAGGGCGATAACTAGACACATTTGTGGGGTCTTTCTCTTCTTTTGGGACTACCGCAATGTAGGCTTCTAAAAGGCGCGTCGAGCTGTTGGGTTTAGAGTTTAGGGAGTTGAACGCCTTAAGGTAACGGGGAATCAGGACATCCTGGAACGTCTTATAGTAGGCCATTGTGAAACCGTCTGGACCTGGACTTTTGCCAGGTTTGGTGCTTTTTATGGCGGCCTGAACCTCTTCTGTCGTTAGGGGTGAATCTAGCGCCTCTGCCTCGTCCTTTGTCAGTGCTGTGGGGCTGAACTGTTGTAAAAAGGTCCTAATTCTGTCCGAGCGGTTCGAAGTGTCTGGTGTGTCAGATTCGTTTTGTTGTAAATTATAGAGGTGCTCGTAGAAGGACTGGAATTGCTGGGCTATCGCTTCATTGCTGGTGTGTATTTTGGAGGTAGAGTCTGTGATGTGATGGATCGTGGTTGTCATTTTGCGTTGTTGGGTCATCCTGGCTAAGAGTCTGCCTGGCTTATTTCCCTGCTCATAAAATAGTCGGTTAGAAAGGGTCAGTCGTCGTCTTGCTCTCCGGTATAGTTCATCCGTCAGAAGGGCACGAGTGTCTGCCAATTCCTGAGCCGTTTGTGTCGCTAGGGAGCGTTTGTGCTTACTTTCCAGTTGGCGAACTTTGGTTGTCAGGTCGTTTACTAGTGCTAAATGTTCCTTTTTTTTTTGCGCTGCTATGGATAGAAGTGTTCCCCTGATTACGCACTTGTGTGCTTCCCACTGAGACATTGGGGAGACGTCTGGGGTGTCATTTCGTTGGAAAAATTCTATTAGTTCTTGTTTTACGCGTGCCGAGTTGCTAAGGTCTGTGAGGAGGGAGGCGTCCAGTCGCCAGAACTTTGTGTATGAACTTGTGGTTGGAAAGACTAGGGTGGCCGTAATGGGGTTGTGATCTGATAAGCTTTGTGCCTCTATTGTGGCTTGTTGGAGGAGAGGTAGGTCGGTCTGCTGTACAAAAAGATAGTCTATCCTCGAGTACCGTTGGTGTGGTGCGGAGAAAAATGTGTAGTCACGGTCCCGCGGGTGGAGTGTCCTCCAGGTGTCATGTAGGGTGAGGGAGGTCAGCTGGTTTTTAATTTGTCTGAGTGCAGCATATGACAGAACAGAGGAGCCTGAGGACGTGTCTGTTAGCGGGTCTAGTGGTATGTTAAAGTCTCCCCCTAGGATTAAAAGACCTGTTTTGAATAGCGTGAGCTTCTCCAAGATTCCTCTAAGGAAGGTCACTTGTTTCACGTTGGGGCAGTATATGTACTATCGATACTCCTTTCGTCCTAGAGTCTTGGCAGGTTGAGTGAAACGCTTTGGGAAATCTGTGGTTCTGTAACCGGGGGGTTCTATTTGTCTGGAAGTGTGTTTCCTGTAGGAACAGGACCTGTACCCTCATTCTATGTGCTTCGGCTAAAATACTGCTTCTCTTCTCTGGGACATTTAGTCCTTTAACGTAGTGTGAGCAAATTTTTAGGGAAGTAGAGATTGATCGCGTGGGGGGGTCCATCTTAGCTCAGAATTTGGAGTTTGTTCAGTTGGGTGGCTGCTGTAAGGTGAGCTGGAGCTTTAAGTTTCGTGGGCTCAAGGAGGGGATACCCTGAGGTATTGTCGTTCTAATTTGACCCTAGCTGGAGGAGAATGCGGGGGAAGGGGTCCCAAGAGGGTGGAAGCCGGGGATGTAATGTCCCTGTACAAGTTGTACAATAAGTGGGGAACCTGGGTGGGGAGGCCTCTGGGTGAGGTTAGAGCTTCAGCTCAGGCAAATATCCGGAGGCGGAAACAATCCTGCTATCCCGCCTAGTGTGGGAAGGGGAACAATGGGGGGAGGCCGGAAAGGTTCAAGGTAAGCCTGTTACCTCGAGGTTAGGGAGTGTGTAGACACCGGGGTAGTGTCGGGCTAAGGTCGCCCAGGGTCACCTGCAATTTCAATTTAGTCAGTATGGACCAGTTTTACTAAGTGGGAGATGGGAGATGACAGGTTAACTGTTTTTAGGCTAGATACAGACATTAGAAAGGCGGTCTTATTCAGAGCGAGTCTGTGCTATATCCCGTCTGGCCTCCTCCTCGCTCCCCCCGCTCGGGCCTTACAATTGTGACCTCGGGCAAGGGCAGCGGAGCAGGGGCCCCCGGGCGCCCCTCATCCCCGCGCGGGTCCCCCAGGAGCCCGCCACATCAACTGTAAGCGTGTCTCCGGGAGATCCACCCGGGGCGCAGAGCCCCCTGACTAATCACAGAAACATTTTGACTAAGTACTGTTGCATAACATTTTCCATAAACAGAAAGATAGACAAAAAGATAAAAAAAGGATAAACAAAGGATAACTCCATGTGTCTGGTGAGTGTATTGGTTTGAAGTTCTCACCTGGGATGCATCGGAGCGACATCACGGGAAAGATGGGGCTCCGATTTACCTGGAGTGTGCAGTCTTACTCTGGAAGGTCTCTCAGTCTTCTGCATTAAAGGAGCAATGTAGCTTGGGTTATAGTGTCCCTCTGTCTCTTTTCTCTTCTCCCCGTATTGGCTGGGTGGAATGGCATTTCCCTTCTAAGCTACAATAGAGTTCTTGTACCTGAAGGGGAAAGAAAACATGAGGGGAGAGAGGGGGGGGGGAGGGGGAGGGAGTCCAGAACCTTGTCCAAAAGCAAGTGTTATGGTTAGGTGGTCTCTTCGTCTTTGTCATGTTGGAGGGCTTGAAGGCATGAAAATCTGACCTGGAGATCCCTCTTGCGGTGAAACGGTGGTGTTACGTCCTGTTGCAGAAAAGGCTAGTGTTGTCCGGTTGTTGTCTGTCTGTGGGGATCTCACCCGAGGGGCGATTGCTTTGGTAGCGCTCGTAGATATATCCCATTCGATCGCAGGTGTTGTAGGTTGCTGATTGGAGGGTTTCCCGTTTTGGTGCGGATCGCTGGGTCTGAGTCTCTGTGTTCAAGACCTTGAGGTTCAATGTGTTTGATACGTCCTTGGTCCCCATATTCCCCCTATTTCTCTTTCGGTTGGGAGGAATAATGTGAGGGTCGGTCAGCTCTATTGTGGCTCGGTCGTGTGGCCAACATTTAGTGGCTTGTCGGTTTCAGGTTTACCACGTAGAAGGGGCCAGCTTGTTGTGCTGTGGTGCTAGTAGGAGCCTTTGGTCAGCTTGCACTGGGGTCTTCAGAAGTGGATCGGGGACAGAGTACGGTTTCCCATGTATATGTCTTTGTTAAAGTAGATGGAGACTGTACACTCGCTCAGGTTGAACGCTTCACATGGAGTTTGGTAGACTAACAGTCTGAACATTGAACTTGAACGATTGGGGTCTTCTTATAGAAAACGACAACAAGCTTAGAACGTCAGGAGGGTCCGCCACTGTAGGCGGCTTCAGATTCAGGCATTTGTCTTCCTCCGTAAAGATGAGGGAGAGGCCCCTGGTTCTCGGTCTGTTATGTCGTCTGGACCCCGTTGAGACGAGGGGGAGGGCGATCTGTGGCGCCTTTGTCTATGGCGTTGTGCCCGCGGAGTTAGGCCTGCTGGTGTGGTTATCCAGGGTTCTGGTTTGAAAAAAGACCCGTACCAATCTGGGACTTGAACCCTGGGGATCCCTAACGTGTCGCAGAATTCAGGTAGATCAGCTGGAACACGAAGCGATGCTGTCCTGTTGCCTGAGGTTGCTTGCAAGCAGAACGGGAACTTCCATCTGTAAATGATATGTCTGTCCCTCAGGGTCTGTAGTAGAGGTCTCAGTTCTCTTCTGTGCTGCAACGTGATGGCGGACAGATCTTGGTAGATTTGTATGGGGGCCCCTTCATGCTGTAGTTGCCCATGGTTCCGTGCCTGCCTCAGAATGTCTTCTTTCATGGTGAAGTTTACCAGGCAACAAATTACATCTCTGGGGGGGTCTGAGTCCCTACCCCTGGGTCTAAGGGCTCTGTGACAGCGTTCCATATCCACCGGAGCGTCAGGAGGCCTGCCTAGCAGGGTGTTGCAGATCGCCCATACTGCTTGCTGTATTTGGGGTCCCTCAACTGTTTCGGGGATGCCTCTGAATCGCAGGTTATGTCTGCGTCCTCTGTTGTCTATATCTTCAAGATGGCGGTGCATTTCAAACAGGTGCTGTGCCTGAATATCCACCACGTTTTGTACCTGGTGTATTGCTGTTCCATTCATGGCCGCTGTTGTTTCTACCTGTTCCACTCTGTGAGCTATCCCTCTGATGTCTGCCTGCAGGTCAGAGATCGCTGCTGCCAGGGTGTTCTTGATATCAAGTGCTACAGCCTGTAGATCTGCAAGGCTGAGGTGGGGGGAAGCTGAGGGTGCTAGCTGCGGTGTCCGTTCGTCACTTTCTCGGCGCTCTGGAGGCATCCGCCGGCCCTCTGTAAAATCGAGGCCGCGGTCTGGCGGCTGTGTGCAGGCCTGAGAACCGAGCGGATGCGATCGGAGAAGGGCCGGGATGTTTTGACTCAGCT
>BLSH010002624.1:92468-126585 GCA_018402905.1 Glandirana rugosa
CAGTCGTCCTATCATGTTTTTACTTAAAGGGGGTTCTTTTCCCTGAAATTTATCCAGTGGTTGGTGTACTTGAATATATTTTATATAAATAAAGCGCATATTTAATGTAGTTATAAAGATATACTTTTTCCCCTTAATATTTATGTCATTCAATGTCAACAGTGACGCGGTTACAACGGAATAACCATTTAACGAGTGTTCTCGTATTGACTTTCAGGCAACAGGCGTTCTACCTTACGCCAACGGAAGGCGTAACCTTACGCCAATGGGTTGTGTACGCAAAGCTTCGTATTTCTTTTTTCGGGAAGTTTTTGTTTTCTCTTCACCCTCCTCAGAAAAGGACTTTCCATCATAGTATACAGTCATCTGCCTCAACCCGTTGTGCAGCCACCCCTGATGAAGGGCTTTTTTCTTTATGCTTCGAAACGCATGTGTTGGGTAACCGCATTCCAATGCGGAAGGCAACCGCATTCCATCTTGCGGACAACGGACTTTCAGTTATGCTCTTGTGAGCAATTTACCAATAAGGCAACATTGGCGCAGTGACAACTGTAACTTACTGTATTTATAATTCCCCTTTTTCATATAGAAATATTGATGTAATTTATACGCGAAATAAATATATTTTATATAAGTTCATGTGGTTGGTGACCTATTTAAAGTCCCTTTTCTTGGGGGAAATTCATTTTTGTACTATCCTGCTGACTGTTTAGCTCATAGCTGAGGCTCTATTTGCTGGGACTTAAGCATACTTCCACTTGAGAACCCTTGTAACTCTGATCTTGGACGCCTTCTCCTCCCTTGGCATGATTACCCCATAAATAGCTTGGTATGCCAGGTAGCTGATAAGCTGAAAGATTTACTGGTTTGTTCACCATCAAGGTCTCCCCTGTAGACTCACTTGCCCCTGGTTCAGGAAGCAAGCCTTCCCGTATTACCGAACCTGTTAATACTGCTCTCAACCTTCCAGCGAGATCTCAGATCACCAGGATTACTATCCACTTTTTCTCTGGCCTTTTGAGACCATGGGATGTCACAGCTTGGAATGAGCTCTGTCTTGTTTCAGCCAGATACTAACACTTTTGCTTTCCCTGTGGGTACATCTACCATACTCCCGACTGTTTCCAGAAATTTAATTACTGGAATGAGATTAGTTGGTCTGAACTAGCCTTTGCCAGGCCTAGCGAACGTTGAGCCAGCCAGCTGTGCCCGAACAAAAGAATACCTGTCGCCCTTGCTTTGACAGAGGGCCACTACTGCACTTATGTCCTGAAATTGCCCTGAGTATGTGGCAAGGTTAAAGGCAGTCAAATGAACTTGTAGAGAAACTCCTGAACAGGAACTAACATGTACTTGTATGCAGTAAATAAATGCATAGCAGTTATCAGTGCTGTAGCATCAATAAAAATCACATGCAAAGCAGTAAGAGTTAACAGAACTTAGACGATTAGAACTAGTAGGTTAACATACCTTAGACAATCTCCTGCAAAGGTTATATTCACAACCAAGCAAGATCATAGTACACAGTAATGAAGCCTGCAGAGCTAGGCCTTGCTTTAGTTCCTAGGGAAGTTTCATCTCAGTTATTATAGCAACACCTGTTATCAGCTCAATCATTAGCAGTCTTGTGGACACAAACCACAGCCTGTGAAGACTTAACAATAGACTGACATACAATGGAGAAACCAGCAGTCTCCCAGTGTGATCTCTGCTTAGTGGTGTAGATTAATCACAAATAACTGCCGAAACTCATAGTTCCATACCAGTTGCTATATACTATAGATTTTTGCACCATGTGGTGCCTTACCAACTCCACGCCTTATGGCCATAGGCAGTCTGCTGAATGTCCATCTATGAAGGAGCCATTCTTAGAGACCAGCCGCCTGCATCCCCCAATCCTGGACTATAGGGGGTGCGGCCTCCCCCATAAGGAAGATCTTTCAACCTGAACAGCTGGGAGCGTTGCCACAGGAAAGAGGCTGAACATGCGCGGATGGGCCGGATGAATCGGGCCAGGTGAGGGGAAAAAAAATGTCTGCTCCTTAGCATTCGTATAACCAGCTGTGCAGTGAGGAAAAAAAGAGAATGAGGCCAAAGGGTAGGAAACCTGCTTTTATAGTGTAACCGGTCCTGGAAAAGGGGCAGAGGGCAGAGCCTACCCATACGTATATGCTGTCATGCTGTGTCAGGAAAAGGCAGATAAGGGTTTGCTAGCTTTAAAAGATACAGATTACCATTATTGTATGTGCTATAGTATTACTAAAACTGTGGGCCACAGTGCCCACAAAAGAACTTAAACACACAGGACTGCTGCCCTTTGAGTAGATTTAGGTTGCATGATCTCAATAGCAAAGAACAAATGCATGACTCCTGGAACAAAGATACACTAATTTACCAAAAATATTGAGATGCCTGCCTTTACACGCACATGAACTTTAATGGCATCCCAGTCCTAATCCGTATGGTTGAATATTGAGTTGGCTCACCCTTTGTAGCTATAACAGCTTCAACTCTTCTGGGAAGGCTGTCCACAAGGTTTAGGAGTGTGTCTATGGGAATGTTTAACCATTCTTCCAGAAGTGCGTTTGTGAGGTCAGGCACTGATGTTGGACCAGAAGGCCTAGTCTGTGCTTTAATTCATCCCAAAGGTGTTCTATCGGGTTGAGGTCAGGACTAGAGTTGATCGAACCTCTGGAAGTTCGGGTTCTGCTGGTTCGGCCGAACTTCGGGACAAAGTTCAGGTTCGGGTCCGGACAGGACCCGAACTTTGACCCGGACCCCGAACCCCATTGAAATCAATGGGGACCCGAACTTTTAGGCACAAAAATGGTTGTAACGGGAGTGCGCATGTGCGGGAGCTCCGTGATGGTCGCCTGAGACAGGAGCTCCGCACCCGCACGGGCCCCAGGCTCCCCAGGCGACGCTAGCAGCGATCCAGGACTGACACAGCGGGGACGACGACATCCCCAAGACACCCAGCAGCACAGGACACCCGAGACTGGGAGCTGTGCACGCTCCCAAGCGCTCAGGCTGCCAAACAACATCCCGCCCGGGTGTACCAAAATGGCCGCGGTTGCGGCTTAACACAGTGCCGTCGGATCCTTCGCAAGGATGGGGTAAGATCTGCCCGCATTAGCATACTGAGCTCCTGTATACAGAGGGTGGCAAGTCTGGGAGGCCGAATTATCCCCCTAGCATCCCCCCCAGTGGGAATATTTACACTCGTGAGCACCAATATGGCCGCCGAACAGGCCTAACGCATGTAGCCATCCCCGAGCCAGGCACTCGGATGAGGACAGCAAAGACACCTAATACGGCTCTCCCCCTAGTGACAACCCTAAAGTATAAGGACTGCGGACTCCTCACCTCAGTGACGAGTTGCTCCACATTTCCAGTGGTTTGAACTGAGAAACAGCTTTCACCTACTCCCTCTCCCCCTCCACCTGAAGTCTCCCCCTCTCCCTTGAAGGAATATAAGAGAGAGGGGAGAAGGAGATAAACACTCATACCCATCTCTACCTATCAGCAAAATCTCACTTTTTTAGCTGCACTTTATTAGTTGCTCTCAACACCACTCTGAATGCAGGGCCCAGGTGTGAGGAGATCTCTAACTAACCTGTTCCAAAAGTCTGATCAGATCCTTCCAGCCGACATGTCCACTGCTGGGGCTAATCCTCCAGTCAAATCCCGGGAGGCAAAAAATCAGAACATAGACCTATTCTCGCCCCAGCCACCCTTACACTCGCCCCAGGGCCATCTCCAACTGCACATCATCTCCTAGCAGCATCTCCGGCATCCACGGAGTCACTACTACGCCATACAATGGAAGATTTCCTGGTCACTCCGGCAGGCCACCTTCCACCCACACAACAGGAGGCACTCTACCCAAGCCCCCTAGTCCAGGACTCCCCCCTTGACATGGCGGACTTATTCCTAAAATTTTCCAACCTATTAGAAAGAGGCCTAGCAAACACCGCTGCAAAAATAACAGGGGACATTAAGGCTGACTTTCACAACTTAGGCTCTAGAATGGAAGCTATAGAACAAAAATTGGGTGCTACGGTGGCTAATACAAACCAGAATTCGGCTCACATTCAAGTACTGCAAGAACAATTGGACACTGCCATGGCGAGAATAGATGATCTCGAAAACACATCCAAAGATGATATAACTTCAGAATAAGGGGCCTCCCTGAATCTATCACAGAAATCGTACCAGCGGTCCATTACTTGGTGGTATCCTTGATCCCCAATGTGCCCAAACACAGATTAGAACTGAACAGAGCCCATCAAGCATTAGGCCCCCCAAGGAAGGATGGTTCACCGAGAGATATAATAGTTAAACCACACTTCTACACCATTAAAGAAGAAATTATGAAGACCTCCCGTGCAAAATCCTCTACCCTATGCATGGGTCACCAGGTACAGATTTTTGCGGATCTATCTCCAACCACTATTCAAAGGAGGAGATCCCTCAAACCACTCATTCAAGTGCTCCAACAAAAAGAACTGAAATACTGGTGGGCCTTCCCTTTTGCAGTGAAATTCCTCTACAAAGGGAAAACCTTCTCTTTCTCTTCGCTACCGGAAGGGGAAAGGCTCCTCTCACAGTTACAATTCATTTCCCAGGAAGCCCCGATGGATCTCACCGATCCGATGAACTCTCACTCAAAAAGACCCCTCCCGGCGAGCCCAGTTTCGCCTCTTTGGTCCAAATCAAAGAGCAAGAAAGCTAAAGACAATAGACCACCATAACCTTAATGGAAGGGAAATCTTGAATCAGATCTTTTCATTGCTTCCTGGTTCATGTTGATTGGATTTCTTCTTTTTGTTGCTTTCTTCTATGCTTTCCTTGAGAACTGGGAAAACCCCTACACACCTCTTCGTGGAGGCCCTGATTTGGGGGTTGCTCAACCCATCCACCTAAACTCTTTTTTCTCTACATATATTGAGTATGACGAACAATTACTCTGTCTTATGAATATTGTTGAGTAGCGAGTGCTTAGAAAAGTGTTTCAGCCTCACATGTTGTTACCTCACTGAGAAAGTGAGCCTACGTCCCTAGGGAAGGGAACAATGGCCCTCACATAAATTACCAAACTGATAAACCATTAGGTAAACTGTTACATTTCTAGATGTTCTGGTGTTAATCTGAGTTAATTTTAAACCTGGGGTAGCCAAAGCCCAAGTGGGTCCCCATGTGCCTCCACTTACCCCCGGGACTTCCTCGGAACTCCTAGGGATAAGTTGTCTGACCCGGAAGGGTCAGACGCTTAGTCTTACCATGTTCTTGGTTGTTGCTTGGCCCTCATATTGGAGGGCGGGGTTGGCGGGTCAGGGGGGTCCACCACCCCCCTGGGCACCAACCCCCTTAGTCTCCTTTGGGACTGTAAGTCCCTATTATGTTTTTTGTTGTTCTGTTTCTTATCTTTTCTTCTCTTTTCCTTCCACAAAGCACCTGGGTTTTCCTCTCTCTCGCAGCCATTGTCGGATTGGCCAATCAGCCCACGGGTTTACCGGACCCCCCCCCAAACCATCTTCTCCAACGGTGGAGCTTCCAGGAGAGTGGTAAGTACTACCGTAAACACATGCTCTACACCTCACTGGTTCCATGGCTACAGCACCACCGAAAAACATTAAAATAGCCACCCACAATGCCCAAGGACTTAACTCCCCTGTGAAAAGGAGGAAAGTGCTTGACCATTACAAATCCCTTAAATTAGATGTTGTAATGATACAGGAGACCCACTTCCCAATACAGTACAGCCCCAAATTTCTTCACCCTCACTTCCCCACTTTTTTCTTGGCTGAAGCAAAGTCAAAAACAAAAGGTGTAGCTATCCTGATCTCCAAATCTTGTGGATTTACCCTCTGCTTCGAACTTAAAGACCCGGATGGGAGATTTGTCCTTGTCAAAGGCACTATTGAAGGACACATATACTGTATACCCTAGTCTCTTATTATGCCCCGAATAAAGGCCAACCGACCTTTTTTAAAGAGCTGTTTGACCATATACAACCTCATTTAGAGGGCAGAATTATATTAGGAGGAGACTCCAACATCGCCTTTGACCAGGGACTGGACAAATCCAGACCTTTAGGTAAACAACTAACTTGCCCTTCCAAGGCAAGTCGCAAAATTGCCAAACTGCTACATTCGTTACATCTGATAGACTCTTGGAGAGAATTCAACCCATCTAAGAGAGACTACACCCACTTCTCCCCTCCCCACAACTCATATGCGCGGATAGATCACCTGTTTGTACGATCAGACACAATCCCCTTAATAACACTTCCCCGGATAATTGACACACCACTCTCAGACCATTCCATAGTAATGTTGCATATCCGGTCTGACCCACATTACGCAAAACAGACACAATGGAGACTGAATGAATCATTGCTGACTGATCCGTTCAAAGTCGTCGAAATTAATAACTCCCTCAAGGAATATTTCCTTCACAATAATACGGAAGGGATCTCGATTGAAACCCTCTGGGCGGCTCATAAAGCCGGCATCAGAGGTAAACTTATCCAGATATCATCCCAATTGAAAAAGGAGTGCTCAGTAGTCCTGGCCAGACTTGATAAAACCTACCAGACTCTCCAAGCTTTACACAAGAGGAACCCATCTAATTCCCTTACCGCCCAACTGGATAATGCTAGGTTAGAACTGAATATGGCCTTAATGGCCAAATCTGAAAAATCTATCCGGTGGAGCGGACAAAAATTTTACACACAAAATGATAAATTAGGCACCATGCTTGCTTCAAGGCTTTCTCCCAGACTTCGCCATCACACACTCCCCAAAATCAGGATCCCAGGGCAGGGCCTCAGCTCCAATCCATTGACTATTCTAGATGCTTTCCACAACTTCTACTCCGAATTATACAGCCCCCATAAAAAAATCATAAGGGACCTCTCTCAACGTTCCTTGATGGTATCCCCTTGCCCTCCCTGTTGGCAGAACATAAACAGGTCTTAGAGGCGGATATTTCAGAGGGGGAGGTTTTGGGAGTCATCGGGGACCTGAGAAGGTGTTCAGCCCCAAGGCCCCGACGGTCTGTCGATCCCTTACTATAAGACCTTTGCGGAGACACTGGCTCCGTTTCTAACAAAACTTTTTAATGCAGTTACGCAGGGCACCCCTCTAGACCCTCAGCTTAACTTGGCTTTTATCACGCTTATACCGAAACCGGACAAGGATCCAGAGGAAATTGGCAACTACAGACCGATTTCTTTAATTAACAATGACATTAAAATTTTGACAAAGATCCTGGCCAATAGGTTAGACTCTTTTATTAACACCTACATACATAAAGATCAGGTAGGCTTTAACCCTGGGCACCAAGGGCCGGATCAGATCCGCAGAGCCATTGATCTGATCTCCATTCTACAATTCAACTAGGAGGGAGGCCATAAACAGAGAGGCATGATTTTATCATTAGATCTACAAAAAGCCTTTGACTCGTTCTCTTGGTCGTATATTTTCACACTTTTAGAGAGATGGGGATTTGGTCAGCGCTTTTTAGGCATTATCAAAGCTCTTTATTCCTCGCCCACGGCACGAATAAGGCTACAAGGCTTTTATTCAAAACCGATCTCTATAGCTAAGGGGACGAGACAGGGGTGTCCCCTGCCCCCCCTCATTTTCGCAATAGCCATTGAAACGTTAGCAATCGCGATTCGCCAAAACCCAGATATCCAGGGAGTGACTTGTGGAGATGGGAACCATAAATGCGGCCTATTCGCAGATGACATTCTCTTGTTCATCACTTCGCCTCACACTTCTCTCCCCAACTTAAGCCATACTTTATATTCATTTGCAGAACACTCTGGACTCAAAGTGAATTACACTAAATCTTATGCAATGAACATCTCTCTCACACCAGAAGTAGTTTCCTCCCTACAAAGGTCCTTTCCTTATAAGTGGAATCAAGCCTCCATTAAATACCTAAGGCGTCCATCTCACAGATAAGTTAGAGAACTTATACTCCAAAAATTACCCTCCCTTGTACCAAAAACTTGAGGACGACTTAAAAACCTGGTCGAACAGAGGACTCTCTTGGTTAGGCAGAATTAACGCAATTAAAATGATGCTCTTACCACGCCTACTTTATCTCTTTCGAGCCTTACCTATAAATATAAGAAGAGACCACCTCAAGTCCTTCCAGAGCAAGACCCTCAAATTTGTATGGGGGGGCTCAGGCTATAGATTTCCTCAAAACATATTATATAGAAATAGGAAAAAGGGAGGCCTAGGGCTTCCAGTCTTCCTTAAATATTACCAAGCAGCCAGATTGGCACAACTCTCTTTAGTCTACATGAGGATCGAGAAACCTGACTGGATCCAAATTGAGAGACAGGCAGTCCCAAACCACACCATAGACTTCCTCCTTTGGACCCCCCAAAAAAAGGCCCCCGATTTTATCTCCCACCTTATCACACTCCTTTTCACTCTGGGATAATCTGCGGTCTCGGCTGGAAATTATTTCACCCTTCAACCCCCTAGCACACATCTTCCACAACCCAGACTTTCCTCCTGGCCTCAACATAAAAGCATTCAAGTGGTGGTTGGACAAGGGGCTGTACCGTATTGGGCATTTCTTCACGTCTGCAGGTCCCATTTCCCTAAGCCAGTGTATAAGCAAACTAGACCTCCCAATTTTCGAAAGGTTCAGATTCCATCAAATCCATCATTTCCTGCAGCAAATCTGAAAAAACAAGCCCTTTCCCCCCCAACTTCACAGCTTATGAAATGTGGTGTGGCCAGGCCATGGAACAGAGAGGTGGCATTTCGGTAGTATATGACTCCCTTACCCAACCTGTGACTAAAACTTCTTATATGACTCGATGGGAGGAGGATCTGCAAGTCTCTTGGGACTTGAAGAAATGGCATGTGGCCTTTTCAAACTCCTTCCGAGGCATACTAAATACCACTCTTATGGAGGCAAATATCAAGGTGATTACCAGATGGTACCTCACCCCGACTAAGTTAGCCTCAATTTTCACTGCGGCAGACCCAAGGTGCTTTAGAGGATGCTCCCTACTAGGATCAATGGTCCACGTCTGGTGGGAATGTCCTAGAATTCGCCCTTTCTGGAGGAGAACTTTTAACCTCATTGATGGGCTAATTGGCATACAGGTTACCAGATCCCCAGAGATCGCTCTCCTCAATGCTCACATAGTGAATATAACCAAAATTAAGATAAAATTAGTGCACTTCATACTACTCGGGGCCAAACTCACTATAGCAAAATCCTGGAAAAAACCGAAGGTTTCCTTTGCAGCTGCCACACGTAAAATTTTGTGGATTATGTCACAGAAGAAACTAGCTAGTGTCCTCGCGGACACGACCAAGAAGTTTGAAGCTATTTGGGAACCTTGGGCAGCTTACATGGGCATCTCCTTTTCCCCAGGCTTGATCTGACAATTGGTTGCAAACTCCCTGCTCTAACTCTAGGTGCTACTCAGTCTCGAACCTCTTCTTCTCTTTTCTTTCCTTTTCCTCTATCTCTCTTTCGCAAGCAGCACGACTTGGTCCTGCTTGCTTATAGTGGTATATAATGGAAAATGTATGCTCATCTCTCCCTGCCCCCTGTTGTGTGCATCCCCCAATTAAACTACGGCAGTAAAGTGTTTTCTTAAGGAATTGGGAGTGACGGACAGCGGGGGGTGAGTGATCCCTCAGGTCCTCCTCGACGAGGAAAGGTCCTTCAGACCCGGCACAGTTTGCTCCCAGTTCGGGGTGCCGAATCTCTGGGGGGCTAGTCCTAAGTCGGGGGATACGCCGGGGGGCTCCTTGCCCCTTCCCCTCGGATCTCTCTGTTCGGATAGATATGTAAATGAGCACTCACCAGTTAACTCATACTTCTGTAATGTTCTAGCTTACATTACCTGCTGACTGTTCTTTGAATGTACCACATATAGCTTTGTTTGTTCTATCTTTTGCAAATCTTTAATAAAAATTAAGAAAGAAAAAATGGCTGTAACAAAGTCCTGGAAAGTCCTAGAGGTCTGCAAAAGGTAGGAAAATGGGGGTAAGGGTCGGACAAGTGCCCTACAAAGAAACGGGGATAGGGAAATAACTTAAAATAATTTAAAAAAAAACATCACATAAAAAAATCAAAAATGGAGGTGGATGTGGACCATCTTCAAACTGTGTGCGTTCAATCTGCAGAGCCCTGCAGCCGGTGCTGTCCGCTCTACAGTGTTTTGGTTCCTGTGACCCCAGCTTTACTCTGAGAGACTTCCTGCACCTGTGACCCTGGCTTCCTGTTTGACCTGCTTGCTTGCCACCTGTCCTGACCTTCTGCCTGCCTTCGACTACGCCTCTGCCTGATCCTCTGAACCTTCTGTGCCTGCACGTTGCCGACCCTGCCTGTACCCGACTATCCGCTTGCCTGAACCACTTGTACCGCACCGCCAGCCTGTTACCGACCCGGCCTGTATCACCAACCTTCTACCTGCACGAGCTTCGGTGGACCATCACCTGTCATCAGTGACCAAGTCCATCCCTCGTGCCCCCCTATGCTCCGGAGTTCCCTGTCTTCACTACCAGGGGCTCTTGAACCAGGGCCGCAAGTGAGGTTGCCCCCGCATAAGCCAGACTCAACCATCAGGTACGTGACAGTAGCAGACAGCCACGTCTGAGTCTGTGCCAGGGCCCTCTATCATGGAGGAAGTGTGTACCCACCTTGCTGGCCTGTCTCAAGCAGTCAAGAGCCTTCAGGATGAGTATGTCCGCCTGGAAAGTCAAGTTCAGAATCTGGCGTCAACATCAGCTGATCCCGATCAGGCCTCATCCCGCTTCTTAGCGACTCTTCCTACGGAGCCCAAAGTGCCAATGCCTGAGCGGTTTGCGGGGAACCGCCAGAGTTTTCAGGCATTTTGGACTTCCTGTGAACTTTACTTTTCCCTGCTACCCTGTACCTTCTCTCTGGAGTCAGTCAAAGTAGACTTCGTGATCTCGCTCCTCCGAGATGGGCCCCAGGCCTTGGTTCACCGGTTGTTGGAGCAGAAAGACCCGGACACCTCAACACTGGAGCGCTTCTTCCAAGCTATGGCTCTTCTATACGAGGACCCCCACCAGGCTGCAACAGCGGAGACCATGCTTCACACTCTCCAGCAGGGCCACCGTACAGCAGAGGAGTACGTCTCCGAGTTCCGGCGAAGGAGCGCTGATACAGCCTGGAATGGTCTGGCCCTTTGTTACCAGTTCCGCCTGGGGCTCTCAGAGCCGCTCAAGGAAGAGTTGGCCCGTGTCGGGGTTTCTCATACCCTGGACGCGCTAATCAACTTGGCCGCCCAGATTGACCGCCGCCTGCGGGAACGCAGAGTGGAAAGAGCTGCTGCGCCCCCATGGCTTCCTCAGGGGTTACCCAGTCCTACCATAACCTCCTCCTCCTCTCCACATGGACACTTGAAACCACTGCAGTATGGGCGTCCCCGCTCTCCCCTGTCACCTGGAGAGTGACTGAGGCGTTTGACTTTCAACTTGTGCCTGTACTGCGGGGAGTCAGGACATCGGATCAGGGATTGCCCGGCCAAGGGCCTTACCCTGATCACAGAGAACGTGATGTCTCTACCCGTCACCAAGTCCCATCTTGTCCTCTCCTTGTCCCTCCAGTTGCCTAGCGGAAGTGTACAGGTCCCAGCCATCTTGGATACAGGGGCCTGCAGCTGTTTTGTGGATCTCGCTTTTGCCACCCAGCATCGCATTCCGCTCCAAACCAAGGACCACCCAATGGTCATCCGGTTGGCTGATGGGTCGGCTATCAGATCTGGTGCAGTTTCCCACTCTGCCAGCACCAAAGGGGGTCATACAGAATTCCTACTACTGGACGTCATCACATCCCCACGGTTCCCGGTTATCCTTGGTCTTCCCTGGTTTCCGGGCCCACTGCCCTCTGATCGATTGGAACATCGGGGAGGTGCAGTTCCAGTCTCCATATTGCCTCAGCCACTGCCTGTCACAGCCTGCACCAGACCCCCCAGCACTCTTAGTATGGACTCGGACCCTGATCTGGAAACCCACTCAATGGTTCCTGAAGTCTACCATGACTACTTAGATGTTTTTAATAAGAAGGGGGCCGATACCTTACCTCCGCACAGGGCATATGACTGCCCAATCGACCTGCTGCCAGGGGCTGAAGTCCCGTTCGGCCGGATCTTTCCCTTGTCCGAAGTGGAATTAGTGGCTCTCAAAGCCTATCTGGATGAAAACTTGGGAAAGGGCTTCATCCGGCCCTCCACGTCACCCGCAGGAGCGGGGATATTCTTCGTGGAGAAGAAGGACCATTCACTCCGGCCTTGTATCGATTACCGGGACCTCAACAAGGTCACTATAAAGAACCGGTACCCGTTGTCCCTAGTTCTAGAGCTCTTTCAGAGGCTTGGCGCAGCTAAAGTGTTCCCCAAACTAGACCTCCGTGGAGCCTACAATCTGATACATATACGGGAGGGGGATGAGTGGAAGACGGCCTTTCGTACTTGCTTTGGCCATTTTGAGTACCTAGTTATGCGATTTGGGCTCTGCAACGCCCCAGCAACTTTTCAGCATCTGATTAATGATGTTTTCAGAGACTTCCTTGACCTGTTTGTGGTCGCTTATCTTGACGATATCCTCGTCTTCTCCCCCTCCCTAGAGGAACACCGCCGGCATGTAAAAAGCGTGCTAGGCCGCCTAAGAGAACACGGGTTATACGCAAAAGCAGAGAAGTGTGCCTTCGAATGTGCGGACATTTCCTTTCTAGGCTTCCACATTTCTACGAAGGGCACCACCATGGATCCACAAAACGTTGCCTCCATCATCGATTGGCCAGCGCCAGTTGACAAGAAAGGGGTGCAGCACTTCGTAGGCTTTGCCAATTTTTATAGGAAGTTTATCCGAGGATTTTCATCAGTAATTGCTCCTATAACGCAGCTTACGAAGCAGAATGTCCGCTTTACCTGGTCCAAGGAAGCACAAGCAGCCTTCCAGCATCTGAAAAAGCTGTTTACCTCCGTTCCTGTTCTCAACCACCCCGATCTGGCACTACCCTACATCCTAGAGGTGGACGCTTCAGAGACCGCAGTCGGGGCGGTCTTGTCCCAGAGTCAGGGCCCAAAGGCTCTACTCCATCCCATCGCCTTTTTTTCTCGGAAGCTCACCTCGCCCGAGAGAAACTATGACGTTGGGGACAGAGAATTGCTTGCGATCAAGTCCGCCTTGGAGGAGTGGCGGTATCTTCTTGAAGGCGCGGCACACCCCATCCTGGTCTTTACCGACCACAAAAATTTAGAATACCTGCGGACGGCTAAGAGGCTCAAACCTCGTCAGGCCCGATGGGCCTTGTTTTTCTCCCGCTTCCAGCTTCACATAACCTATAGGCTGGGATCCAAGAATGTGAAGCCGGACGCACTGTCCTGAATGTTCCTTGACCCTGTGGAAACCCCTCCTCCTGATACCATCCTCCCAGCTCACAGCTTTTTACTGGTCCAGGAGGACCTCTTAACGCAAATCAGGCAGGCTCTGGCTGGTTCTTCTTTGCCTAGAGATCTAAATTTGTCTATAAAGGATGGGCTGTGGTGGTCGGGTACCCGGATCTTCGTACCTGAGGAGTTCCGCCTCGATACCTTAGGACTTTGTCATGACAGCAAGCTGGCGGGGCATTTTGGAAGTCATAAAACCATGGAGTTGCTAGGGCGCTGCCTGTGCCCGGAACAAAACCGAGAGAACCAAGGCCTGGGGGTTGCTGAACCCATTGCCTATCCCAGACCGTCCTTGGTCACACATCTCCATGGACTTCATTGTCGAGCTGCCTACATCTGCGGGATTCAACACCATTTTTGTAGTGGTAGACCGTCTTACTAAGATGGCACACTTCTTCCCTATGCAAGGTACTTTCATTAGAGAGATCGTGCGGCTACACAGGATTCCTAATAACATCGTCTCGGATCGGGGAGTACAATTTACCTCCAGAGTGTGGAGGTCTCTGTGTACCATCTTGGGGATAGGTCTGGCTTTTTCTTCTGCTTATCACCCCCAGTCAAACGGCCAGACAGAGAGGACCATCCAGACCCTCGAGCAGTACCTCCGCTGCTACTCCTCGTACTCCCAGGACGATTGGGTCTCCTTGTTGCCGGTAGCCGAGTTCGCCTACAACAATACAATCCATTCTGCAACCAAGCAATCTCCGTTTTGGGCGAATCTCGGCTACCACCCCACATTCCTGCCTAATGTTCTAACCGAGAGTCCTGTGCCTGTTGTGCAGGAGGTCGCACAATTCCTGGAAAAGAACAACCGCCTTCTGCAAGAGACTCTCGCACAAACCCAGGAGCGTAACAAGAATACATTTGACAGAGGGAGACGAGGAGAGTTGAGCCTGCAACCGGGCGATCGGGTCTGGTTGGCCACAAAAAATCTGAGGCTATCATGCCCGTCAAAGAAATTAGGCCCTAGATACATCGGGCCCTTGCCAGTCAAATGGAGGATCAACAACGTGGCTTACGAGCTGGACCTTCCTCCCTCACTCAAGGTGCATCCAGTATTCCATGTGAATCTGCTTAAACCGGTGACTAAGGATCCCTTCCTGGGGCGGAAAACAGGCCCACCAGAACCCGTCCTGTTGGATGGAGAGGAGGAGTTCGAGGTGGAAACCATCCTTGATTGCAGAAGGAGAGCTGGTGTTACGCAGTTCCTGGTGAAGTGGAGAGGTTATGGGCCTGAGGAGAGCTCTTGGGAGCCAGAGAGGAACTTGCACGCCCAAGAACTTGTTAGGACTTTTTGGAGGAACAATCCGGCCAAGAGAGCCCGGTTGGGCATCGGGAGGCTGCCCCTTGGGGGGGGCAATGTTAGGAAAGGAGTCTTCCAGTGTTTCCGTGGCTTTACTCTGAGAGACTTCCTGCACCTGTGACCCCGGCTTCCTGTTTGACCTGCTTGCTTGCCACCTGTCCTGACCTTCTGCCTGTGCCTCTGCCAGATCCTCTGAACCTTCTGTGCCTGCACGTTGCCAACCCTGCCTGTACCCGACTATCCGCTTGCCTGAACCACTTGTACTGCACCGCCAGCCTGCTACCGACCCGGCCTGTATCACCAACCTTCTACCTGCATGAGCTTCGGTGGACCATCACCTGTCATCAGTGACCAAGTCCAGCCCTCATGCCTCCCTGTGCTCCGGAGTTCCCTGTGTTCACTGCCAGGGGCTCTTGAACCAGGGCCGTAAGTGAGGTTGCCCCCGCATAAGCCAGACTCAACCATCAGGTTTGTGACAGAGGGACAGATTAGGTTGCGAAAATCATCTCATACTAGTATAGGGAGAGGATGCTGCTGGTGTGAGGGACAGATTAGCGTTGTAAAATCATCTCATACTGGTGTAGGGAGAGGTTCCTGCTGCTGGTGTGAGGGACAGATTAGCGTTATAAAATCATCTCATACTGGTGTAGGGAGAGGTTCCTGCTGCTGGTGTGAGGGACAGATTAGTTTTATAAAAAATAATATAAATTTGTGCTAAATAGTACATTTGCGCTCCAGAATGAGGAAAGTGTCAAATGAGGGACATGGTCGTGGTGGAAACACCTTCCTCACTGATGGCCAACCACTTCTGTTTCAGGATGAGGACATGGAAACACCAGCACGTCTCTGATAATGATGAAACACAAGGGTCAACTGCTGTGGCTTTCTACAGCGTGCAGACTGACACAGTGGGTGGAAGATGATGTGGAGGATGATGAGGTCCTAGACCCCACATGGAATGAAGGTCATGCGAGGGACGTGTGCAGTTTGGAGGAAGAGGTGGTGGTCGCACAGAGGCACCAGCACAGCAAAAGCGGAAGCAGTACGCCTGCAACTACCCACCACACCCAGGGACCTAGCACACCAAAGGCAGCTCAAAGGATTTCCCTGACATGGCAGTTCTTCAGACAATGTGCTAATGACAAGACATGAGTGGTTTGCACGCTGTTCAATCAGAGCCTGAAGCAAGGCATAAATGTTCTAAACCTTAGCAGAACCTGCATGACCAGGCATCTACATGCAAAGCACGAGCTGCAGTGGAATAAGCACCTCAAAATCCAAGACAGGTCTCTGGCTACTCCTGCTTCCTCTTCTGCTGCTGCCTCGGCCTCTTCCTCCACCTCTACAGTGCCAGTGTCACTTGCCACCCAGCAAACAGACGATGTGACAGCAACGCCACCATGTCCGCCACCGTCCTCAAGCATTTCCACATGGTCCTATGGAAGCTTACAGCTGTCCATCTCCCAAACACTGGAAAGAGGAAGTACCCCCTACCCACTCGCGATTCCTGGCCCTGAATGCCAGCATTTCAAAATTCCTGGCCTTTGAAATGCTGTCATTCCATCTGGTGGACAGGGACAGTTTTAAAAACCTGATGGCGGTCGCTGTCCCACAGTACGTGGTTCCCAGCTGCCACTACTTTTCCAGGCAAGCAATCCCTTCCCTGCACAAACAAGTCGGGGACAAGATCAAGTGTGCACTGCACAACGCCATCTGTGGCAAGGTCCACTGATACGTGGACCAGTAAGCACGGGCAGGGACGCTATATCTCGCTAACTGCACACTGGGCAAATGTAGTGGTGTGTGGGCCTGAGGCGGATAGCAGTTTGGCGCATGGCCTTCCGCCACCGAGGATTGCAGGGCATTTCTCTTTGCCTCCTGTTGCCTCCTCCTCCTACTTCGCTTCCTCCTCCTCTACCACCTCCTCATCCGGTCAGCGTAACACCTTCACCACCAACTTCAGCACATCCAGGGGGAAACGACAGCAGGCTGTTTTAAAACTGATATGTTTGGTGGATAAACCCCACACTGCGCAGGAGCTGTGGACAGGCATTGAACTACAGACCGATGAGTGGTTGTTGCCACTAAGCCTCAAGCACGGCCTGGTGGTGTGCGATAATGGGTGAAATCTCGTAGCAGCTCTGGGCCTAGCCAGTTTGACGCACATCCCTTGCCTGGCGCATGTGCTGAATTTGGTGGTGCAGAAATTTTCTAAAAAACTACCCGGATATGTCAGAGCTGCTGCAGAAAGTGCGGTCCGTCTGTGCGCGCTTTCGGCGTTCTCACCCTGCTGCTGCTCGCCTGTCTGCGCTGCAGTGGAACTTCGGCCTTCCCGCTCACCGCCTCCTATGCGACGTGCCCACAAGGTAAAACTCCACCTTGCACATGCTGGAGAGACTGTGCGAACAGCAGCAGGCAATAGTGGAGTTTCAGCTGCAGCATGCATGAGTCAGTCGCTCTGCAAAACAGCACCACTTCACCACCTACTAGTGAGCCTCCATGCGAGACCTGTGTACCATATTGCGGTGTTTTGAGTACTCCACAAACATGGCCAGTGCCGATGACGCTGTTCTCAGCGTTACTATCCCACTTCTATGTCTCCTTGAAAAAACACTTCGGGCGATGATGGAAGAGGATGTGGCACAGGAGGAAGAGGAGGAGGAAGAGGGGTCATTTCCACGGTTATCAGGCCAGTCATTCACAAGTGGCTCGGAGGGTGGGTTCCTGCACCAGCATAGGCCAGGTAAAAAATGTTCAAGCCAGGGCACAGTTCTGGAGGATGAGGAGGATGAGGATGATGAGGAAGAGGAGGAGAAGGAGGAACCATGTTCACAGCAGGGTGGCACCCAACGCAGCTCGTGGGCAGCTTGTCTTTGCCTCTGGGCAGCCTGGCACACATGAGCGATTACATGCTGCAGTGCCTGCGCAACGACAGTTGAGTTGCCCACATTGTAACTTGTGCTGATTACTGGGTGGCCACCCTGCTGGATCCCCGTTACAAGGACAACGTGCCGTTCTTAATTCCCTCACTGGATCATGATTATAAGATGCGTGACTACGCTGCTGAGGGCATTCCCAATTGACACCGGGGGCTCCGTGGAAGCACAAGGCAAAGGCGGAGGAGGAGGAAGAGGTCGACAACGCAGCTGTGGCACCGCCAGCACCTCAGAAGGCAGGGTTAGCATGCCCGAAATGTGGCAAAGCTTTGTCAGCAGCACGCCACAACAAACAGCACCACCAGCTGATAGGCAATATCTTAGCAGGAGGCAGCATTTCAGCAACATGGTGGAACAATATGTGTGCACACGCCTACACGTACTGACTGATGGGTCTGCCCGATTTAACTTCTGGGTCTCCAAATTGGGCACATGGCCTGAGCTTGCCCTTTATGCCTTGGAGGTGCTGGCCTGCCCTGCAGCCAGTGTATTGTTTGAACGTGTGTTTAGCACGGCAGGGGGCGTTATCACAGACAAGCACAGCCGTCTGTCCACAGCAAACGTGGATAAGCTAACGTTTATTGACGTTTATTGAACCAGGCATGGATCCCACAAGACTTGTCTGTACCTTGTGCAGAATAGACATTTATACCGGCCTCAGACAGCCATTGGTATACTTAAGTGAACTTATTCTTTTTTTTTTTTTTAATATGTCTCAATATTTTGGGGGCTACCCCAATTAGAAAAAAAAACAAACAAACAAAACACAGTGTTGGCTACCTCCTCCTCCTCCTCCACCGCCACTTCCACCACCTACACCGCCACGGTCACCACCTCCTCAACTTCCTACTCCACATCCACCTCCTCCTCCATTTGTTATTTTTTTATGTGATTTTAAGTTATTTCCCTATCCACATTTGTTTGCAGGGCACTTGTTCTACTCGTACCCCCCCCCCCCATTTTGCTTCCTTTTGCAGCCCTCTAGCCTTTTCCAGGACTTTTTTAGAGCCATTTTTGTGCCCAATGGGGTTCGGGGCCAAGTTCGGGTAAAGATCGGGGCCGAACTCAAACTTTTTCGCGAGGTTCGGCCAAAACCGCTGAACCCGAACATCCAGGTGTCCGGTCAACTCTACCTAGGACCCCACTTGGCTGAATAAGTGAGTATGTCAAAAGCATGAACATGTTTTTACAAGAAGTAGGAAGGATTTATCATACAGAAGGAAGGCTGGGCTATTGCAAGTTCCAAAAGTGGATTGGCTGCAGTCTGAGGAGAAGCTTACACGTGAAGCGGTTTGGCTGAAGGCTGACACAGAGGTAGGCTGGGCTTGAAAGAACTTCAGCTGACTAGATGCAGGGGCTCTACAACCGGTGAAAAAAGAAAGGAGAGTGTACACCAAGCTATTGATATATGGATGGGAGTAAGGTGTACTGAGCTGTAGCTGTGATTAACAAAGATTCAGATATTTGGGAAAGCTTGTATCTAGAGAGGAAGGAATGAGATGGTGTGTGAATTAGCTATGGCTGAAGTAGAGGTTGAACTAAATTAAATCTGGGTGAAAATCTTGGTTCCATTATAGTTGTGAGCTACTACCTTTAATGAAAAAAAAATATATAAAATATCATCTTAACATAGCAACATGTTACAAAATTGAGAAAAAAACGAAACCTTTTATTTAAAAAACAAAATTTCACAATCTGAAAACTTAAAAAGTACATGACAGTTCTCTTCTAAAAGAAACTGCATTCTTTCTATAGCACATAACAACCTAGAGAAATAGAATCATTTATCTTCTGCTGCTTATTGTAGCAATACATTTACTCTCTAATGACCAAATTGCTTCACACTGCCTCTTTGGAGTGATGGTTTTGTTATTCGCATGTTCTTGTTTGTGTACTACAGGCTTTGTGCAACCATTATTCTTCCCTATATGCTGTGCATCTTTTATTTCAATTGTATTTCAGGGGAACAAGTGACAACAGCTCCAGTTTGAAGCTGGACAATATGTTATCCTGATAGATCCACAAACTAGAAAGAAATTCTCTTTTTCTTTGATTCTATGTTTTATTGATTTGCCTGTTGATGCTTTCGTTCCTCAATGTGAGCTCCAAAAGTGAGCTGTATCATATTTTGTTCAATAGTATTTTCATTTATTTTTCTGCAATACAATACTACTTGTTAAAGTCTACAAGACAGCTACGCAAAGCACATTTTTCTTATTACTCAGCAAAATGAAAATACAAGCTCCCATAAACACAAATAGTGCTAAGTGTAATATGTTTGAAGAAATGGCATTGAGGTGGATAACAAAATGATGTATGCACCTCTATCCCTAAATCTTAGAATCAGGAGAAGGGTTTGTGGGGCTTTAGATGAGGCACGACACACAGCTTAAAAAAATTATATTAGCATGTTTATTGTCATAGGTAACATAACATGAAGTAAATGCATTACTAAGTATTGGTGAATTACTCTATATACATAGCAATGACATAGGAGCAATACATATATATTCACACATAGATCCCATAATGATCAATTACCATAACCAGTGTTGTAAGCCAATGGTACTAAATTGTGATGATCAATAAAAGGGTCAGGATAAAAGTTGAACTATATATTAAAGACATGGTAGCATCCAATAAGTTTGACGTGTTTCGTGGATAGATTCCACTTCTTCAGGAACAGACACATAACATATCTGCAAAAAACAAAGGGTACCAGTATGATTTAATATTTTACCCAAATGGCAAGAAAAAAGTGAGGTCAGGAGAAAAAGGAATATCTGCCTTGAGTACTTACATAATGGTAACTTTTAAAAAATGCGGTACTAAAATCCAGGGCCACCAAGAAAGTCTGTCCCGGGAACTGTGGTGATGGAGATCCATGGAGAGTACTGGCACACAAACAGACCATCAAGGGAAAGAAAAAATCTCCATGTTCTTGTCAATAGTGATACAGGAAAGTGGCTCCCACCATGCCTATAAAGTAAATGGATATATAGGTATATGAAAATATCATGTATAGCTAGTGCTGATAAATAGGTAAGTGTAACCAAAGTCCATTAATACCTATTGAGGGAAACACAGAGCAATGTGAATAAAGCACAGGCAAAAAGGAACCATAAGTCAAGTATGGAAAATAAAAAAGGTCACACATAGTGTAAGTATATTGCATGGTCCCATGCAGTTCCCAAAGGGAACCAGAGGGTGAAAAGAAAGAGAAAAGACAATATACTGAAGGAAACCTTATCAGTAACAAAACCACCAAAGTGATTACCTGATGTAATTACATGTAGCCATGCTCCAAGATGTGTTGTACAGAGTGCCCAAGAGAGTGTAGCGCTACCCCCACAGGAGCTGCTTAAGTATATTCAGTCCATTACTCTGCCTCTCAACCCCAATAACAGCCTCAGTCCCCTCTGGCACACTTGGCAATAGTGTGAGTGCAAGGATAAATGAGAAACACACACATTATTATAAAACACAGAAATTGTCTTTACTGTAGTATTTCTGTGGACTAACAATTGGCAATACGTTCAAGGAATACAATAAAATAACATTAATTGAGGTTATGAGCAATATAGCTCAACAGTACATTCAGGCTGTTTTTAAGGAATTTAGAACCTTAGAATAACCCCAAGAGCAGAGCAGACCCTTTAATAACAATAAAGTCACAAAATGGCAATCTGTACCAGACTGGTTACCTTTACTCAAGTTTGGCTCTATGAGTCCTGGCAGGAGTAGAGTAGAAGACTGACCCTCTTTATGTCAGATCCCTCTCTTCTGTCTCCTGAGACCACAGGCCCAATAACAAATACTATATTCAAATCAACAGTCAATATCTGAACTTTCAAGATGAGCTGTCCCACACACCCACTGCATATACAGAGCCCTGAATATATGAGTGGAAGGCTGTATGGTAATAATAACTTCAGTCCCTTTTATAGTAAACTACGTCTTGGCATCTTCAGCTAGCTACTCTTGTTGGTGCACTTAAATTCCTGGATAGCTGGCCCAAATAACATAACTGGCCTGGATCATTAAGTGAAAAATGCAAGATTTTCCTCAGCAGGGTGAAAGGCCAATGACCTCTGTATACAGTGTCTTTTTACTTAAATGGCTTTGTATCCTGCAGGTACTACAATTGTCAGCAAGGTGACCACCAGCAATGATGTCTGTATACAGGGTTTAATATAACTCCATCTGTGCAGTGTCCTTGTTTCCTGCAAATGGGCACAACCTTCTCACCCAATCCTGCAATTGATCAAGGCCCAAACAAACTTCTTGGGACAGGCACGCTTCCCTGGCGACGACTGGTCACCTCACACAGGAACGCTTCTCTGTCGGTGCAGGTGCGCCTGGATGTGCTCCTGGGATCCTCTCTCTCTCAAGCTGGATGTCCCGACCGGTCCCAGAGGCCTAAGATCGCATGCTGGAAAAAAACCCAAGAGGTAGCACCTCTCTCTTCTTTTCTCTTTCTCTTCCTCTCCCACACTTTCACTGAATTCTCTCCAGACAATCAAGATGGAGTCTCTCTCCTCCCTCCTTCTTGAGCATGCAGGGGATTGTAGTTCCATACTCCATACAAAGCTATGGGGACGTCTGGTAAAGGAACTTCATATTCCAGAATGCTTTGTAGCTATTCCTGCAGCTGGAAAGTGCCTCTGATTGGTTCCTGTAACTGTTAATTCTATTGGCTTTCTTCCCTTATGCACAGAGAATCACAGGAAGCCACACTGTAATCCGAGCCTTCTGTGTGTGTGTGTGTGTGTGTGTCTGCACACATTATATTAAAGCAGAGTTCCACCCAAAAATTTTTTTTTTTTTAGCATCCACTCTTATCTTACTTTCAAACCGCCTAGTAATTACATGTAATTTTTTTACTCACAATTTTGTTTCTCTCACTGCTGGACTTTTCCATTTTAGGTGAGGGCATCTGAAGCCCATCCATAGTCTCCTGGCATCTCTTCCTGAAAGAAATGCATGGTGGGCAACCATCATGCACTCGTCGATCTCGGTCCGCCTTAAATCGCGTCATTTTCTGTCTGGAAATAACACAATTTTACAGTACAGGGAAGCCCACTGACTCCTGGGAAATGCCACATCTCCCAGGAGGCCAGGTGAAGCAGGAAGTGAGGAGAAGAGCCTAGGACCAAAAAGGGGCAGATTACAGAGACCACCTAGCAACAAGCGACTTAGGGTGAGTATAAACATTTTTTTTCCTTCAAAGGTAAGTCTATATAGGCAAAGGACAAAATTCTGGATGGAAATCCACTTTAAGTCTGTTAACAGAGAAAAAAGAAGGAGGGGGGAAATCCCCCTCCGCAGGGGCTGACAGGTACACTTCTCTCTTCATAAGAAAGCCTGTATACTCTCGGCGGCCACTTGGCAAAGCCTCAGAAATAGCGGGCAGTAAGGCTGGCCCCCGCTACATGAGCAGAGGACAGAAATCCCAATTGGGTATATATATATATAGCGCCCGGGGTGACCCTGGGCTCTTCCCAATGACACGCTAGGCATGGTGAATGAAGAAAGGCAACATCGCCAAAGCGGCAAACAGCGCTTGCCATCGACGCCCTTCCCCCCACCTTGTGTATCTGCTAGTTGGACAGCTTGTTGGCACCATAACGCCCTCTAGGACATAATGCACATGGTGCATGGTGTGGTGCCGATGCACATCAGGCCACCTGCCCGATCCCAAACAGGGCAGAGTGGAGGGGGGGGGGCACCCGGTGGGCATCGCAGCTCCCAGGTGCATAGACAAAAAGTCAGCCCTGCAGATAGAGACTGTATTTGACTGTAGAATATAATTGGAGGAAGGGCTTAGCAATGGATTGACATAAATTTCCAAATACTGGGTCATGGACTCTGTATGTCCTAACAAGATCCAAGAATAACATGGAAACATAGATAAGGTGTGCCATCCAGACATGTATTCATGATAATGATGATGATATAGCAGAAGACTTCTAAAATTCAAAAGGCTGGAGTGCAGAGGGGCAACACAGATCTTTGAGCAAATTGGGGCTTATTTGTCAGTGCCATGATTTTAAAGAGCTGAGGTTCAGTCCCTACCACAGCTCTGTTTGCATGTCAGTTGTATGTTCTCATAGGTTGCTTCCAGGTGGTTTACTTTTTCTTACTATCCAAAAGGATGCTGGTAAAATAATATACTTTTCCTGTTAAGAGGTTGGGATGTGCCCAATTCTTTTTCAAGACAAGCAGTGAGAGCTGTTTGAAACATTTTTTTTGTGAAAAGATATGCTTCTGTACTGGCCCATCCTCTCCACTAGTATTAGTATTAATTTCCATTATATAGGCACATGTAATTCATGCTCAATATCTTGTATATTAAAGTACAGGTACCTACATCCCAATTTGTACTACACAAATAATACCATCGGAGAAGATGGGATTCAAAAAAAAGGGAGAAGGGGCTACAGGATTTTAATGGTACCGGAAATAGGCTCACAACTCAATTTTTATAAAAAATGTACAAATTTTATTGTGTATAACATGCAATCATGTTGTTAAAAAAACATCAATATGTATATCCTTCCCTTAAGGGATAGACAACAGATCTAAATTCATATTCACATAGTCAGTTGATACGTGCTTCCCGACATGTTTTGCGGCCTAAACGCTTCCTCAGGAGAACGCACAATATCTAGTATGCACTAGAACAAATTATATAAATTTAGTTCAAGACAGATACAACAAGATGAAATACATTACAACAATATTCTAACCATACAAAATGATATATATGTGTATATCGAATTGCTATGCGCATACCTGTGAAGTCTGAAATGGCCAATGAGACTGCCTGGCTGGAATTTGTTCCCCCGGGGGGCATGGGAGAATATCTGAGTTGTGAGCCTATTTCTGGTACCATTAAAATCCCGTAGCCCCTTCTCCCTCTTTTTTGAATCCCATATTCTCCGATGGTATTATTTGTGCATTATATAGGTACAGTGATTCCTGCGGGGGGGTGTTTTATGTTGAATACCATGTACATTCTTATATTGTAGTGTTTCTTATTGATTTGAAAATTGTTGTTTTTCAGAGATGTGTATATCACCTATGTACCACAGTTTTATGTATATATAAAATAGTTTTTTTATTAAAAATAGATTGAACAAAGAAGGTAAAAATCTTGGGGAGCTGGGGTAGTGAGGAATTATATGGTCAAACGTTCTTTGTTCAAGTGTTTGGCAAATGTTTTTTGGTTAATACGTTCTAGGCTGCTCAAGGTAAATTGTTCTTCTGCTTATTCAACAAAATATAACAGAGTTTAGGTTTCGTACCAACCGGCACATTCTGCCTTTGTATATATATTCCCTCACCTTTCAGTTAATTATTTCCATACAGAAAACAGAACTTCAAATAATAACAGACTTCAGTGAACCTTTGGGAGCATACTGTACTTTACAATGTATATGAACAACCAGTTTCTTGTGATAAATGGAATACAAAAAGGAAACGGTCTTTATATGTCTTGACAGACAACAAGGAAGGAAAAAAGGAAGGTCGTGTTTTTTGAAAATTAATCCCAATTCTTGATCCAGGCATATTGAAAACACGCACACATTACCACCTCTCATGAATTATTGACTTGTGAGAGACACAGTCTTGACAATTCTGGTCAGTAAACACTGCAGGTAACAGATTAGGGCAAACACATAAGTTGCTTTCTCTAGCAATTAAAAACCAACTCCAGCCAAAATAGGTTTTGTCTTGGATAGAGCAAGAAAAGGTTAGAACTTCACGATTTTTATTACTGCTACTGCCCTGAAATTTACTATACACCTAATTTTCTGTACTGGCATCATATGGACAGGAAATTAGGGAAATCTTCCTAGCAGGGTAACAGGGAAAGAAAATACCTAACACAAATTTGAAGCCTTTCCACCCCAAAACTGAAATAAATAAATAAATAAATAAAAAATTGGCTTTAACCACTTCAGCCCCGGAAGGATTTCCAGCTTTAGGACCGGAGCCCTTTTTGCGATTCGGCGCTGCGTCGCTTTAACTGACAATTGCGTGGTCGTGCGACGTTGTACCCAAACAAAATTTGCGTCCTTTTTTTCCCACAAATAGAGCTTTCTTTTGGTGGTATTTGATCCCGTCTGCGTCATTTCTGATTGCCGCTATAAACAAAAGAAGAGCGACAATTTTGCAAAAAAAAAAACAAATTTCTTACTTTTTGCTAAAATACAAATCCAAAAAAAAATATATAAAAAAACATTTTTTTCACCGTTTTTGGCCGATTTATATTCTTCCTCATATTTGCGATAAAAAAAAATCGCAATCGGTGTTTATTGATTGGTTTGCGCAAAAGTGGTCGCGTTTACGGATGATGAGAATTCATTTTTGGGGTTTTTATTTATTTTTTACTAGTAATGGCGGCGATCTGCGATTTTTAGCGGTACTGCGATATTTCAGCGGACATATCGGAGCATTTTGACACTTTTTTGGGACCATTGGCATTTATACAGCGATCAGTGCTATAAAAATGCACTGATTACTGTGTAAATGCCATTGGCAGTGAAGGGGTTAACCTGCAGGGGGCGCTCTAAGGGTTAACTATGTTCCCTGGGCGTGTTCTAACTGTGGGGGGACTGCCCTAGCTGGGGAAGGGAAGTGGTCACAGCCTTCGTATACAGGAAGGCTGTGATCACAGCCCTTCCCCCCCCCCACACAGAACGGAGGTCCGTGTGTGTTATTCCCTCACTATCCCATTTACAAGGAGCATATAAAAGGTCCAGAGTTCATTTCAAGTGTGCTATTTGCATTTGGAATCTGTTGCTGTCAACTCTCAATATGAGATCCAAAGAGCTGTAATTATCAGTGAAGCAAGCCATCATTAGGCTGAAAAAGCAAAACCCATCAGATAGATAACAAAAACATTAGGTGTGGCAAATCAACTGTTTGGAACATCCTTAAAAAGAAAGAACGCACCAGTGAGCTCAGCAACACCAAAAGACCCGGAAGAGCACAGAAAACAACTGTGGTGGATGACCATAGAATTCTTTCCCTGGTGAAGAAAACACCCTTCACAACAGTTGGCCAGATCAAGAACACTCTCCAGGTGGTAGGTGTATGTGTGTCAAAGTCAACAATCAAGAGAAGACTTCACCAGAGTGAATACAGAGGGTTCACCACAAGATGTGAACCATTGGTGAGCCTCAAAAACAGGAAGGCCAGATTTGAGTTTGCCAAACAACATCTAAAAAAGTCTTCACAGTTCTGGAACAAAATCCTATGGACAGATGAGACCAAGATCAATTTGTACCAGAGTGATGGGAAGAGAAGAGTATGGAGAAGGAAAGAAACTGCTAATGATCCAAAGCATACCACCTCATCAGTAAAGCATGGTGGTGGTAGTGTCATGGCGTGGGCATGTATGGCTGCCAATGGAACTGGTTCTCTTGTATTTATTGATGATGTGACTGCTGACAAAAGCAGCAGGATGAATTCTGAAATGTTTCGGGGAATATTATCTGCTCATATTCGGCCAAAGGCTTCAGAACGCATTGGACGACGCTTCACAGTGCAGATGGACAATGACCCCAATGACGAAAGCAACCAAAGAGTTTTTTTAAGGAAAAGAAGTGGAATGTTATGCAATGGCCAAGTCAATCACCTGACCTGAATCCGATTGAGCATGCATTTCGCTTGCTGAAGACAAAACTGAAGGGAAAATGCTCCAAGAACAAGCAGGAACTGAAGACAGTTGCAGTAGAGGCCTGGCAGAGCATCACCAGGGATGAAACCCAGCGTCTGGGTGATGTCTATGCGTTCCAGACTTCAGGCTGTAATTGACTGCAAAGAATTTGAAACCAAGTATTAAAAAGTGAAAGTTTGGGGGGGGCGTGGCTACGATGCAACAGCATGGACGTCTGAAGCTGCAGCTCCGCTCCAGCACGAAGAACCCAGATCATCTGAGGCACCTACCCGACCCGCAAACGACACCACCGGGCGTCTGAGACCTCACACAGCACAGAGAGATGACCCGCAAACTAAAGGAGTCTACCCAGTCTAAGAAATTGAAATATTTTTCTCGCCAGCGGTGCGGAGTCCACTCCAAGATGAGTCGGCAACGGATCTCAGGCCTCCACACACGGCTCGGCCTCTGCTGCATCCAGCCCTGCATCACAATGAGGATCTGATCGCTGCATTTCCAAAGTATCCACACCAATGTCCCGCAGCCCGGCCAAGTCCAGGCCGTGGCTATCAGAGGAACTAATACATAACAAGGTGAGCCCACAGCATGACTCCCTAGAAGAGGGAGCTAGCGGACACCATTAAAACATTCCCCACAGCGAATCAACCGCTATCTGACACTACTCTACGGGATATGCTGATATCCCTTCACAGCTCCCTCCATGCTGACATGATGGAATGCATGAGGGGCTTCAAGGAGGAGGTACATGACTTGGGAGGTAGAGTTGATCATGTAGAAAAGAAAATGGGGAATACGCAGCATCATATAACTCCTTAGTTGACTCTCACAAGGAACAGTCTGATGAGGTCGTCTGGCTAAGGGCAAAGGTCGCTGACCTCGAGGACAGGTCACGCAGGAATAATCTTAAAATTAGGGGGCTCCCTGAGACTGTCCAACCAACACAGCTACAGCAATATGCCGCAGACCTAATGAGGGCGTACCTGCCTTCAGTACCAGACTCAGAGCTGCTCATTGACAGAATTCACTGTCTCCCCAAGCCTGCGCACCTACCTGAGAACTCATGAGAGTTAATTTTTACCATGTCAAAGACCAATATATGACAGCCTTTCACAAATACATGTCCTGCGGAGAAATACTCTACCATCCAGATATTTGCCGACTTCTCGCAATATACAATGCAAAAGCGTAAGTCCCTTGTGCCTATCACTAAGGCTCTACGCAATCATGACAAATTGTGTACAGATGGGGGTATCCCTCAAAGCTAACCATTACTAAGGATGGGAAATCTACCACTATCTCCTCAGTTGAAGAAGGTCTCAAACTCCTCCATTCATGGGAGATTCTCCCTGAACATACAGAAGAAACCCCACACCCTCCACTCAGAATGGATCCCCAAGAGCACTAGCAGGTGGTGTCACGTAAAAAAATCAGGCAAAAAGAATAAAGCCCATTCACCTCGGAAACTGACTTAGCAACTGCAATGCATCTACAGATTCCAAGTGCTATGGAACTTGCACTACACGATCTTCCCCCGAAACTTAAAGTGCAGGCAACTTGCCTTCAGATCCATAATGAATCTAATCTTTTTACTCTACCAGTTTCTTATCTGTTTTCTAAACTGTTTTCTTTTACAGTTGCTCTTTTTTTGTTTATTGTTACCCGATGAGATCTCTTCAAGTTGGACAGGTCTGCCCACCAAACCACCTCAAGCTGACCAACAACAGGACGCCAAGCTCTGGAACTACAACGGTGGGGTGAGTTCTTGTGCGCCTTCTGGGCATTACACATTCATATCCATAATATAAGAACATGGCTTACAACATAGTATCCTTTAATGCCCATGGGTTGAACCACCCAGTGAAAAGGGCATCATTGTGTAAAGAGGCTCACAAACTATGGGCAGACGTCTTATGTGTCCAAGAGACGCATTTTCTGGTGGCTAATCTGCCCCGATGTCAGCAGAAGAACTACCCCCATATTTTTACAGTCTCTGCCCAAAAAAAGAACTTGGGTGTGATAATTGCCATTAAGGACTCAATCACTTTTGCTCTACATGATCTAATAACAGACTCGGATGGCAGATACTTAATCCTTATAGGATCATTCAATAACAAACTTTCTACGATTGTCAACCTATACGCCCCAAACAAACACCAGTTGAGGTTTGGGAAAAAACTATTCCTCAAAATGAATAAAGTTAAAAAGGGTGATTTAATCATCTGTGGGGACTACAACATCACATCTGACTTCAACATAGATTCTACGACCAAAGCAAAGCGCCCACTGCCTATGCTACAGAACTTATTACATGCAGAGGACGTGTATGATGCCTGGAGGTGCCAACATCCTGGTGAACGAGACTTCACTTTCCACTCCACCAGGCACAACACGCACTCTCGTATAGACATGATTATTGTTGATTGGAATGTTTTGTCGAAGGTGTCCTCCTCTACCATCCATGACATCTCGTGGTCTGACCACGCACCAGTGTCAATAACGGTGTTGGAGGGGCCCACTTTCAACCCTCCTCAGGTGTGGCGGGCTAATACTCGTATCTTTAACTCTCAAACACATGTGAATGTATTTACTAACCACCTGAAGACTTTTTTTGAGACTAACGAGGGATCAGTGTCCAGCCCCAGTACCCTGTGGTGTGCCCACAAAACCTTTATTAGAGGCATCATTCTACAAGCTTGCTCGAAAGAGAAGAAGATTAGGGCGCAGAGGCTGGACGCTTTACTAGAGGAAATAAAACTCCTAGAGTCACAAAATAAGGCTCAGGCCTCCAAAGATCTAGCAAACAGACTTAATAGATTGTGTTTAAATCTTAGAACTACACTAATGGAGCAATGTAGTACATATGTAGACAAACTAAAACTGTCCCACTATTCCTCAGGCAATCGAGCAGGCAAACTGCTGGCACAAAGGTTGAAAGAACACAGAGTGCACTCTAGGATCCCATACCTGCTTAGATCCTCAGACAACAGCAAGGTAGTAGACCCTAATGCCACTGCAAACTCCTTTTGCAGAATACTATTCTTCCTTATATAATCTCGAAGGAGAAATTAACACCACCCAACCATCGAATGAACTGATCCAAGATTTTTTGAAATCTAACAGGCTCCCATTGGTATCCACATCCCAATTATCAGCGCTTAATGCTCCTATCACCACAAAAGAAATTTTAAAAATCATTAAAACCCTCTCACAGGGGAAATCCCCTGGGCTGGACGGCCTTCCCAACGATTATTATAAAACTTTCCATCACGTCCTTGCCCCTAGATTAGAAACAGTTTATTCCCAAGCTATGTAGTTTGCATCTTTTCCCCCAGAAATTCTTAAAGCATATATAGTAACTGGTGTTCACAGAGAGTGCGGCGCTTGTGTTGTAGTAAATAATGTATATACATCAAAGTATGTTCTACAATATCACGTAAGCATGGGGATAACATATAAACCATATGCTGGTATAACAGGTTAAAAAAAACAAATTAAGCAAATAAGGATATGGGGGGACCCCCATATGATAGTCCCCAATAAAGTCTATCTCTTGATAATTGAAGTGATATTTCTTCCTCAGAGATTCAAGTATTCAGTGGTCAGGTGCTCTTAGTGACAATTGATAAAAGTGACATCCAATATTAGTAAGTGAGTGTGCTTACCAGAAGCTGGTAGGCCACCAGCAAAAGATGTAGGACTTGTTGTTCACATTGCAAGTAGTTCAAACGGACATGGTGAATCAAGTGACAAGTGATATGAATGGTGCTCCAAGTGGTGGTTATGAGAAGTGGGTACGCTTACCAGAAGCCAGTAATCAACCAGCAGAAGTGATTATGGAGACTCAGAAGAGGTGGAGAAGTGGTAGTGGTTCCTTCTGGGGATCCTTGGTCATCTCTTGCTTCGTCCTCCTCCGAGATGTTAAGGGGTGGGGGACACTCCAGCGGGCAGGATATTTAGAAGAAAGAAAGGTGCTCCATAGCGTAATACAGTTTCAAAAGGGTTTTATTCACAAAGCGGTTATAAACACTTACATGTTTCCATTAAAATTGAGCTCAAAAGTAAAATTGTATCCAAGTGCAGTGCGAGAGGGGGATGGGACCCAACGCGTTTTGTTTAAATAAACGTCTTCTGGGGTGTCCCCCCCCCGTGAACACTGCAAGCATATATAGGGGAAAAACACATGTAGTTGATGGCCACTCCCATTAGTCAAAATGGTGGTGGGGGTCACATGACCCGGATATGCAAGATGGCGCCCGTAGGTAGTAAGGGTAAACAGTTGTTTGTATAATATATAATATAGAATAGGTGTCTAGATTGAACATGCGGGGGAAAAAAGGGGAAGATTATCAAAGTACTGGACAGGACACACATAATGAAACGGAGCTTGTATGTACATATCCTGCTGACACTGATCCTCCCCCTGGGTGGAGGACCAATCAGGAGGTCAGACTCAGGGTGGTGTCATTCCCGGAAGTGACGCGGGACGCTCCTATCAGGAAATGACGCAATTTATTTATTTATTTGAAGGGCGGGTCAGTATGGGGGGTGTGTGGAGCCCCATCGCCAGGTACAATAGTTTATTATAAGGGAAAGAGGTGAAATCCAGGCTGTCATTCGTCGCCATAGACCGGAGCCTGTGTGTACAGGAACGGTCTATGGACTTAACTTGCTGACACTGATCCGCCTCCCAGGTGGAGGGCGAATCAGGAGGTCAGACTCGGGATGTCGTCATTTCCGGAAGTGGCGCGGGGATCACCGCGTCACAGGAAATGACGCGGAGAATTCAGAGCATGGGTCCTTGCAGAAGGTGGAGCCGCTCCTTCAGCCCCAATAGTATGTGAAGGGAGGGGCTGTGCCATGCAATTCAGCAATAGCATAAAAAACTTTCTGATACCGCGGGCGCCATGTTGTAGACCCTAGGATGGTTACAATGTAAACAAAAAACACATGTATGGGTTCAAGTAAACATATAGATATAAAAAATATAGATATAAAATATACATATAAAAACATTCCCTCACAAAACGACCCCACTGTAAACAGATTATTCTTGGGTCAATATCCCTTACATATCCGTACAGTGGGGATGAGTGCTCTGGGAGTATGGTGTGGGGAGTCAGACTGACAATTAATTCACCCTAAGTATAAAAATCAGGAGAATATATATAAAACTGAATGTATATAAAAATATGTAAAAAGCGGAAACAAATGGTGTACAAAACGGACCTAATTATTAATGGTTAAAGAAACTCATCGTATCATAAATAACTTATAATCCAGTTTTACCACAAAGATAGCCTCATAGATAGTTAAGTTGTGTCGGTTATAAAATGTAATTAGGAAGAAAGTAGAAAAATAGAGGACATGGTTGACAAGATCGCATAAAATTGGTGATAGAGGAGAAATATATTGCAATTAGGCTTGGTTGATAAAAGAGTTAATGTCCCAGTCTATGTTCAGGCCATAGGGCTGGTAGCACCGGAGCTGGTGTATCCAGAAAGTTTCTAATTGTGAAACCCCCCTACGTACTGCACCTCCACGCCACGGGGGTACGTATTTATCAATAATTTGAAAGGTTGTGCCTCTGGGATCCCTGTTGTGACATCTTAAATAGTGTTTTGGTACACTATGGTTTGTCTTGCCTTTATAAATATTGGTAATGTGTTCATTAACTCTGATGGTGAATGATCAGATAGTCCTTCCTACATACTGCTTATTACATGGACAGGTTAGAAGGTAGACTACATTTTTTGTATCGCAAGTGCAGAATTGTTTCATTTGGTAGGAGCGGCCAGTTGCAGAGGAACTAAATTCTGTGGCTTTCCTGCTCCGAGGCAAAAGGTCAAGAACCTAACTAACACTGGCATTTTTAACCTCAGTCTAACTACCTTAACAAAAGAAGAAGAAGAGGTGCTGAATAAGGATCTAAAATTTGCCCCACCTAAAAAATTAGACAAATTTTCAACTTTTATAGATGTACACAAATACATCAGAAAAATTAATATTCAGAGATATATTTTGTCCAATCCTATTACTAGAACTGTTTCTTGTTCAAACTTTTTATTAAGGAGAATAATAGGGTTACAACAACGAGGACCGGTGGGTCCAAAAGCATCATAGTGTAGCATGAGTAGTAGCATACAATTTAACAGATCTAGAGCATCTTTAAGGACAGTGTAACATTAAGGGGGAGAGTTACAATCAGCAAAAGATACAGTTATCAAGGAAGTTATTTGCTTCGGTGTAAACATAAGCGGGTTTGGTATCTCATTATAGTAAAGAGTAGAGTTGAGCGAACACCTGGATGTTCGGGTTCTGCTGGTCCGTCCGAACTTCGGGACAAAGTCCGGGTCCGGGTCCGGACGGAACCCGAACGATCGCACGGACAACGAACCCCATTGAAATCAATGGGGACCCGAACTTTTAGGCACAAAAATGGCTGTAGGAAAGTCATGGAAAGCCCCAGAGGGCTGCAAAAGGAAGTAAAATGGGGGTAAGGGTAGGGCAAGTGCCCTACAAAAAAATGGGGACAGGGAAATAACTTTAAATATTTTTAAAAAAATAAAAACTTAAAAAATGCAAAAATGGAGGTGAATGTGGATCATCTTCAAACTGTGTCTGAAAAGTATTAATTAATGGTAGAAGCCATATAACTGTTCTAAAATCATCTTCAAACTAGGGCAAGTGCCCTACAAAAAATGGGGAGAGGGAAAATAAAT
>BLSH010002624.1:170534-186250 GCA_018402905.1 Glandirana rugosa
CTACGTCCAAGAGGTCGTCCGTTTTTTAACCCTCTCAAGACCTTTGAAAATAAGAGTCTATGTTCCCTGCATGCACATACTTAAAATGTTTAGAAACATTTGACAGTTTTTTTGTCACAGGAGTATGATGCACCGTTGTTGTGTTCACTTATTCTAACCCTAAGGGCTCTAGATGTAGTCCACATAATATAGGGCACATGTGGTACATTCTACTATATACACTACATATTTTGTGCTGCAGTTTATGAAGCCACGAATGTTGAGCTCCGTGCCTCTAGAACAAGAGACAACAGACTTATTATTCCTGCCATGTTTATTGCAATAGCAGCATGTTTTTAAACCTCATTGAAAGGAGCCATGCGTGTTTAACCAAGTATATTCAGGGTTTGATAACTGAAATAAACTGGGGAATAGAATGCTTCCAAGTGTCCCAGCATGCCTGCTGGAGAACCTGCATCTATTCAAAAGGACAGGAATCAAAGCTTCATCAGCATTAAGAACAGGTAAGTATTTAGATATGATTCCCTTAATTTGGCTATATTCCTGAGAATATTCTTTTAAACCACTTTCTGCTGTCTCTTGTTCTACAGGCAAGGAGCTTAACATTTGGGGCTTCATCAATTGCAGTACAAAATATGTAGTGTACAGTATATGGTAGAATGTACCACATGTGCCCTACAGTATGTGGGTTGTACATCTAGAGCCCTTAGGCCAGTGGTTCTCAACTCCGGTCCTCGGGACCCACTAACAGGCCAGGTTTGCAGGATAACTGAAATGCATCACAGGTGATATCATTTGCTGCTCAGTGATTGCAGCATTCTACTCTGCATCTCCCCAAGGTAATACTGAAAATCTGGCCTGTTGGTGGGTCCCGAGGACTGGAGTTGAGAACCACTGCCTTAGGCTCTGTTTGCACTACTGTGAGTTGTTGTGCGACTTGACACAAGTGAAGTCGCATGACAAAATCGATGTATTTCAATGGTCCCCATTCTAATTGGTGCGACTCAAGTCGCATCAACTCCAAAAAAGGTTTTTGCACTACTTTTTCTGACTTTTGATGCAACTTTGATCCAGAGAGTGTAAAGTTGGATCAAAGCTGCACTCAGAGCCACATCAAAGTCGCACTGCAATGTCGCACTCTAAATTGTGCAACTTTGGGGTCGCAATAGTGGAAACCTAGCCTTAGGGTTAGAATAAGTGAACACTACAATCATACTCCAATGACAAAAATCTTTTAAACATTTCTAAACGTTTTAAGTATGTGCATACAGGGAACGTGGGCTCTTGTATTTTCAAAGGTCTTCAGAGGGTTAAAAAAACTTCCTTGGGGAAGGGATCTCCACCATAGACTCATAGAGAGGGAGGATTTTCTCCTTGAATATTAGAATTCCCTTTGGCATGAATTCCAGATGGGATATAGATGTATTTTTCTAGAACCATAGTTTTCTGAGTATGTTTTAGTTTGAGGCATCTCTGTACCACTGAGGAATGTTGTTTAGATTGATAATAATATAATATAATGTTTTCTAGATGGGTGACAACATTTCAAATTTTTTGATACTTCCTTTCCCCAGAATGGGCCATATACCATCTGATTACTATCTAGTGCTGCTTTTTTCTCTGTCCACTGATTAGACTTGATTTTATGTAATTAATTCATTGTTTTGTTGTAGTATCCCCCCTCAAATTAGGTGTGCAGTGTCTATATATACTGTATGTTTTTCTTTCATTTGTAAAAATATGCTGTGATCAAGGCTTTGTGCTGAAACATGCAAGCTGTTTTTATCCACCTATATGTAGCAATAAAGATTATTCATTCTACTGGATTCTGGAGTTGCCAGCTACCTTTTCTTCTAAATATTAATGCACACATAACATCTGGGCGCTGGCATTGTGTAGGATGAGAGCTTCCCCCATTTACGCCCACCCACCACTATGGGGTAACTCAAACCTTCCAGAATTGCTCACTCTGCCTGATGTTGAACTCTGGATTAATAGAGAAGTTACAGTATATATCTTTCCCAAGTAATTAACAGCAATGGAGTTAAATTGTTTCAGGCCTTCAAGCTAATTTTTGATTTACCCAACTCCATGTTCTTCCGCTTCCTCCAGCTTCGTCACGCGCTGCACTCCCAATTTGGAGACTCAACCCCCAACCTTAAGCCTGAGCGCAGACCCCAAAAAACTGCTTTATGGCTCGAAACCAGATGGGTGGCGGATGTGGGGGAGCTGGTGGACTATGAGTGGACAGAGTTATCTGATAGACTTACGCAACTATATATATTCCATAGATCATACATGACCCCAGCCCGTTTAGCCAGATACAAACCTCACTGGGACCCCTCCTGCCTCAGGTGTGGCAAACATAATACAGTTGTGCTCATAAGTTTACATACCCTGGAAAGTTTATGATTTCTTGGCCATTTTTCAGAGAATATGAATGAGAACACAAAAACATTTCTTTCACTCATGGTTAGTGTTTGGCTGAAGCCATTTATTATCAATCAACTGTGTTTACTCTTTTTAAATCATAATGACAACTTAAACTACCCAAATGACCCTGATCAAAAGTTTACATACCCCAGTTCTCAATACCATGTATTGCCCCCTTTAACATCAATGACAACTTGAAGTCTTTTGTGGTATTTGTGGATGAGGCTCTTTATCTTCTCAGATGGTAAAGCTGCCCATTCCTCTTGGCAAAAATCCTCCAGTTCCTGGAAATTCCTGGGCTTTCTTGCATGGACGGCACTTTTGAGATCTCCCCAGAGTGGCTCAATAATATTGAGGTCAGGAGACTGAAATGGCCACTCCAGAACCTTCACTGTATTCTGCTGTAGCCAATGACAGGTCAACTTGGCCTTGTGTTTTGGATCATTCTCATGTTGAAATGTCCAAGTACGTCCCATGCACAGTTTCCTGGCTGATGAATGCAAATGTTCCTCCAGTATTTTTTGATAACATACTTCATTCATCCTGTCATCAATTTTGACCAAATTTCCTGTGCCTTTGTAGCTCACACATCCCCAAAACATCCACCTCAGTGTTTTACAGGCCTTGTTGACACCTCTACAACTGTAGCATTTATGGTCGAGGTCAAAAAACTAAATGTTGGTCTCATCACTCCAAATGACTTCAAGCCAGAAGGTTTGAGGCTTGTCTCTGTGCTGTTTGGCGTATTGTAAGCGGGATACTTTGTGGCATTTGCGTAGTAATGGCTTTCTTCTGGTGACTCGACCATACAGTCCATCTTTCTTCAAGTGCCTCCTTATTGTGCATCTTTGCATCTTGAAGCAGCCACATCACATGTTTTCAGAGAGTCCTGAAGTTATTTGTGTGTTTTTCTTTGCATCCCAAACAATTTTCCTGGCAGTTGTGGCTGAAATTTTAGTTGGTCTACCTGACCGTGGTGTGGTTTCAACAGAACCCCTCATTTTCCACTTCTTGATTAGAGTTTGAACACTGCTGATTAGCATCTTCAATTCCTTGGATATCTTTTTATATCCCTTTCCTGTTTTATACAGTTCAACTACCTTTTCCCTCAGTCCGCTGATAATTCTTTTGCTTTCCCCATGACTCAGAATCCAGAAACGTCAGTGCAGCACTGGATGAAAGATGCAAGGGTCTGTCAGGAGTCCAGAAACTCGTTGACCTTTTCATACACACACACACACACTAATTACAAGCAAACAGATCACAGGTGCGGATTGTTACCTTTAATAGCCATTCAAACCCCTTTGTGTCAACTTGTGTGCATGTTTTCAGGCCAAAATCACTAGGGTATGTAAACTTTTGATCAGGATCATTTGGGCAGTTTCTGTTGTCATTATGATTTAAGAGTAAAGATATAAAGAGTGAACACAGTTGATTGATAATAAATGGCTTCAGCCAAACACTAACCATGAGTGAAAGAAATGTTTTTGTGTTATCATTCATATTCTCTGAAAAATGGCTAAAAAATCATAAATTCTGCCAGGGTATGTAAACTTATGAGCACAGCTGTAGCTCCTTTTATCATCTATTTTGGTCTTGCCCGGCCATCCAGGGATACTGGGAGCAAGTGATCAGATTCCTACACGACAAAATGGGTTCCCCATAAATTTTTTGTCCTAAACAATGCTTCTTGGGGCTACATCCCAACCAGGAACAAAAGAGACACCACCATATCTTCATGCAGGAAACACTATATGTAGCTAGACTATTAGCGAGAAGGTGGCATCAGACCTAAATGCCAACACCTCGGGAATGGATGTCGGCTGTTAATCAATCCCTGCCTTATAAAAAGCTCATATATATATACACACAGAAACTGCCAGGAGAAATACCATAAAATCTGGGATCACTGGCTGGACTTGGCATCCACATTCACAGAGGAAGAACCAATAACTGAATGAGCATTACTAGTACACGTAAGAGTTGCCTTGCACACATTTACATGCCCTTATGGTTAGAAACAATCAGAAACTTTTCCTGAATATGTTTTATGTACCTGGAATTACACACGAAAATGTGTTTTGTATGACTATATTTAGACTATTACTGTCTTCTGATGTATGCTTTTTACTAACAATCTTTGCAACACTTTATCATGGAGCTTATGTGACATTCCTAACTTTTGTATACCTCGCTCATACCAATAAAAGTTTGTTGGATTAAAAAAAATAATAATGCACACAAGAATTCAAGCCAAACTGCAGGTTTTTGAGCTGGCCCAAATGAACTATTTTCTAATATATGCTCCCGCTGTCAGCTCTGTGCAAACTGTGAGTAGCATATAGACAGTATACACCAATATGTTCCAGCAGTGATTCAGGGACTTCCCGTCCCATTCCCAGAACAAAATTGAGTCTGGCTAAATACTGCTTAACCAATTACAGCAAGCCTTGTATTTTATAAATGAACACAAGGCTTCCACTGATTGGCTGAGGTGGAGACTATGAAGTCACCCACCTGCCACCCCAACTTAGCCAATCATAGTTAGAATTGTTTTTCTTATTTATTCATAAAAATACAGGGCTACATTTGAATGGCTGAGCAGTGCTCAGCCCCACAGCCCCAGGGACGTTCTGTCTGCTGCTGGTACAAAATTGAGTGGGGCTGAGCACTGCTCAGCCATTCAAATGCAGCCATGTCTTTTTATGAATAAATAAGAAAAACAATTCTAACTATGATTGGCTAAGCTGGGGTGGCAGGTGGATGACTTCATGGTCTCCACCTCAGCCAATCAGTGGAAGCCTTGTGTTCATTTATAAAATACAAGGCTTGCTGTAATTGGTTAAGCATTCTTTAGCCAGACTCAATTTTGTTCTGGGAATGGGATGGGAAGTCCCTGAATCACTGCTGGAACACATTGGTATATACTGTCTATACAGTAGCTGATGCTACTCACAGTTTGCACAGAGCTGACAGCGGGCGCATATATTATAAAATAGTTCATTTGGGCCAGCTTGGCCCAAAAAAACTGTTTACACTATCAAAAACCTGCAGTTTGGTTTGAATTGTTGTCCTCGGTGTCCTGTATCCGAGGACACGCGAATCACCGGGCTCCCGGGTGAGCGTTCTGTGAGCCGCGCAGGAGCCTTATTATTACATTCATCATGTGAGTGTTCAATTGACCCTTCTGTCATTTCATGTTACATTAAATGCTACACTTAGAGGCGCTTTTCTGTTTTTTATACACTTGCCCCAGTGTTCCTGATAACCACCATACCAGCATCCTGATCACTGCCATACACCATACCAGCACCGCGATCACCGGCATTCGCCATACCAGCCCCCTGATCACCGACATACTACATATCAGCGTCCTGATCACCACAGTATGCCATACCAGCATCCTGGTCACTACAATCTGCCATACCAGTGCCATGATAACCACCATATGCCATATAAGCACCCTGATTGCTGCCATACACCAATGTGGGCTGATGTACAGATGTGGTAACCTGCATTGGCGCTGCTTCCCGCCCGCTGTTTATAGGCTGTGGGTGGACAGGAAGTGGTTAAAAAGTTTATTTGGGCCAAGCTGCTATCAGTGCTGTATGAATTGTATGTAGCTACAGATATATGCTATATAAAGTACTGTGTTCCAGCAGCAGTCTGCTGCTGGTACAAAATTGAGTGGGGCTGAGCACTGCTCAGCCATTCAAAGGAAGCCCTGTATTTTTATGAATAAATAAGAAAAACAATTCTAACTATGATTGGCTAAGTTTGGGTGTCAGGTGGATGACTTCATGGTCTCCACCTCAGCCAATCAGTGGAAGCCTTGTGTTCATTTATAAAATACAAGGCTTGCTGTAATTGGTTAAGCAGTATTTAGCCAGACGCCCTGATCACCTCCATACACCATAGCAGCATCCTGACACCACTACGTCATACCAGCATCCTGATTACTGCCAAATGCCATACCAGTGTCCTGATTATCCCCATACACCATACCAGCATTCTTATTACCACCATATGCTATACCAGCGTCCTGATCACCGACATACCCCATACTAGTTTCCTGATTACTGCCAGAACACATACCAGTGTACTGGTCACCACCATACACCATACCAGCGTCCTGATCACTGCCATACACCATACCAGCATCCTGATCACTGCCATACCTCATACCAATGTCCTGTTCACTACCATACCCCATACCAGCATCCTGATCACCACCATATCCCATAACAGCATCCTGATCACTGCCCTTCACCATACCAGCATCCTGATCACTGCCATAATCCATAATAGCATCCTAATCACTGCCATACCCCATACCAGCATCCTTATCACTGCCATATGCCATACCAGCTTCCTGATCACCACCATATCCTATGTCAGCGTTCTGATCACCGATATATCCCATACCGGTATTCTGGTCACCACCATATCCCATACCAGAATCCTGATCACCGCCATATCCCATATCAGCATTTCTAATCACGGCCATACCACATACCAGTGTGGTATGGCAGTGGTTAAAGTGCTTCTTGGATGTCAGGTCCCTCTGTGTGGCTAGGAAAAGGTCTCACACATGTGGTATCCCCTTACTCTGGAGAAGTAGCATAATGTGTTTTGTGGTGTAATTCTAAGTGTGCCCATGCTATGTCTAAGCAATATCTTATTAAATTGACAACTTTGTGTAAAAAAAAAAATATTTTAATATTCTTTCCGCATTTTCCAAAATCTTGTGGCAAAACAATGAAGTCTTCAAAAGACTCCCCATGCCTCTTAAAAATACCTTGGGGTGTTTACTCTCCAAAATGTTGTGGCTGTTCTTCTGTCCTGGTGCTCCAGTGCCTCCAAAAATATGATAGGTAGTCAGAAAATTAAATGTGTAATTTATGCCCCTAGAAAGCCTTGGATTTTGGGCCCCTCTGTGTGCCTAAGCCATGAAAAAGTCTCACACATGTGGTATCGCCACCCTCAGAAGTTTCAGAATGTGTTTTGAGGTGTATTTCCATTTATGTCCATGCTGTTTGTTAGAAATTTCTTATTAATTGACAATTTGCGGGCAGGGATGTGAATGTACAATATATAGTATATGTAAAGTGCTACATAAATTATAAGTAATAAATAAAATAATTTAAAAATTATCTTTATAAATAACAAACATGTTATTTTTTTTTACGACCGAGGCACTCGGGGTCATCGCTGGATCGAGATGGAGTTCAGGTAAGCGTTAGGGGGCTGCTGTACACTGAAGGTTTTTTTCATCTTAATGCATAGAATGCATTAAGATAAAAAATCTTCTGCCTTAACCACTTAAGGACCGGAAGGATTTCCAGCTTTAGGACCGGAGCCCTTTTTGCGATTCGGCGCTGCGTCGCTTTAACTGACAATTGCGCGGTCGTGCGGCGTTGTACCCAAACGAAATTGGCGTCCTTTTTTTCCCACAAATAGAGCTTTCTTTTGGTGGTATTTGATCACCTCTGCGTCATTTCTGATCGCCGCTATAAACAAAAGAAGAGCGACAATTTTGCAAAAAAACCCAAATTTCTTACTTTTTGCTAAAATACAAATCCAAAAAAAAAATATAAAAAAACATTTTTTTTCACAGTTTTTGGCCGATTTATATTCTTCATCATATTTGCGATAAAAAAAATCGCAATCGGCGTTTATTGATTGGTTTGCGCAAAAGTGGTCGCGTTTACGGATGATGAGAATTCATTTTTGGGGTTTTTATTTTTTTTTTATTTTTTACTAAAAATGGCGGCGATCTGCGATTTTTAGCGGTACTGCGATATTGCGGCGGACATGTCGGACCATTTTGACACTTTTTTGGGACCATTGGCATTTATACAGCGATCAGTGCTATAAAAATGCACTGATTACTGTGTAAATGCCATTGGCAGTGAAGGGGTTAACCTGCAGGGGGCGCTCTAAGGGTTAACTGTGTTCCCTGGGCGTGTTCTTACTGTAGGGGGGCTTGCCTAGCTGGGGAAGGGAAGTGGTCACAGCCTTTGTGTACAGGAAGGCTGTGTTCACTTCCCTTCCCCCTCACACAGAGCAGAGGTCCGTGTTTACTTACACGGACCTCCGTTCTTTCGCTCCGGGGGGGGCATCGCGGGTGGCCGGCGGCAATCGAAGCCGCCGCACCCGCTCCCTGGCCCCCCCCGAACACGGTGAGCGCGCGCCTCTGGCGGCGCGCACGCGCTCACAGTATCTCTGTATCGCAGCCGCCGTCGTATGACGGCGTTTTGCGTTACAGAGCCACTTTGCCGCCGTCAATCTCCGATCGGCGGTCGGCAAGTGGTTAAGAATCACTTTAAACTGGATATCAACAAATAACCAATAACAAAAAATATACTGTATGTACCTAAACCTTGTTTCTTGTTGTTTATAATACTGAATTTTGGGGTGTACTACCCCAAATATGACTGAGTGGGAATGTTGGAATCAAGGCAACCTATAAAAAGGGTTTGTAGCTGATGGAATCGTTGAGTCCTGGATTGTATATAGCTTGTAGACCCCTTTCACACTGAGGCAGTTTTCAGGTGTCTTAGCGCTATGAATAGCACCTGTAAAGCACCTGAAAACTGCCTCCCCTGCCACCCCAGTGTGAAAGCTCGAGTGTCACTGGGGCAGTACGCTTGCAGGATGTTAGAAAAAGTCCTGCAAGCAGCATCTTTGGGGCGATTTGGGAGTGGTGTATACACCGCTCGAAAACCACCCCTGCCCATTGAAATGAATGGGCACTGCTTCTCAAGCGGCGGCTGAAAAACATGAGTGCTTTTAACCCCTTTTTGGGGTTCTAAAAGCGCCCCGCTACCACCCGAATAGCGGCTCAAAGCGACGCTAAAACGATGCTTTACTGCTAACGCTTGGGCGGATGCAGTGTGAAAGTAGCCTCAATGAGTGAATCCACTTTGTTTCCAATTGTGACAAAGTTCTATCAATGTCACCCCCTTGTTCATGAGCGTAGACATGTTCCAGTGCAAAGAAACCAAAGACACTCAAGTCAAAACCATGGTGCAGACCAACATGTCTAGAGATGGGGTTTTCTATTTTTTTTTTAAATTAGTAAAATATGGTCCCTAATCAATTAATGTTTTCCCCACATAAAATACTCCACATTGGCACTTCAGGAGGTATACAATACCAACCAATTAACATGGGCCTATACCTGGGACTCCAACGTTTGTTATTAGGGAGAATAACATCTGTTATAGGTACATTTGCGGCAGGAAAATGTGCCAACTGCTGAAGCTCTAAAAATGCCACATTTTGAATATTAGCTTTGAACTAGATGATCTCTTAGTGATGGTGAACATTTTTAGGTGATTTCCGGGTACAGCTTTATATGTTTGTTATAATCATAAACATAGGCGTGCCTGGGCACACATTTATCATCCCGTGCCAGCCAGGGCTTTTTCCTGCTGAAAAGGTTGGGTTTCCTTAATGGACACTCACTGGCAGTGACAGTGCTGCCCTGCCAGTGAGACAATTTTGATTAATATGTATACTGCTAGAGGAACTATGAAAACTGCAGCTGCGAATTAAGCTGAGAGCTGGCCGCATTTTCCGATGCTGCCTCTATAGTTCCGGCAGCAGATCTCTTAGGGCTCACTTGCTTCAAAACAGGGCATCAGACAGGCGTTGTTAAAGCTCCCTTAACGCCAGTCAAAGCTCCTGTCACTAAATAAAATGGTTAGCTTACAGCCCTGTTTACACCTTGCATTGGCTTAGCTGCGCTTCAGCTTCACGTTAAAAATGGTACCTCATGTAGCTTTGGCCAGGCTTCAAAGCCTCTCCAACGCCTCCATAGATCTCTTCGAAGCACCGCTGAAGCCTCAAAAACACATCATAAAAGCTTGTTGAAGCTGTATGAGCTGTATGAGCGTTGAAGCCAAAGCAAGTGTAAACTAGCTCTTACTGTAGGCGGCTTAGTGATATAGCTGCACTCCGTCTGCCCTCCAGTGCCTCTTCGGCTTTCATATGATAGGAGGTCAATAGCATCTAGTGTGGAGCATGGCCGAATCTAGGAGGGTAGATTTCACTCACTGACAGTGACACTGCTCAGCCAGCAAAACCCCCCTCCCTCCTCCCCCCATGGCATGAGCAGGAGAAGAGAGAGGGCTTGATCCTCTCTGGCTCTCCTATGTGTCTGTCCCACCCACACTGCAATCCTCATGTGCAAACTGTGCAAACTGAGAAAGGAGATGTGTGGGCAGGAGATCTTAGGTACAAGAAAAATCAGATGGCAGATCCTTGCTAGACTGATTGCCCTGTGTGATCCTGCAGATTCCAGCCTCCGGTGAGTAAGCAGTCCCCCATCTCTCTCCCCTCTCTCCTCCATCTGTCTCCTCCCCCCCTTCCAGGAGCTGATAGTTGATTTCTTGTCCAGCAGGCACTTAGGGATGACTTAACTCTGATGTCAGGGGGCACTGTGCCATGCTGTAATGTCAGGGGGCACTGTGCCATGCTCTGATGTAAGGATCACTGTGCCATGCTCTGATGTAAGGGTCACTGTGCCATGCTGTGATGTAAGGGTCACTGTGCCATGCTGTGATGTATGGGTCATTGTGCCATGCTCTGATGTAAGGGGACACTCCTGTGCCATGCTGTAATGTCAGGGGGCACTGTACCATGATGTGATGTAAGGGGCCACTGTGCTATGCTGTGATGTAAGGGTCACTGTTCCATGCTCTGATGTAAGGGTGACTGTGCCATGCTCTGATGTAAAGGAACACCATTGTGCCATGCTGTGATGTCAGGGGGCACTGTGCCATGCTGTGATGTAAGGGCCACTGTGCCATGCTGTGATGTAAGGATCACTGTGCCATGCCCTGATGTAAGGGTCACTGTGGCATGCTCTGATGTAAGGGAACACTACTGTACCATGCTGTGATGTCAGGGGCCACTGTGCCATGCTGTGATGTAAGAGTCACTGTGCCATGCTCTGAATTAAGGGGACACTACTGTGCCATGCTGTGATGTCAGGGGGCACTGTGCCATGCTGTGATGTCAGGGGGCACTGTGCCATGCTGTGAAGTCAGGGGTACTGTGCCATACTGTGATGTCAGGGGCACTGTGCCATGCTGTGATGTCAGCGGGAACAACTGTGCCCTGCTCTGATGTAAGGGGGCACTACTGTGCCATGCTCTGATGTAAGGGGGCACTACTGTGCCATGCTCTGATGTAAGGGGGCACTACTGTGCCATGCTCTGATGTAAGGGTCACTGTGCCATGCTCTGATGTAAGGGGACACTACTGTGCCATGCTGTGATGTCAGAGGGCACTGTGCCATGCTGTGATGTCAGGGGGCACTGTGCCATGCTGTGAAGTCAGAGGTACTGTGCCATACTGTGATGTCAGGGGCACTGTGCCATGCTGTGATGTCAGGGGGCACTGTGCCATGCTGTGGTGTCAGTCTTCCGACTTTGTCGTATACTGTTTGTCCTGTCCCTGCGGCCTACTGTATGTGGGCCGCACCACCCGTACACTACGACAGAGGTTCGGACAACACAGGCGGCTAGTGGATGCCGGCTCTGATCAGCACAGTGTCCCCAAACACTTTTTCACCCATCATGAACATTCCTCCCAGGGCCTCAGAGTCTGGGTAATTGAGGCCATCTCCAACACCCTTCCAGCTGCCAAACGGTTCAGACGCCTGTGTGCCCGAGAATCCTACTGGATATACCGATTGGATGTCTTGGCACCAGGGGGACTGAATGAAGAATTGGAGGTTAATCCCCTACTCTAATCTCTGCACATCATACCTTAAAATTATGGAATTATGACTACTACACAGTTTTTCATTGCATATTTTTCATTTTTTCTCTTTTCACTTTCTTTTGTATTTTTTTTTTTTCCCTTCCAACTTGCCCTGAAGCGCCCCTTGCATTAGGATCGCTCTTCCCAGTCAGTTTGAGTACATGCAAACTCCAGGCAGGTGTTGTCGTGGTACGGATTCGATCCAGTGACCCTTCTGCTGCTAGGCAAAAGTGTTAACCACTACACCACTGTGCCACTCTCAACATGAAGAACTCAGCCCCTTTCCAAACAACACCACATATCCTGGGAACATGACACCAGGGTGGGTGGAGTCTTTAGCACCGCCCTGACCCACCCTCCTCTAATACATAAAAAGTCACCACAAACATGGCCGCCCCCTATTGCCTGAGGAAGGAGCACGAATGCTCTGAACGCGAGCACCTCCCACTCCCCCCTGCATCCGATAGTGACGTCAGCGGCAGTTCCTGAGCCCCATCTGAGTTCCTGGAAGTGCTGGAAGCCACCAGCTCAGCCAGTACCAGCGGCCACCAGTGTTCCCCGCCTTCAGCCCGTCCTTCTGAAAGGAGTGGATGAACCTCTACACAAGGCCTATTGCCACACAAGCGCTGACAACGCTTTTATCTTGTGAGTTGCCATTTGTCTTTTTAATAAAGATGTTTTTATACTGCTGCACTTAGATTGGCGCTGCTCTTTTTCTGCTTTATGCTGTGGTGTCAGGGGAACTACTGTGCCATGCTCTGATGTAAGGGGGCACTACTGTGCCATGCTCTGATGTAAGGGGGCACTACTGTGCCATGCTCTGATGTAAGGGTCACTGTGCCATGCTCTGATGTAAGGGGACACTACTGCGCCATGCTCTGTAAGGGGCACCGTGCAATGCTCTGATGTACGGGGACACTACTGTGACATGCTCTGATGTAATGGGAGCACTACTGTGCCATTCTCTGATGTCAGGGGGCACTGTGCCAGGATTCTGATGTGAGGGGGCACTCTGCCATGCTCTGATATCAGGGGGCACTGTGCCATGCTCTGGTGTCAGGAGGCACTGTGCCATTCTCTGATGTCAGGGGGCACTGCGCCATTCTCTTATGTAAAGGGCACTGTGCCATTCTCTGATGTAAGGGGCACTGTGCCATACTCTGATGTAAGGGGGCACTGTGTCAGGATTCTGATGTAGAGGGGCACTCTGCCATGCTGTGATGTAATGGGGCACTCTGCCAGGATTCTGATGTGAGGGGGCACTCTGCCATGTTCTGATGTAAGGGGGCACTCTGCTCCTCTGCTGGCACTCTGGTACTAACTGACACTGGCTGGCAGGGTCACAAACTGACACTGATGTCACTAGTGACACTAATACAGTGATCAGTGATAAATACTGTACACTGTACTAATGACACTGGCTGGGAAAGGGTTAACATCAAGGGGTTAACTGTGTGTAACAATATGTAAAGTGTGCTGCTTTTACTTACTAATCTGGCTAATATATATATATACATATACACAGTATCTCACAAAAGTGAGTACACCCCTCACATTTTTGTAAATATTTTATTCTACCTTTGTGACAAGACTGAAGAAATGACACTTTTCTACAATGTAAAGTAGTGAGTGCACAGCTTGTATAACAGTGTAAATTCAATCACCTGACCTGAATCTGATTGAGCATGCATTTCACTTGCTGAAGACAAAACTGAAGGGAAAATGCCCCAAGAACAAGCAGGAACTGAAGACAGTTGCAGTAGAGGTCCGGCAGAGCACCACCAGGGATGAAACCAAGCGTCTGGTGATGTCTATGCATTCCAGACTCCAGGCTGTAATTGACTGCAAAGGATTTGCAACCAAGTATTAAAAAGTGAAAGTTTGATTTATGATTGTTAATCTGTCCCATTACTTTTGGTCCCTTAAAAAGTGGGAGGCACATATACAAACTGTTGTAATTCCTACATTTACCTGATTTGGATGTAAATACACTCAAATTAAAGCTGAAAGTCTGCAGTTAAAGCACGTCTTGTTTGTTTCATTTCAAATCCATTGCGGTGGTGTATAGAGCCAAAAAGATTAGAATTGTGGCAATGTCCCAATATTTATGGACCTGACTGTATATATCCATCATGGAAGTTATATCCAGCTGATTCATATGTATATATATAAATATATATATATATAAAGAAATGTTTGCACTAGTAAAAACAAATTATATATATATAATATATATACCAGTACCAACAACAGTTATTTAAAGCTCAGAATATATTATAATAAAAATAAAATAAAATTTATATACATATACTGTCTTCTAATGCACCCATAGAATATATCTTAAGGTAGACCTCATTAGCCATGTTATAAAACTAATATATACCCTCTGAGGAGTCTACCTTTTATGACATAAAATGCAATACAATCAAAAAAAATTCAGAAAAATATGAAAAACAACAGGAAGACTAGTTTGAGATTTAACTGGTGTCAATAAAGCAGTTTACATCCCATTCAATATTATGTCCTTATGGCGTGTGACATTTTAGTTAAAAAAGTTTCCATTCTGGATATCTCCCTAATTTTATTGCACCCTTTCCAGTGAGGATTTAACTTAGGAATTCCTACAAATTTCAGTTCTCTAGGATCTCTATTATGCTCAGTGTGAAAGTGCATAGATAAACTGTGTTTATGGTATCCTGTTCTGATGTTGTGTATATACTCTATGTTGTTTCAAACAAACTCTTAATCTTTTAGTTCTACTCACATACTGTTTGCGGCATGTACATTCTAACAGGTATACTACATGCATGGTTTCACAAGAAATGAAAGTATGTATTCTGTATTCCTTTCCTGTTACAGTAGACATAAAAATTTATATTTTCCTATGGCATCGATGTTCCATTGTGCACATAACGCATCGATTGCATGGAAAAAACCTTTCAAAAAACAAACTTGTTTAGGAGGATCAATAATATTGGGTACTAGACAATCCCTGAGATTACCTGTTTTCCTGAAAACAACCTCTGGCTTATCTGGTAAAGAATTCCCGAGGATTGGATCTGCCTTTAGCACATCCCATCTTTTGTTGATAATCTTTTTATTATGCCTATGTTGGATCGAGAAAGAGGCGATGAAAGGACAAAACATAGTTTTATTGTTGATATACAAATAAAAGATTAGTGGGACTTTAAATGAGGCATGGCTAAAAGGGATACCATGCCTCCATCCGTGTCAGTATTCTACAAAGTGGGGGACAGGGGGCGGGACTTTAAATGAGGCGTGCAATGGTAAGTGAAAATACTTGAATATGAAAGCAGTGTTGTTTATTTTCCAAATTATACATACATATTATACATACATATCAATGTGAGACCATGCCCTACAGTGATACAAGAATATAAAAAACATACATAACATACATGTACTAATTTGGAAAATAAACAACACTGCTTTCATATTCAAGTATTTTCACTTACCATTGCACTCCTCATTTAAAATCCTGCCCCCTG
>BLSH010002624.1:186260-198790 GCA_018402905.1 Glandirana rugosa
TTTAATCTGTCTATGTTGGATCGAGAAAGAGGTGATGAAAGGACAAAACATAGTGTTATTGTTAGTCTTAGGTGCCAATAATGTTTCTCTATTTATTTGTCTAACCTGTTCAATGGTATTATCAATGACTATTTCCAAATAGCCTTTTTGTATAAACTTTTCTTTAAGAATAAGTGACTGTTCAATATAATCTGATTCTTCATGACAATTGCATCGCATCCTCATAAATTGACCTTTAGCGATATCTGAAGCCACTAAGGATGGATTGGTGACAACTATCTAACGGACTATAACTATTCCTGTTAGTGGCCTTGAAAAAAGATTTAGTATAAATCTGGCCATCCCTAATCCTTAAAGTGAGGTCTAGGAAATGTATCTCCTCCTGACTGTAAATTAAGGTGAGTTTAATGTTATGCTCGTTCAAATTCAGAATGTCCATGAAACTTTTCAATGATGATTCATCTCCCTGCCATAAAAACAGGATGTCATCTATGTAGCGTTTATAAAACGCCAGATGTTCCCATCTAGCGTTATAGATGACATACAGTCCCATCTAGACATAAAGAGATTTGCTAGAATGGGGGGCAAATTTACAACGCCTATAATTCGGAGATAGTATTGTCTATCAAAGCAACAAAAATTATGAGTCATTGCAAAGTTTAATAAATCCAATATTCTTCTGTAAGATGGGAATATCAGACGTTTGTGTAAAGAGTACTCTACTGAGGATATACCATCCGCATGTGATATATTAGTATACAGGGAGGAGACATCTGCAGTCAAAAGAAATATCCCACCAGTTATTGTAATGTTATTCAATGTTCATTCAAAACCTGCTTGGTGTCTTTTAAATAAGAAGGTGTTTTAGTTACTATATCTTTGAGGAAAAAATATATATATTCACCCACTCTAGCATTAAATGATCCTATCCCACTAATAATGCGACAGCCAGGTGGGTTCACAGGGTTTTTATGCACCTTGGGTAAAAAGTACATAATAGGAACCCTTTGGGTATTAAATAATTTCTCTCCTTTTTATTCAAGTTACCTGTTTTGGTTCCCTTTTCAATAAGCACTATAATTTATTGCTTTTATTTAAATGTAGGGTCTTTTCTGATAGGAAGGTAAGTCTCTTGGTCATTGAGGATGTTATACATCTCTGCTTATATTTGCATATTTGCTTTTCTCCATCACAACAATCGAGCCCACCTTATCAGTCGGACATATTAGTAGATCTTTACAGTCCAATAGACTTCTCATTCCTGAGACGCTCTGTTTTCTCTTGCCCTTCTTACATTTAGTGCTTCTAAGTCATGGGTGACTAATTCTTTAAATGTAGTGATATATCCAGTGTTACCCGGTGGATTAAAAAGGGATGCATTTCTGAGTGTCGTATGTTTATATTCAGTCACCTCATTCCTATTCCTTGTCAGGGGATGTTGCATAAAGTGTCTCTTAATACTCAGTTGTCGGGTAAACTTTTGAATGTCTATACAGGTCTGAAATGTATTAAGTTTAGCCCTAGGTGCATACTTTAGAACATTTATTCAAAATCAGCAGTTCCTTATTTAATTCCTTTGAACTGAGATTGAACAGACCATCCAAACTTCCAAAATTTTCCTTTTCTTTGCCTCCGTTGATCCTTTTTCCTCCTCTCTTTCATCTATGTTTCTTGCATCCTCTCCATTCTAAAAAAAATCCCCTCCTCTCTGTTCTTGTGTTTGATAAGAGGTGGAAGTTTGGGGTTGTGCATATTCCCTATATTTTATACTGTCCTGTCTATAGCATCCTCTTTGGCCTTCCCATCCCACCCTCCTAAAGGAATCTCTCCCCTGTGGATATACCCTATAAAGGGGGGTGGATGGAGGGAGAGGGGGGGTTGTATATATGTTTGTTGATTCGCTCATCTGAGGTTAACAAATACCAATATTTCTGGTAAACGTTTCTGATGGTTCTATTATGTCTGTTGTACTTAATAATGATTTGAGTAGTATTGGTTTTAGATGTTTCTTTGGATTTATATAATAAACTAGATCTGTCTTGTCTCTTGGCTGTATTATTTGCCTTCCTGAGGCATGATTTGCTGTACCCCCTAGCTAGCAGCCATCCCAGGAGGGCCTTGGCCCCTTTTTGAAAGTCCTCATCTTGAGTCCAATTTCGTTTAATCCTGAGATAATAGCTATACATAATACTCTGAAAGAGTGGTGTAGGGCTATTAGCATGTAATATAGTATTTCCTGATGAAGGTTTTCTGTGTAATGGTGAGCTCGAAATGCCCTCAGCATTCAAAAAAGATTCTACATCCAAAAAGGTGACCCTATGGGGATCGAAATTGTATGTAAATTTAAGTTTATAACTGTTATCCTTCAAACGCTCCAAATGTCAGCAGTCTTGTCTTTGATCCTGGCCAAATCATAAAAATGGCATCTATGTAGTGATGCCAAGATACTACACAGTCTAAATTGTCTGTTAGTTCTTCACTGGAAAAGAATTCACGCACCCACCCCAATATACAGGTTTGCATAAGAGGGAATGCACTGCGTTCCCATGGCAACACCTTGCACCTGGAGGTAGTGGGAGCTGTTGAACAAAAAATGTTGTGTGTCAAAATTCAAGAATCTGCAAGACAAAATCATTGTAATCCCAAGAGTCTTGACCCCTCTCCCATAGTAAGTCTCAAATTACTTGAATGCCTTGACTATGAGTTTATAGGGCCTCGACGTCTAAGGCTACCAACCAGGCTCCTTTGGGTACTTGTATTTCCTCAATCATTTTCAGCAGATCTATTTTGTCCTTCTCACATGAGGACACAAAAGGTCGTCCACTAGGCGACTAGCATTTTCAGTAAGGAATCCTCGTCCAGATATAATAGGACATCCTGGAGGACATGACATGCTCTTATGAATTTTGGGCAAAGCATATAGCGTTGGAGTGCGAGGACATTTGGTGTCCAAGAACTCCAGTGTGTTCTGATCAATAAGCTCTTGTTGGAAGTCATGACTGATCAAGTTTTTAAATTTGATCTTACTTTGTTGTACAAACCATGAAGAGACTGGTTTATTCCAGTCTCTGCTGTTGACAATGCGGTAACACATCCGTTTGTAATCTTTTTTATTTAGCACCACTATGCTGCTCCCTTTGTCTGAGGGTTTCATTATAAGTTGTTTATTGTTTTTAAAAGTGGTTACTGCTTGTTTCTGAGCATGTGTCAAATTGTGTGTTAGTTTTGCATTCCAATGTGCAGACTCAATGGCTTTGGTGACTTGTATCACAAATGCCCAAATGTTTGAGCTGCCTTGTAGGATAGGGAAAAATGTGCATTTAAGTTGATAGGATAAAGAAGCTGATGAGATGGAGTGAGTGATGATGGAACCTACAGCTTTCTGTAAAGATGGTATATTATTATGTGTGTTTATATCACTTTAAATATTTCCTTCCTCCCACAGATTCATAAGATCTTGGATGGCTTTGAATTTGTCCATGGATAGATATTCCAGGACAGAGTTGTCATGATGGAAGAATGGTAGAGCACTGTCCTTTGTCATAGAAGGCCTTATATGTAAGTCGTCTTGCAAACAAATGTAAGTTTTTAATTAATTCAAGTTGATCAGTCTTTTCATTGGGACAAAATGTTAAGCCTAATCGTAATACTTGTTTTGCTACCTCTGATAGTGGATATGATGAAAGATTAATTATGTCATATTCACTATTCTGACTTGATGCTTGTGACAAATCATTCCCTGACTTGTTGGATGATGAATTTATTTGGAGCTCATACTGTTTTGAGTTCTATATTCTGAGTGCCTAAAAAAATAGGTGCGGTACAGATATCTGGAAGTGAGCCTGTGAGAGCAGTGTTGGATTCATTTGCCTTACCTAAAGTGGTTGTCTGTGTAGCAAAAGGTGCCAGCGTGGCTACCAGTGATTTTGAAACTGTGGGTTTGAAGGTTCTTTATTTAGTGTAGGTTTGTTAAAAAGGGTGGATTCTCTGTCTCTCCACTAATGCATCTATTCTTATTAATAATGCTTTGTATCTCAAATGTATACCTCTGATGTGTTGCTGCATGTATACTTTCAGCGCTCAGTAGTGGAGTCGGGAGGGGATGCTGACCTGGGCTATAGACCGAGTGGGCCCCCTAAAAGCCCCGGGTCTCATACTGGTAATTGCAGTAGCGGCTGGTGCTCAATATTGTGGGGGGCTGCAAACCAACGGCACCCCCCCAGCGGGAGACAGGGGAGAGGGAGGCCACCCCCCCGCGGGAGACAGATGGGAAGGTGGCGATCAGCCTCCCCTCACGGGAGACGGACAGACAGGATGGTGGAGAGCTGAGGCCTCCTTACCTTAGGAAGCAGATGACGAGTCCTGGCCAGGATGACACTCTGATCTTCCCTCCTCCTCCCTCCACTGTCAAAGTGGGGGAGTGCTGAATGTGGCTGTGGGTGAGCCGCCCCTGCAGACCTTGCTCCGGGGCCATTGCTTCTCCTCCCGGCCAAACAGGAAGTGGGTCCTGACACTCTTGGCCAATCGGGTCTCAGGACACACTTCATGATTGGCCGGGAGAAGAATCAGGAAGACAATAGCGAATGTTAATTTGCTATTGTCACACAACTGGGTGGACTGAGGATGCAGTGCTCTGGGCCCCGAGTCCACCCAAGCCAATTAGAGCCTCAGGCTCTACTCACGTGCTTAAAAAAAAAAATAAAAAACATTGGAATCCATGTGTCCGGCGCCTTGCATGTAGATTAGGGGCTGAACACATGGATTAAGGAGGTGGCGCCCCTTAGGGATGGTTTCTAAACTTTCACACTAAATAATAATAAACACTGTTTTGGGTTATTTTTACAAAGAAAATGCTCTATCTGTTTAAAAAAAATGATAAACATGTATTTTGGGTACAGTGTTGCATGCCTGAGTAATTGGCTTTAGAGTAGTTGTGAACACAGACACTTTCTAATACAGTTATAAATATGCAGGCCCCAAAATCAATCTTTGTTACCTTTTTTACAAGGTTAAAAGTTCTGTCATGTGACCATGTGTCTTCACTTATTGATAGTGGGGGGATGCAGACACATAGTGTGCCTGTATTCCATAGTCTGTTCAGCCTGAGGCAAGGTGAACATTGGGCTACTGAATTGCACAACGGGACATGTAGTCCCTTGGAGAGACTGCTGCGCTTCTGGAGGGTATCTTCAGAAATATAAATGCCAATAGACACCAGGAGGGGGAGAGTGGATCTTTACTGTACTGCGCAGGAAAACTCATTGTTTTTGTCTAGAAGATCCCATGCAGTAAGGACCTCTGTCAGTCCTCTCCTCTCTCCCAATAGCCAGTTAGAAGGGGGAATTTGCTGCCAGACCACGGAAGGAAGCAGACGTCTGGGCTAGAGTCCACAGGCTAAGTCCACAGGCACTCTCCTTCCAATGTGGCTGGAGCAGCAGCATCATCAGCCACACAGAGTGGGTTCACCGGTCTTCATCTGCATCTACAGCCATACGGAGTGGGTTTGCCTGAATCTAGCCAAAGATCCATGATGTGCCCCTCCTCCATTGGTACCCACAGCTAAAGTACAGGATTGCTGAGAGGGTTGCAAATTCACCAAACTCTCTGCACCACAAATTAAAGCAAGACTCTAGCTAACACAGTTTGACATCCAGTTCCTTAGACACTACCGTACTTGTGCAGCATACCACTGAGCAGTGTCACATCACCTCTTCTGGATTACCCTATTACCTCAGATCCACTTAACCCCTATTCAACACCAATAGTCAGAACAGTTTGAGCTGGCATTTCTCTAGCTTCTATTGGCCCTGTATGCGAGCTGAAGTTGATGGCTACTGCCAATCTTGCCTAGAGTGTATTCAGCGAAAGACTACCAACAAAAGCTGCCTCCATGGGCCATCTCCAAAGTCAAGGACTGGAGTTGGTGTGCATTGATTTCACCTGTCTGTAACCTGACTCAAGTGGGCACGGAAATGTACTGGTAGTAGTAACCAACCCCTTAAAAGCAGTAGTAAACTCCGCTTTGTGATTTTTACCTTTAGGTATGCTTCCAAAAAAGCTTACCTTTAGATAAAATGAATATCTACTAAAAAGGCACACCATTTAGGAGATATTCTAGTGAGCAGAGGGAGCATGAGAAGGAGGACATTGGGCTGCTGCATTGCACACTGGGACATGTAGTCCCTTGGAGAGACTGCTGTAATCTGGAGGATATCTGCAGAGCTAGAGATCCCAATAGACTGGGAGACACCAGGAGGAGAAGAGTGGATCTTTTTACTGTACTGCCTGGGAAAATTTGTGCTTTGGTATCCAAGATCCAGAGGAGTAAGGACCTCTGTCAGTCCTCACCTAAAAGCCAGTTAGAGAGGGGAACTTGGTGCCAGGTCAGGGAAGGAAGCAGACATCTAGGCTAGAGTGCTGCTGAGTCCACAGGCACTTGCTTTCCAGTGCGGCTTGAGCAGGGTTCACTAGTCTTTATCTTCATCCACAGCCATATGGAGCAGGTTTGCCTGAGTCAAGCCATAGAGCCATGAGGGGCTTCTCTGCCTTCGGTACTCACAGCTGAATCGCAGGATTGGTGACAGGGTTGCCAACCCACCAAACATTCTTCACCACAAAGCTAAGCAAGACTCCAGCTAACAGTTTGCCATCCAGTTCCTTAAACACTACCGCACTTATGCAGCATACCCCTGAGCAATGCAACATCACCTGTTCTGGATTGCCCTATTAGCTCAGATCCACTTAACCCCTCCCTGCACTTGTTGTTTGCCCTTTTCATTACTGTTAAGCCTTGTACAAGTTATTCCTGCCAGAATTATTTTTTGAGTCCTAACCTTCTTGAACTGGGAGTATCTGGAAGCCACCCAGCATCACCGTTTGTGCACCACGGAAAGGGCCCCAACCATGCCAGCAGGAATAAAAAAAAATACTTTTTTGTTTTTGGAGATTTTTCCTTCCTGATCATAGTATTTATATAGACTTTTAGCAATTTTTCACTTAAGTCCTGCAGGCATATTTGGGCTTAGCAAAGTCACTCCAGGGCCTAAGTCAGCATAGCATCCGGGTGTTTACACTATCAGTTTCTGGCTGCCCTTATGATACTCTAGGTAAAATAACAAATAAAATATAAGTATTTTCACACTCACCAAAGATCAAACTAATGTGAAAAAAACAATAATGTGAATGGAAACAATAAAACAGTGAAACCAAAGAAAGCTGCACACCCAGCTAACAACTAATTGAAAATTACAATAGTGCCACACTATCAAATATTTATGATCCATGCAGAATTAAATAAATTAAATGTGTATAAGGGATATTGTAAAACCACAATAATAAAATACTAAAAGGGTGAAAAGTGAACACATGGTGCACATGCAATAATGAATCCGTCTTTCAACAGTCATTGAAACGCCACAAATGTTCCACAAAACGTCTATAAAAATAAATAAATCTCCAATTTGTGTTTGCTAGATCCAATCGAATGTGTGAATCTTCCCCCATGCCCTTCCCTTTCTTTCTCTTTTTTGTTTTTTTGTCTTTTCTTTTCTTTCTTTCCTTTCCTTTTTTTGTCTTTATTTATAAAGGGGCTTTGAAGTAGTCATTATGACATAACATGTAGGGTGAAGCTTTCTTACACCTGTGCAGAGCTGGGGTGCCTGGTTCTTAGCAGCTGTGAGCTGTGTATATGTGCGGAACATAGCCATTAGCAGGGAGCAGTGAGCAGGGGGCTTTCACCCTGCCCTAAGATTTTCTGGCCCTGGGTAAAAGAGGGGTAAAGGAGAGTCCATTCGGTCAGAGCTGATCCTGGCCTTAAAAGGGGCATACACAAATAGACACATTCAACTAGAGCTGGCAACACAAATTGGAGATTTTTTATTTTTAGAGACATTTTGACATTTTAATGACTGTTGAAAGACTGACACATTGTTGAAAGAGCACAGTGTGTTCACTTTTCACTCTTATCAGTATTTTGATATAGTGGTTTTACAATATCCCTTACACACATTTAATCTATTTATTTCTGCATGGGTCATATATATTTAATAGGGCTGCACTATTGTAATTTTCAAGTTTAGATACCCTAGGTGATTCTAGTTGTTTGGTAAAACCTGGGCCCAGTTACTTGGAATTATCATGTATTTTAAGTGTATTACTACCACTGTTATTCATTTCACCTCTTATCTCTGTTTACCGTTTCCTACTTTATTTTATGACAATCTACTTTGTTTTTACTAAATGGTCTGGTGCTTGCATTCTTTTAAATAGCATTATAGCAGGGTACTAATGTAACTGTCAGTGATTTATCTGTCAAAATGTGTTTGAATATTCTGCTTGGTGTGCCAGAGGGGCTGAGGTTTTTGGTAATGTTGAGGCCAGCAACAAAGGACCCATCTTAACTAGCGGCTCCTTCGGGGCAGTGCTACACAAAAGATTTGCTTCCCTAATGTTCATGTATGAATAAAGACTAAAAACAGCACATTTTTAAATTTAAAATATCTACCATAGTATATTTATCAACATCTTGGTATTCAAGCGATTTAAGCAATCTAACATCTGCTGCTTTCAGGTAAAGAAAAAAGGCTTTGAATTTGCGATGGCAGGGGCACCAGTGGTGGTTCCTGTGTCCTCCTATTTCTCCATGAAGCCTGAGACTGCATTAAAGTGCTGCAAATAATGAATCTGGAAGCAAAGTGTGTTATATCACTTTTGGGCTCAGAGTTTTCATTCCCCAGCAACTGTAGTCAGTGAGCAGCCAATCAAGCGCAATCTATACTTGATTAGCTAGAGTGGAGAAAAAAAGGGGGGGGCCGATGTCTCCATAAAGAGTACCTGCCCAAAATATCACATAGGGGCTTGTTAGCCTCAATGTAATAGCAATAAACGCAAATAAAGCAAACAATGTTTGTTAAAACACACAAAGTAAAATAAAATAAAGAAAAATAATTTTTAAAAATTACCCCCATACACACCCTAAAGCAAATGCTCATTAGAAATATATGCTATTTTTCCAGTTTTGTAGTACTACAATAAAGCTGTTTTACTGGTCCTTTTTACAGTGGAAGTCTGTCCAGGAGTCAGTGACTGTCTGAAAAAAATGCACTCCTTTGGTGGCAAATATCCTATATTAGAAGTTGCTGGAATGGAAGGTAGCATAGGTTGACATTTAATGTCACTATACCCTGTAGTGGTTTAAGTGTTTGAATGTTTACACCTTGTAGTGATTAAAGTGGTTGTAAAGGCTGAAGGTCACCTGAGGTTCCTCTCAATCCAGCGATGTGCATGAAAGCCTCGGCTGTCCCAAGATTTCCTCTCCTGATTGGCTGAAACAGCAGCGGGAGCCATTGGCTCCCACTGCTGTCAATCACAGCCAGTGAGCCAATGAGGAGAGAGCAAGGGTGGAGAGAGCCACAGCTCTGAGTCTCCGGGTCCCTCCCCGTTGACCAGTACCCCATAGCAAGCAGCTTGCTACTGGGGGCACTGGTCAAGGCGGAGGAGCCAGGAGCGCTGGCAGGGGACCCAAAAAAGAAGAGGATCGGGGCTGCTCTGTGCAAAACCACTGCACAGAGCAGGTAAGTATTATACCTTTAATGCCACTTTTATTTTTTACAACTTTTAATGCTACTTTAATTAACAAATCTCTATGTTTATTACCATAAAAAATATGGAAAGAAAGCATTTACAATTTGAAAGCCACATTTCAATTACACTGCAAAATTGCCTCAAAATATTTAATCTCATTTCAAACGCTGATAAATGATAACACTTCGGAAAAGCTTGCATGTAAAACTATGAATGTCACATCAAAAATAACTTTAAGATAAATACTGGACTAATCATATAATATACTGTATGTTCTCTCTAAAAATACACTAGACTTCAGCTTTTATGCATTTTTCTTATCCACTTTAATTACACTTATCAAGCATGTTTAACAAATGCATCTACTTGTTTTTACAAAACAAAGCAATTTACGGTATTTTTCAATTAACAATGTTTGCAGCCCAGGGAAACAGCAAAAAAAAAAAACCTTTGTAACTATCTGCATGGTAATTCCATTTACTGTGAAGCCCGGGTGCACCTGCAGTATTTTTCTAATTGGTTAATTAATACAGCTGTAGAGCATAATGTGCTTGATGATGCCTAACAAATACATTCTCCAAATAATTTACAGTATGCATAGGATATTCATGACAGTACTTTTTTACTTGCAAAACAAGCATATGTTCTAACCTTAGCAGTGACCTTGCCCATCTTCTAAATAACAAAACAAGCATAATTGATCAGCCAAGCTCAACGGTAGAATGCTAAGGGGATAAGCATTACCATCATTTGGAACCTTGCTAAACCCACCTGCCAATATCCCAGATGTTGAAAATCTAACCCAGGCATAATAAAAAGGGCATAAGGGTAGATTAGATGATCTAAGATGTAAGTGCAGCTGGGAATGTAAAAAATTAGCTTACTGGATAGCACAGGTTTTGGGTGTTCGACTTACACATCACATAAAATGTATATTTTCTCTTATTTATTTCAGGACTGACCTGTTATATCCCCTTCCTGTCCAGGCCATTTTTTTAATTTCCAGTTATGTGATAATTTTACTGGTAATTACTAGAGTTGAGCGAACCCGAACTGTAAAGTTCGGGTTCGTACCGAACTTTGGGGTGTCCGTGACCCGGACCCAAACCCGGACATTTGAAAAAAAGTTTGGGTTCGAGTTCTGGATTCAGGTATTTGATCACGCATGTTGAATAGCTGCAGGGCAGCCAATCAACAAGCGTTTCACTGGTTTGCCCTTAGAAGCCATCACAGCCATGCCTACTAATGGCATGGCTGTGATTGGTCAGTGCATCATGTGACCCAGCCTCTTTATAAGCTGGAGTCACTTAGTGCTGCATGTCACATGCTCTCTGGGTAGTATAGGGAGAGGATGCTGCCGGTGCTGTGAGGGACAGATTGCAGATAGATAGATAGGTAGAGATTACTACTACTACTGCTTTTAGGGACAGATTGCAGATCTCATCCTGCATTACAGAACGATCTGACTGGACTAGGTAGAGTCTACTGCTTAGAGAGACAGATTATTGTTCTAAAATCATTTTGCAGCCCTCCAGCACTTTCCAGGACTTTTTTACAGTCATTTTTGTGCCGAAAAGTTCGGGTCCCCATTGAATTCAATGGGGTTCGGGGTAAAGTTCAGGTCAAGTTCGGTACCGAACCCAGACTTTTTCCCGAAGTTCGGTCGAACCCCCCGAACATCCAGGGGTTCGCTCAACTCTAGTAATTACTTGATTATGCAAAACTGCACTCAAATAAACTTTATATAATTTATTTAGACAGAGCTTACTTTTGGTAGTATTTAGTAACCATTGGGTTTTGCATTTTATTTATGATTTTAAGTGGGAGTAAACTCCCATCTTTGACTTTTACCTATAGGTAAGCCTATAATATCTTCTAAACGTGCATTGTTTAGGAGACATTTACGGTACTTGCAGCTGGTGTGCTCTGAAGGAATGGCCTCTCGGGACGTTCCTTCAGAGTCCTGTCCCGCACGCATGCATGGGAGTGACGTCATACCAGCTCCAGCCACTTACACAGCCAGAGTCCATGAACGCAGGAGGAAGACCAGGTGAAGATGGAAGCCCTCTGAGCGGTAACAGTGTGGCGCTGGAGGGCTTCGTTTTTAGGTATGTTTCACAAAATGTGCTATTATGTGATATTGCCTTGCAGGTTGCAAAAAAAAACAAAACACAGTCACAGTTTACTACCCCTTTAAAGAAAGAAAAAAAATACTGAAATAAAAAAAAATCCCTTACTTTCTATGTTGTAAAATAAAACGTACCAAATTGAAACCCCCCAGACAGTATGAACACCTCCAAAATTACCCCTTTTTGTAAAGTGGATACCCCAAGGTGTGCTCATTTTTTTTTTTTTTTGGAAATGAGGTTCAAAAAAAATTAAGGTGTGTTTAGCCTTTAATAGTCTCCCACTGAAGCGGAAGGAGAATATTAAATAAGGTGATAAAGAAGTGCCACACTCTATAGCAGTGGTCTCCAAACCACGGCCTGGGGACTGGATGCGGCCCTTCGCTTGCTTTTTTCTGGCCCTTGGGGCATTTTCCTCCCAGTTATATGAGAAACTATTCTGCTAACTGATATCAACAATGGGGCACCATTTCTCCCACTAACATCAACAATGGGGCACTATTTGTTCCAATGAAGCTAACAACTGGGTGCTATCCCCCCCCCATTTCAAATGTGGCAACGTTTACTTCCACATATGCCAAACAAATTTCCACTCCCACTGGCCACAACCTGGCCCCCCGAAAAGTCTAAAGGACAATAAACTGGCCCTTTGTTTAGAAAGAGAGAGAGCCCTCCTCTATAGCAAAACCTTGGCATAGTTGTTGAGGGGAGTGCCTTACAACATGCATAGTAAAAACAGGCGATGATCGGGGCCAGACTGGGTATAAAAACCAGCCCTGGAAATAATTTCATACCAGCCCCAGAGCATAACGTCATTATTTT
>BLSH010002624.1:245176-261852 GCA_018402905.1 Glandirana rugosa
CCAAACGGGAATCTTCAATAATCTGTCCCTCAAAGCAGTAGACTCTACCTAGTCCAGAATCAGATCGTTCTGTAATGCAGGATGAGATCTGCAATCTGTCCTTCAAAGCAGTAGTAGTAGTAATCTATACCTAGTCCAGAATCAGATCGTTTTGTAATGCAGGATGAGATCTCCAATCTGTCCCTCAAAGCAGTAGTAGTAATCTCTACCTTGTCCAGAATCAGATCGTTCTGTAATGCAGGATGAGATGTTATTATATCTGCAATCTGTCCCTCACAGCGCCAGCAGCATCCTCTCCCTACACTAGCCTGAGAGCATGTGACATGCAGCACTACGTGACTCCAGCTTATACAGAGGCTGGGTCACATGATGCACTGGCCAATCACAGCCATGCCATTAGTAGGCATGGCTGTGATGGCTTCTAAGGGCAAACCAGTGAAACGCTTGTTGATTGGCTGCCCTGCAGCTATTCAACAGGCGGGATCAAATACCCGAACCCCGAACCCAAACTTTTTTCAAATGTCCGGGTTCGGGTCCGGGTCACGGACACCCCAAAGTTCGGTACGGACCAGTTCGGGTTCGCTCAACTCTATCAGTGACAATCCCTGTTGTGTTCCTGCTGGAGCAGACTCTGCGTGGCATTATAGACAGGGCACTGGAGGCAGAGCAGCAGGAGGAAGAGAAGGACTTCCTTTCCTCTCAAGGCCCACCTTATCCAGACACCATCATTCTTATGTCACAGAACACACAGGAGGAGAGAGGGGAGCAGGATGAGGAGGAGGATTCTGGCAGTTTCGTAGGCTTCGAATAAGAGGAAGACATGCGTCAATCTCTAAGCGATGACTTTCCAACCCCAGGACCCTTGGGAGTAGTATGTGGCTTGGAGAAGGAAGTTCTAGATGCTGTCATCCTGAGTGACCCCAAGAAGTCTGCTTGTCAAGCCTCGGCAAATTTGAGGCGCATGGGCAACCTCATGCTTCAAAGCCTGCGAAACGACCCAAGAATATTTGGCATAAAGGTGAAGGATCATTACTGTTTGGCAACTCTCCTTGATCACCGTTATAAGGGGAATGTCTCGGAACTCATCCCGTCCCCACAGAGAGTGCAGAAGATTAAATCTCTTGAGGACACGTTAAAGGGGATTTTATTGAATGTTTTTCCCGACTCCAGTAGGTTACAGTGTCGTGGAAAACGTTGTTTTGAGTCTTCTGTTAGTCAAGAGAGGAGCGTTGAAGAAGGCGTCCGCCTAAGTGATGCATTTCAGAATTTTTTTTAGTCCTCTCCGCCCAGGGCTGTCAGCTTCCACATCCCATCTGCAGTGTCTGCATCACATGGTGGACGATTACTTTGGGGCCAAAACAGAGATGGAGAGCTTTCCAGTTGATGATCCACTGGCTTACTAGGTCATGAGCATAGACCACTGGCCAGACCTTGCCCAGTATGCTATTGAGTTGTTGGGCTGCCCTGCATCCAGTGTGCTTTCAGAACAGGCATTCAATGCTGCAGGAGGTTTTGTTGCTGATCATAGAACACGTTTGTCCACAGACTCCGTGGACCGTTTGACTTATAACAAAATGAATCAGTTCTAGATTACCAGCTATGAAGCCCCTGATGACGATGTCACTGATTAAGTGTTTTGGGATGTGGAATCTCTGCCGAACTTCGAGGCTGCCTAACTTTGAGGGTGTTGAATCATTTCATCTGGAAGAATGTTTTTAATATAGGTTTCATGGGCACAATTAACACCCAAAGACCAATTTTCAGCACCTGTTTGACAGGTGCATATCATTGCAATTTTTTTTGCCTTCATCAAGAGCACTTCTATAGGGTTACGGTGGGAAGGTGCCACCGACACCCAAAGAGTCATTTTTGTCCACCTGTTTGACAGGTGCATATCTTTGCAATTTTTTACAGCAAGACCAGTTCTTGCTTTAATCAAGAATACCGCTATAGGGTTATGGTGGGAAGGTGCCACCGACACCCAAAGAGTCATTTTTGTCCACCTGGTTGACAGGTGCATATCTTTGCAATTTTTTACAGCAAGACCAGTTCTTGCTTTAATCAAGAATACCGCTATAGGGTTATGGTGGGAAGGCGCCACCGACACCCAAAGACTAATTTTTCTGCACCTGTTTGACAGGTACATATCATTGCAATTTTTTTTACAAATGAAGAGCACAGTTATAGGGTTATGGTGTGAAGGCACCACCGACACTCAAAGCCCAATTTTTCCGCACCCGTTACTTCTATCCAAACTCAAAGTGACACCAGAATTTATCCAAAAAATCTCTAATCTTGTTCCCAGTGCACTACATTGTGGCCTCATCATACACACTGGCTCCCCAGCTGTTGCTGAGCAAAATAAAGTCATCTTGCAGGGAATATGTCATTTTATGGCTTTATAAATGCTATTATTGCTGCAGCAGATTCTACTCACTTTTTGTGAGATACTGTATATATATATATATATATATATATATGCATTATACTTGAATATACCAGTAGGTGGCACTACAGTATTATAGTGTATATTGAATGTATTCTATAATATAACAGGATGTATGGTCTATCTCTGTTATATGCACTTGTTTGTATCTACTTCCTGTTTATGTTTTGATATTCCTCCATAACAGTAAATTTGTCTACTGCATACAAGAAGCTTCCAGCGCACAATTCAATACTCTAATAACAAATTAATATAAAGCTTTTTTAATTAGTTAGAGAGACTGGGCAGTGAAGTCATGATCTCCACCATGACCAATTAGTCAATGCTTTGTATTTTGGAAAATGCAAAGTGTTCTCTGAATGACACTCATGACAAGCAAGTGACCTCCTGTGTTCACAATGCAGCAGGGCAGCCATTTGACATGGGACACAGAAGCTAGTATAGCTGTGCCTACTACACTGATTCCCAGCTTCCAGGGGGATCCCACAGGTATGGTACATATGTATTCAATCAATGTACAGTAACTATTTAAAAATAGCCATGTCTGGATATAATATTTTTTACCAAAGTGCTATTGCCAGCTAGAAAATCATTTTGTAATTTGTAATTTTTGTGTAATTATGTAGCACAGTAGTATTGGTTTAATCTTTTACACCATGTATTGCCTGCCATGACATCTAATAAAATACAGAAATAATAGTATTAAAACTGATATGTGCCAAAATCCACAGGCAGTCTGTACTAGCCACATGCAGTATGATCAATTATGAAGTCATATTGCACTAAATCGAAACGAAACTGTATCTGAGCACAACAAACTAAAAATGCTATTTAATTCATTTTTTTAATATTCAAAGCAAACTCGCCCATCCATCCTTCATGTTTTATTTTGTTAGGAAATCACTTGGCAGATGTTTCATGTAACATTTACTTCCTGAAATCCATCTGCTCTTAGCTCAGGCATGCAGGCAGGAGGGTGTCCTTAGAAAGCCTCTACTCCCCTCCTCCAGATGAAAGAAAAAAAAATGCTCATGTGATGTATGACATAATTTTGGCCTAGGCCAGAAACCAGGAAGCAACTAAAGAAATGTAAAAAAAAAAATTAGAGCAAAAACATACAATATACAGTACCTGCCTATTTATGTACTAATGCTAGCAGCATATGGATTAAAAATAGTTAATGTTGATTGAGAGAGTTTAATTATATTTCTAAAATATTTGTCAGAGAAATTGTGAGAAAAATAAGTAATTACACCCAAGTAAGATTCAAAAGGATATCTAGTAAGTAGAGTTGAGCGAACCCGAACTGTAACGTTCAGGTCCATACCGAACTTTCGGGTGTCCGTGTTCCGAACCCGAACGTTTGAAAAAAAGTCCGGGTTCAGGTTCTGGGTTCTGGTATTTTATCACGCATGTTGAATAGCTGCAGGGCAGCCAATCAACAAGCGTTTCACTGGTTTTCCCTAGAAGCCATCACAGCCATGCCTACAAATGGCATGGTTGTGATTGGCCAGTGCATCATGTGACCCAGCCTCTATATGAGGCTGGAGTCACAGTGCTGCATGTCACATGCTATCAGGTTAGTGTAGGGAGAGGATGCTGCCGGCTCTGTGAGGGACAGATTGTGAGGGACAGATTGCAGATCTAATTACTAGGTAGAGATTACTACTACTGCTGTGAGAGACAGATTGCAGATCATTACATCTCATCCTGCATTACAGAACGATCTGATTACAGAATGATCTCTCATCCTGCATTACAGAACAATCTGATTACAGAACAATCTCTCATCCTGCATTACAGAACGATCTGATTACAGAACGATCTGATACTGGACTAGGTAGCCATTACTACTGCTTTGAGGGACAGATTGCAGATCTAATAACATCTCCCATTTTTCTTCCTTTTGCAGCCCTCTAGCACTTGCCAGGACTTTTTTACAGCCATTTTTGACATTTCATACTGTAACGTTCGGGTCCGTACCGAACTTTGGGGTGTCAGGGACCCGGACCCAAACACAGACGTTTCAAAAAACGTTCGAGTTCGGGTTCTGGGTTCTGGTAGTTGATCACGCATGTTGAATAGCTGCAGGGCAGCCAATCAACAAGCGTTTCACTAGGTTTGCCCTTAGAAGCCATCACAGCCATGCCTACTAATGGCATGGCTGTGATTGGCCAGTGCATCATGTGACCCAGCCTCTATATGAGGCTGGAGTCACAGTGCTGCATGTCATATGCTCTTGGGTTAGTGTAGGGAGAGGATGCTGCCGGCGTTTTTGTGAGGGACAGCTTGCAGACATTTTAACATCTGATCCTGCATCCTGAGATTACTACTACTGTTGCTCTGAGGGACAGATTGCAGAAATTTGAGATTTCACATACTGCTTTGAGTGACAGATTGCAGATCAAACTCTGCATAACACAACTTTCGCTACGATCGTACACAACGATCAGATTGTGGGATCGTATACAACGATCAGTTTGTGGGAGTAATTTGAGATTTCACATACTGCTGCTTTGAGCGATCTGACTGCACTAGGTAGAGGCTTATGCTTAGATGGACAGATTATTGTTCAAAAATCATCTCCTAGTTCTAAAGGGAGAGGTTCTAGCTGCAGCTGTAAGTGATACATTATTGTTCAAAAATCATCTCCTAGTTTATTTGATTGTAATTTATTTTCCCTATCCCCATTTTTTTGTAGGGCACTTGCCCCACTCTTACCCCCATTTTACTTCCTTTTGCAGCCCTCTAGCACTTGCCAGGACTTTGTTACAGCCATTTTTGTGCCTAAAAGTTCGGGTCCCCATTGACTTCAATGGGGTTCAGGGTCCAGGATAACGTTCGGGCAACGTTCGGCGCCGAACCCAGACTTTTTCCCAAAGTTCAGACAGACCCGCAGAACCCGAACGTCCAGGTGTTCGCTCAACTCTAGTTATAAATCAAACAAATGCTTTTGTTGGAAAAGTGGAAAAATATATTTGATCCTGTCAAAATTCAGTGGGTTTGTAACTTAGACCCCTTTCACACTGGGGCATTTTTCAGGCACTTCAGTGCTAAAAATAGCACATGTACAGCACCTGAACCCCCCCCCCCCCATTCTCCTCAGTGTGAAAGCCTGAGTGCTTTCACACTGGGCGGTGCGCTTGCAGGACGAGAAAAAAAGTCCTGCAAGCAGCATCTATGGGATGGTGCACTGAGCGGTGTATACACCGCTACTCCACCGCTCCTCCACCGCCCCTCCATTGAAATCAATGGGCGGCACTCCCGAAGTGGCTGAACACCGCCGCGGGAGCGCCGAGTGGAGGCGCTTTTAACCCCTTGTTAACCCCTTCTTGGGGGTTAAAAGAATCCCGCCTGCATAGTGGCACCATAGCGCCACTATAATAGCGGTAAAACGCCACTGAAACTAGCAGCGTTTTACCGCTACCGCCCCAGTGTGAAAGTGCCCTTACTCTGCTTTTTATAGTGGTATCTCAACTATTGTGATATCTCAACTACAGAACCCCCCTTCTTGTCTTATGGAAAGGAGGGGTGAAAGTGTTCTGTAGTCCTAATATGCTTCCTGTCCTAGGGTGACAATGTTGCTCTTCCATAGATACAGTACAGTAAGTGAGTGCTGTCATCCTAGGATAGGAAGCATGTTGCAGGAAGAATTACCAGATGCAAATAAAGGGAAAAATCCTGAAAGAAAAACTACATCTAAGGACTGGTAAGATGCTGTATATTACATTTTGTCCTTCGGGTTAGATATACTTTAAGGTGGGGGTCGGCAACCCATCGATCGCAATCTACCTGTGGACAGCAGGCAGGTGACAGGTAGCTTGTGAAACTGTCCCTGCTTTGCTGGGACATAGGACACTGCTATGGGGAGGGGAAAAATAATATTGTAAAAAAAAATGTAATTGTAAAAAATAAACAAATAATAATAAAAATAAAAACTACTGACACAGTTTATTGCCCTGCTGACATCATCCACTTCTCTGCTGACACCGTGCACTGCCCTACTGACACCGTACACTGCCCTACTGACACCGCCCACTGCCCTACTGACACCATCCACACACTGTCCACTGCCCTACTGATACAATCCACTGCCCTACTGACACCGTCCACTGCTCTACTGACACCGTCCACTGCCCTGCTGATACAATCTACTGCCCTACTGACACCATCCACTGCCCTACTGATACAATCCACTGCCCTTCTGATACAATTCACTTCCCTATTGATACCGTCCACTGCTCTACTGACACCGTCCACTGCCCTACTAGCACTGTCCATTGCTCCACAGATACAATCCACTGCCCTACTGACTAGGGATGGGCCGGATACCCCCCCGGTTCAGTTCGCACCAGAACATGCGAACAGGCAAAAAATTTGTGCGAACATTTGAACACCATTTAAGTCTATGGGACCCAAACATGAAAAATCAAAAGTGCTAATTTTAAAGGCTGATATGCAAGTTATTGCCATAAAAAGTATATGGGGACCTGGGTCCTGCCCTAGGGGACATGTATCAATGCAAAAAAAAAGTTTTTAAATTGATCTTTTTTTCAAAAGCAGTGATTTTAATAAAGTGAAACTATAAAAATGAATTATTCCTTTAAATAATGTGCCTGGGGGGTCCCCTTAGTCTGCCTGTAAAATGACACACCTCTGTGGTGTTTAGAACAGTGCCAGAGCAAAATGACATTTATAAAGGAAAAATTGTCATTTAAAACCACTTGCGGCTGTAATGTATTGCCGATTCCCTGCAATATAGAAAAAAATCACTGAAAAAATGTGCGTAGGGTCCCCCCCAGTCCATACCAGGCCCTTCGAGTCTGGAATGGATTTTAACCACTTGCTGACCGCCAACCGCAGTTTGACGGCGGCAAGATGGCTCATTATCGCAAACCGCCATCATATGACGGCGGCTGCGAGATTGCGCACTGTGAGTGTGTGCTTGTGTGCTCACTGTGTTCCAGGGGAGCCAGGGAGCGGGTAGGGCAGACTCAATCTCCGCCGGCTACGTGTGATGGCTCCCCCGTAGTGAAAGAATGGAGGTATGTAAACACGGATCTCCGTTCTCATAGAGGGGGAAGGGCTGTGATCACAGGCTTCCTGTATATGGAAGCTGTGATCCCCCCTCCCCCTGCCAGCCCAGCCCCATACAGTTAGAACACACCTAGGGAACACATTTAATCCTTAGCGCGCCCCCTCCAGGTTAACCCCTTCACTGCCGATGGCATTTACACAGTAATCAGTGCATTTTTATAGCACCGATCGCTGTATAAATGGCAATGGTCCCAAAAAAGTGTCAAAATGGTCCGACACGTCCGGCGCAATATCGCTGTACGGCTAAAAATGGCAGATCACCGCCATTACTTGTAATAAAAATAGAAAAAATAAAAACCCCAGAAATTAATTCTCATTGTCCGTAAACGCGGCATCTTTTGCACAAACCAATCAATAAACGCTGATTGCGATTTTTTTAACCAAAAATATGAGGAAGAATATAAATCAGCCAAAACCCATGAAAAAAAAGTTTTTTTATATTTTTTTTGGATTTGTATTTTAGCAAAAAGTAAGAAAAACTGTTTTTTTTTTTGGAAAATTGTCGCTCTTTTTTTATTTATAGCGGCGATCATAAATGATGCAGAGGGGATCAAATACTACCAAAAGAAAGCTCTATTTGTGGGGAAAAAAGGACGCAAATTTCGTTTGGGTACAATGTTGCATGAACGCGCAATTGTCAGTTAAAATGACGCAGTGCCGAATCGCAAAAAGTGCTCTGGTCTAAAAACTTTCCGGGGCTGAAGTGGTTAAAGGGAACCCTGCGCCAAAATTAAAAAAAAAAAAAATTGACGTGGGGTTCCCCCTAAAATCCACACCAGACCCTTATCCGGGCTTGTAACCTTGGCGGCCAGGATGGGGGGTGGGTGAGCGCCCCCTTGAACCGTACCAGCCTACATGCCCTCAACATGGAGAGTATGGGTGCTTTGGGGCAGGGGGGGCCCTGCCCCCCACCCCAAAGCACCTTGCCCCCATGTTGATGGGGTCGAGAGCCTCTTCCCCACAACCCTGGGCTGCGGTTGTGGGGGTCTCCTTGGCCCCCCCATGTGAATTAATATCGGGTGCATCGTACTCCTACTAATTCACCAAAAAGTGTCAAAAAAGAGAAAACCACAGGAGACAATTAGGGACAAGTCCTTTATTAACCCCTTCCTTACCGGGCACTTAAACCCCCCTCCTGCCCAGACCAATTTTTGGCTGTCAGCGCTGTCGCATTTTGAATGACAATTGCGTGGTCGTGCGACGTTGTACCCAAATAAAATTTGCGTCCTTTTTTTCCCACAAATAGAGCTTTCTTTTGGTGGTATTTGATCACCTCTGCGTAATTTCTGATCGCCGCTATAAACAAAAAATGAGCGACAATTTTGCAAAAAAGAACAATATTTTTTACTTTTTGCTAAAGTACAAATCCATTAAAAAAAATATTCATCAGTTTTGGCCGATATATATTCTTCTACATATTTTTGGTAAAAAAAAAAAATCGCAATCGGCGTATATTGATTGGTTTGCGCAAAAGTTATCGCGTCTACAAACTGGGAATTGATTTATGGCTTTTTTTTATTATTATTTTTTTACTAGTAATGGCGGCGATCTGCGATTTTTATCGGGACTGCGATATTGCAGCAGACATGTCGGACATTTTTTACACATTTTTGGGACCAATGACATTTATACAGCGATCAGAAATTTAAATGTCCATTGATTACTGTGTAAATGTCATTGGCAGTGAAGGGGTTAACCAGCAGGGGGCAGTGAAGGGGTTAACAAATGTTCCCTGGGTGTGTTCTAACTGTGGGGGGGCAGGGCTGGCAGGGACATAACAGATCTAACTGATCCCAGTGACAGGGATCAGTAGATCTGCTATGTCCCCTGTCCCAGAACGGGGAACCGCCGTGTTTACAACGGCGGTTCCCCGTTCTGAGGCTCCTAAAAGAGATTGGCGGGTCTCGGGCGGACATCGAGTCCGCCCGACCCACGGGCACGCTCGCGCAACGTGCGGCGCGCACGCGCGCGCGCCGCTGCCGCCAGGGGGCGCGCCTGGAGCGTGCGCAGTGGAGGACGTCCATGGACGTCCTCCGGGCATTTCAGATCCACGCTGGAGCCGTACTTTGGCAATACCGCGGATCTGAAGTGGTTAAAAAAGAAAAAAAAAATGAATGTCCCCCTTTGTAATCCATTGTCAATCACGGCGTGGGACGGACCCGAACAAAAAAAAGCCGCAAAAGCTCCTACTCCATGGGAGGGCTCCCGCCGTGTGCACGCTTTTTGCTTTGACAGTTTATTTATATGGAAGGGTGGGGCCACCCGGTGACGTAAGCGTGTGACCCATCACATGACGTCAGGAGGGGAGGGGTCGCTCCCTTACGTTGCTGCGTGGCCCCGTCCTGCCATATAAATAAACTGTCAAAGCAAAAAGCGTGCAGACAACAAGAGCCCTCCCAGCGGGGAGGAGCTGTGCGTGCTGTCTGCACGCAATGCATTATGGGGTGCTCCGTGGTGGCGAAGTTGCTGCGAACGCCCCATAATGTTCTAAATTCAACGAACAGACGAACGCCCGATGTTCAAGTCAAACTTACATTTGACACGAACCGTGGGCTCATCCCTACTACTGACACCACCCACTACCCTACTGACACTGTCTACTGAACTACTAACACCACCCACTGCTCTACAGATACAATCCACTGCTCTACAGATACAATCCACTGCTCTACCGACACCATCCACTGCCCTACTGACACCATCCACTGCTCTACTGACACCGTGACACCCAGGTGATCTTTGATCTCTTTCATGTGTTCAGGAAAATTAGGTCCACTAGATGGAGCTTATGATTCTAGGAAATAAACATTTGATGTGGATTTTTGCAGCTGTGAGTTAATGCATTTTGTACATTCTTACTGCTTATTGTGTTGTTTAATCAAATAATCCTGTAGCTGTTTTTAAAGTAACCTAGATAGTAATTTGGATACAAATGTGTTAATAAGAACATGTGCTTTTGTTTCTGTTGCAGGATCAACAGCCATAACTGAATAATTTAATACCAAAACATATTTTGTTGAAAGAGTGAAATTATATTAAAAATAAATTAACATACTATCAAAATTAATTGTCTGTGAAACCAGTTATCCAGCAATGTGTGCCATTTTAAGATAATGTAGCAATTAATTACTCTAAGTAACCCGCAGTTCATCTCCTTGCCATTATACTTCAGAGACCTATACAGGCATTTACTAGGATAAAAGGTCAAAAAGTACAAATTCTGTATAAAGATGCTAACACCAATTTAATCCTGTAAATGCAAAATCTGTAGTAAAAATTGCCATAATAACAAATACACTTTCCATTGATTTCTCCACACCTCATACACAAGTCTGGTCAAAGACATTAAACTACTTGCATGTCAAAGATTTTTTTTAAAGATCATTCAAAGCTGAACTCCAGATAAATAGCTAAATTTGGGGGCGGGGGGGTAGTGGGGTTATGAGAGATGGCCCTCCCCAAACAGGATATTATGCTAAACTTGTAGGTAAATAAGACCTTCTCTAAGACCTTCTCTCTCCACTTCCTCCTTTCAGGATCTTTTCCAAACCACCCCTGAGTCAAGAAATGACATACATGATTACGTAATTATAAATTACAATTTGATACGAGCTGCGGACAGTAGAGGGCCATGGATCCCTATACACTCCCTTTATTGAAATCTTCATGCCCCGCCAAAGGCAACACAAAGTGCATAATAACCATCAATATAAGAAACCTCTGTCCTCTCCCCATGACAGTGGCTTACTGAAGACAAACAAGTTAGTAGCAATACATGTCTGGTGAAGTAAAAACAGGTAACATGTTGACTAAATTAGGGACTGCCTCTATGCAAGCATGGTGCAAATGATAAACCTGGGGTCCTCCCAAATTATTATAGATCAAAGGGTGAAGGATGTCTAACTCTCTGCCCTCTCCTCACTTTCATCTGAGGTAAAATTCAGTTTTCAGGCACTGAACTAGAACTATGAGCTATAGGAAAGGATGGCACTGGCTGTGTATTTGATTAACTGAGGCACAAACTCTAGAGATTCAGGGTATAATGGCTCTCTAGGAGGAGACAGTGTTGAGACAGAGATCCCAGGAACTGCAGTCCAATCATTTTAATGGATATCAGGAAGATCAGATGAGAGGTCTGCCTGAAACTCGGGTGAGTCACACCCTGAAGTGTTTATTGAGTCATCTTTGTCACTGACTTAAGGAACAGGCAACAAATGTTTTCTATGCCAGGCTTGGAACCTGTCTTCTGGCCCCTTTATCTTGTATACTGGGATCCCGGGCAGTTTGTTCACCATTGTAAAACTCTTCTTCCGCCATCTATCAGCTAGCTTATGATTTGCAGATGCTCCCAAGTTCCGTAGCAAGGCTCGGTCACTTGGTTTCAGATTTCTATATCCCAAATGGAGATCAAATCTCCTTTTGTTCCCATCAATTATTTTAGCTGCATTTTCAGCTAAACTGTAAGCAAACTGGAGTGTTTCTTTCAGATGAAACATATATAGGTAATGACTTTCATGACAAATACTGTCAGTGGCAGTCCTAGCAAGAGATCAACAGGCAATCTAGGCTCCCTCTCAAACATCGCAATTTAGGGGAAGAATCATGTACTCTCATGCCTGGTGCTGCTATAAGCATGGACCATGGCTTCAACCCTGTGTCTCCAGGTACATTTGTTGTCACTCTGTAGGATACTTAGCATGTTAAGTAAGGTCCTGTTGAATCTCTCAGGGAGAGCCTCACCTTCAGGGTCATATGAGGTTGTTCAACTTTTGTTAATATTCAGCAGCTGAAGTAACTCTTTAATTAGCTTGCTGTCAAGCTCTTCCCATACACTGTCTTTGGTAACAGAAGCCAATCCTGAACGGCTATATCGAGCATCAGATAAAATGTTTTTTGGGCCCGGGTCGTACTTCAGAGTGAATGGATAATTGAACTGCCCTGTGGCATCCATTTTGGCAGTGCTTAGGACATACCTCAAAGAATTATTATCTATTTGTACTTCAAACATACCGCTATACAGACAAGAGTGTAACTTATCAACAATGACCCATTTAAGTGCCAGGGACTCCAACTTGTGGACTGGGCAGTTGTGCACACTAGGAGTGAGGCTTCAGTTGACAAAGGCTATTGGTTGTAACTCAGCTGGATACTGTTGATGCAACACTCCATCAAATCTTAGCATCCACATGGAGCACATGCTGTTTCTGGGCATCAGCATATGCTAAAACTGGTATCCTGCCAGCTTATTTTTCAACTCAATTCAGGTGCTTTTTATTGATAGCATGTTTAATGCACAGAGATACCGTGACGAGATCCTGGGGCCCATTGGTGGGCCATTCATCCACAACCATCACCTCATGTTGCAGCCAATCAGCACTGTCCACACAGAGGGTCAGGGGTCAGGGCGGCCTCATAGGACAGTCAGAGGAGAATGAAAACTTCTCCTACAAGCTTTAACCAGTGCTCTGCTGGGCACTGATAGAAGTCACAAGCCTGCTATATACTGCTGATGGGAAAAGGTATTTAGCAGCTTATATTTACTAAAATAATTGCATTTCCTTATTCTGTGTACTGTGGGAGACCAGATATAGTGAATGCAGGGCCCTGGATTTAGCAGCACTTTAACCTTGGAAAATATGAATTCATTGGATTCAGGACACCGTGGGGACATGATGATGATAGTGTATGGACCCAGATTATATGGGCACTGAATTGTGAACACAAAATTTACACTTGCTTTATTCAAGGATTTGAGCATTTTCAACACTCATTTTGTTTATTAGACTGACTGGGTTTTGAGTTAAGGAGCATGGTTTAAGGTGACATTTAATTTTGTACATAGATTATTGCTTATTTTGAATTTTTATGCACTATATATTATTGATTCTTTTATTCATGTTGTTTGGGATTAGCACTGTACTAGATAACAGAAAAGTTGTATATTTTTTTATGTGCTAAGTGCTGGCTGCCTAGAGGATTTGGATATAAAGGGGCTTGAAAAATTTTGTCACAATTGTTTTTGCAGCATTAGTGTGGCATTGACCTTGGAGTACAATAGGCAGCATGTCCAGACCCTGCTGTATGTTTGACTAGGTAGTAATAACATGACAAATTTCACAATTACTAAAACAGGAAAAGTAAAACTATGAAAATGGAGGATATTAAGACAATGTCTATCTGACTGAACATTTATATCTGTTACTTCGACTGGGGTTTACAGTGACACTAAACTCTGATAAAAAAAAAAAAAAAAAAGAAGAAAATTCTAATCAAGTATGTGTAGCACTTTCATAGATAGGTGCTAGGATTAGTTACATTATGGCAGGCCATACTCGGAGCGAATTTCTTTCCTGCAACCACGGGCTGCAGGAAAGAAATCTGCTTGCTTCCCCCACCAACACATCTGTGTTGATATGGGAATCCCTCCTGCCTGCCGGGCTTCACCTGCTCTGCCTCGTGTAGTGATGTAGTAGTGGAGTAATGGATGTTATTATTTAGTTATTATTATGATGATGGTTAATTTTCCGCAACACCCGGTTCTTCCAGAGAGAGAAGATTTATTAACTTCAGACAGAACAAAGTCCATCAAGAGATAATACAATCCAACATAGGTGTAGAGGATATTGATGACAGGAATAGTGTAGCATTGAGACCACTTCAGAGGAACCCAGTCTTCCTGTCATACTTTACTTAACACAGGCTCCCCTCTTATACACCTTTCTCCCCCCTCCTATGGGTGAGCAATTTAATTAGGCCTTTTGTCTTGAAAGAGCGACAGATAATGACCCTAAGCCGTAACATTAGCACATCATGGAGGCATTATCTGTCTTTAATCAAAACTCCCTTTGAAATGCCTAATTAGATAACCAGTGCCAAATACCAATGAGTCTTTGCACAACAACACAATATAAAATTGATTTGTCAAGTGTCTGTCCCAATACATACCCAATATATGTATACACACAATATAATATATACATGTGCATGTACATACACACATATATATATAATATATTAAATATTACACAACATTATATTACACAACACCTCGCTCACCCCCCCTCCCCCGCCCACGCTGCCGGGAGTTGACAGTGATTATTGCTAGCGGCTATAGCAGCGGCTAGCGATAATTATAGGTAAATCCCATCATGCTGGTTGTATCGATTGATCAGCTTGATATATTCAGCCTGCCTATACATGGTTCAGTGGAGCTTTGTGTGTTTTTGTTTTGATCTTGCCTCCCTGTAACCAGTGTTGCTTCATTTGTTGTGTTAGGCAAGTCTAAATCTAGCTGTGTTCACTGTAACCAATGCAACTGATTAATTAGGTCAGTTCAGTGTTCTCAGCTGCTGAAAGTCTGATAGCTCCCTCTGCCTTCCAGAGGGCTGTAGAATTATCTGGAACATAGATGTGAAGCTATGCAGATGGCAGTATAAATATTTATGCAGCCTTGGCCAATCCCAGGGAGCAGGGCCCTGGAGGCTGCTGGGTGGGAGACTGTATAAATACTCTGACAGTGGGCTTCTGGGTCTGAAGAGCACCAGTCCAGCTGCAACACTGTAATGTGCTTGTTGTACATGTGGCCTCGGGTGGGCAATCTGAAGGCTGGGATGCTGAAGTGACAGATGGTTGGCTAAGGGGTGGTCTGCTGAAGATCTAGTTTGGTATCACTGGAGAAAGATGTTGCTTGGCAGTTGGAAGGAGGCAACCAACTGTCCCTGAACATTTTGTGAGTACAGACTGCTGTGAGAGATCTTAGAGACTTTTGGGCTGCTGCCACTCCTCTTGTGCTAGAGAGTTAGCTGTGTATTTGTTCAAAGGGGACATCGGCTGCTATCCTGAAGAGCTAGGCTATCAAATTCTATGTGATGGAACTCTGCTCTTGTTTGCTTTAAAGAAGGAAGTATGCATTTAACTGTTTCCACTACAAAGCCAAGTCTACAGTTTGCTTCAAACAAGAACTTCTGCTTCAGCTTTACTGAAAGGAGTTTTAATTTCCTCAAATCTGTACATAGTTCTATTTTTGGAGTATCCCATTCAATTCCCTCAACCCTATACAAGTTCTTGAGGAATAAAAACAACAAAAAACAACACCCCTAAACCGGTTATTGAGAAAGAGTGCGGCTGAGTTTGTGTGCCTGGCTGCAAGGCAACCCACTGGGGAAGAACCTGGGCAAATTTCCAGTGGTTCCTTCAGAAGGAAGCACTACATATGTATTCTTAACCTCAAAAAAAATTCTTCTATTGCTCTCAGTCTCCTCCAAATCTACAATCTCCTTTTGTGTTGCTGCTGTGGTCCAACCTCCTGCTAGAGGATGGCTACATTCATTCTCCATTATCACACTGTATGTAGGAACATAGCCACCCTCTCTTGGACAATGAACCATGGACTATGGTGTGCAACTAACGTGCATTGCTTGTTTCAAACTAATTGAAGTGCTAGAGAAAAGAACAGGTTCAGAATCTACAGAGGACATTGCAAGGAGGCAGAAAAACCACAGTAAAAAACATGCATTTGCCTCCCCTCTCACCTCTCCCAAGTCAACGGGAGAATAGCACATATTGTTATGTAGTGCCACACTCTTCAGCCTTTAGGACCCACCCATCACCAAAGAATGAAGAGGATGAAGAGTATTATGTCATAGAGTAAACGTACAAAAATATTATGTAGTCCTGGTCACACTGATGCCCCCTGGCAAGGCAACGCCATTAGTCCCTTTGAGGAGATCTTGTACCTAGTACTGTCATGCTTAGGGATGAGCCAAACACCCCCTAGTTCGGTTCGCACCAGAACATGCGAACAGACAAAAAGTTCAGGGCGAATATCTGAACACCATTAAAGTCTATGGGACATGAACATGAAAAAAGTGCTCATTTTAAAGGCTTATCTGCAATGTTATTACCCTAAAAAGTGTATGGGGACCCGGGTCCTGCCCTAGGGGACATGTATCAATGCAAAAATAAAGTTTTTAAATCAATCGTTTTTTTCAGGAGCAGTGATTTTAATAATGCTTAACCACTTGCCGACCGCTGATCGGAGATTGACGGCGGCAAAGTGGCTCTGTAACGCAAAACGCCGTCATACGACGGCGGCTGCGTTACAGAGATACTGTGAGCGCGCGCGCGCCGCCGG
>BLSH010002624.1:261862-275609 GCA_018402905.1 Glandirana rugosa
TTTTTACGTGACTAATGACACATTTACGGTAACCGTCACTTCCCCAATTGGACGTCCCCCGCGAGATTCCCATTTGACACAAGGGACCCGCACAAGAATGACATCCCCCCGAACGGATCGACCCCTTTCCTTCACTAGGAGGGGGAAGGGAAGTGATCACAGCCTTCTCGTACATGAAGGCTGTGATCACTTCCTTTCCCCAGCTAGGCAAGCCCCCCTACAGTAAGAACACGCCCAGGGAACACAGTTTACCCTTAGAGCGCCCCCTGCAGGTTAACCCCTTCACTGCCAATGGCATTTACACAGTAATCAGTGCATTTTTATAGCACTGATCGCTGTATAAATGCCAATGGTCCCAAAAAAGTGTCAAAACGTTCCGACATGTCCGCTGAAATATCGCAGTACCGCTAAAAATCGCAGATCGCCGCCATTTTTAGTAAAAAATAAAAAAAAAATAAAAACCCCAAAAATGAATTCTCATCATCCGTAAACGCGGCCACTTTTGCGCAAACCAATCAATAAACGCCGATTGCAATTTTTTTTATCGCAAATATGAGGAAGAATATAAATCGGCCAAAAGCGGTGAAAAAAAATGTTTTTTTATATTTTTTTTTTGGATTTGTATTTTAGCAAAAAGTAAGAAATTTGGGTTTTTTTGCAAAATTGTCGCTCTTCTTTTGTTTATAGCGGTGATCAGAAATGACGCATAGGTGATCAAATGCCACCAAAAGAAAGCTCTATTTGTGGGAAAAAAAGGACGCCAATTTCGTTTGGGTACAACGCCGCACGACCGCGCAATTGTCAGTTAAAGCGACGCAGCGCCGAATCGCAAAAAGGGCTCCGGTCCTAAAGCTGGAAATCCTTCCGGTCCTTAAGTGGTTAAAGTGAAAAAAAAAAGAAAATTTCCTTTAAATATTGTGCCTGGGGGGTGTCCTTAGTCTGTGTGTAAAAGGGCGCATCTCGGAAAAATTGTCATTTAAAATCGCGGCTGTAATGTATTGCCAGCTTCCGGCAATATACAAAAAAACGCTGGAAAAAAGTGTGTGGGGTCCCCCCCCCAGTCCAAACTAGGCTCTTCGGGTCTGGTTTGGATATTAAGGGGAACCCCGTGCCAAATTTGAAAAAAAATTAACGTGGGGGTCCCCCTAAAATCCAAACCAGTCCCTTATCCGAGCAAGCAGCTCTGGCTGATTAGGATTGGGGGGGACGAGCGAGCGCCCCACCCCTCCTGAACCGTACCAGGCTACATACCCTCAACATGGGGAGTATGGGTGCTTTGGGGGAGGGGGGGCTCTGCCCCCCCACCTCAAAGAACCTTGTCCCCATGTTGATGGGCACAAGAGCCTCTTCCCCACAAGCCTGGCCGGTGCTTGTGGGGGTCTGCGGGCGGGGGCTTATCGGAATCTGGAAGCCCCCTTTAATAAGGGGACCCCCAGATCCCGACCCCCCCATGTGAACAGGTTTGGGGTACATTGTACCCCTACCTGTTCACCAAAAAAGGAGTGTAGTATAAAAAAAAACCATTAGGCAGTTTTTGACAAGTCCTTTATTTTGTATTATAGCTCTTTTCTTCTTTCTTCTTTCTTCCTCCATCTTCTCCTGGCCCGGTCCTTCTTCTGGTCTCCTTCTTCTTCTTTTAGTCTTCTTGCTTCCTCTCTTTGTCTTCAATCTTCAATCTTCATCTTCATCTTGATCTTCTTTCTTCTTTCCCCCGCTGCCGCACTCTCCGCTGCTGCAGTCTGGCCCCGAGCATCTTGCCGAATGGACGGTCGTCACGATGACAGTTCTTTTATAAGAAGGGGCGGGGCCACCCCTGACGTAAATGGGTGACCCGCCCCCTCTGACATCACATGACATCAGAAGGGGGCGGGTTCACTCAGTTACGTCCCTGGGTGGCTCCGCCCCTTCTTATAAAAGTACTGCCATCGTGAAGACTGCCCATTCGGCAAGATGTGCAGGGGTGGACTGCAACAGCGGAGAGCCCGACGGCGGGGAAAGAAGATCAAGATGAAGATTGAAGATGAAGAGAGGAAGCAAGAAGACTAAAGGAAGAAGAAGACCAGAAGAAGGAGCGGGCCAGGAGATGGAGGAAGAAAGAAGAAAGAGCTATAATACAAAATAAAGGACTTGTCAAAAACTGCCTATTGTTTTTTTTTACACTACACTCCTTTTTTGGTGAATGGGTAGGGGTACTTTGTACCCCAAACCTATTCACATGGGGGGGACGGGATCTGGGGGCACCCTTATTAAAAGGGGCTTCCAGATTCTGATAAGCCTCCTGCCCCCAGACCCCCACAACCACCGGCCAGGGTTGTGGGGATGAGGCCCTTCTCCCCATCAACATGGGGACAAGGTGCTTTGGGGGGACCTCAAAGCATCCTCCCCATGTTGAGGGCATGGGGCCTGGCATGGTTCGGAGGGGGGGTGCTCGCTCGTCCCCACCCCCTCCTGCCATGCCAGGGCTGCGTACTCGGATAAGGGTCTGGTTTGGATTTTGGGGGGACCCCATGCCATTTTTTAAAAAAAATTGGCGCGGGTTTCCCCTTAAATTCCATACCAGGGGGCGTGGTCTAGACATGGCGGCGTGAGGACGCTTCTTTCTGGAGCTCTGCACTGACCGGGACAATCTCCGCTCATTAACCGACCAGAAGACACATACAGCCCATGCCCGGGGCGCAGAAGCACCCACTGAACCCGGGGACGCCGCGGACGGCCGAAATCACCAGATATTTCCTCCGCCAGCACCCTGCGCAAACACAAGCACAAGCGGCGGCGGGGAGTCTCAAGATGGCGCCGCCACGAGTCACACAGCCCAGACCCGTACAGGGAGCGAAGAAGAACACAGCGCCGAGTGGCACAGGTGAGCCATCTGCAGACATCCCTCGCCCGCTGTCCCCCATTCCATCCCCGGAACTCCCCCGGCCAGGTTCACCGGCTACAGCTTGCAGCTCCCAGGACCCTGGGACACTAATAGGGGGAGACATCAGGGACATACTGGCAGACCTCCCTACACGCCAGGATATCCAGGCTATGGCTGCCTCTATTGTCTCAGCGCTGTCTAAAGAGCTGAGTGCCCCGAAGCAGCAGGTTGATGGGGTGGAAGAGAGAGTGGAGACCCTGGAGAGCAGCGCAGCGACTGTGAACGCTAGGCTGGAGGCTCTGGAGGCCCATCAGGCCGCAAACAAGCAACAACTCATAGACATGTGCCTGCAATTAGATGATGGGGAAAACCGCAGCAGGAGGAACAACCTCCGTCTCAGGGGTATCCCCGAGGCAACTATGGGGGGAGACCTGCGTGTTACTGTGGCTGCCATTCTTAATACCCTCCTAGAGTGGGCCCCCACTACAGACATTGAGCTGGACCGCGTACATAGGATTCAGGGCCCACGGCCCTTGTCACAGGGAGCAGCGGACAGGCCGCCCCCAGAGATGTGCTCTGCAGGGTGCATTTTTTCTGTCTAAAGGAGGAAATCCTGCAGCGGGCCTGGGCCCATGGGCCTATCGATTTTGATGGAGCCTCAGTACAGATTTACCCTGATGTGTCACGCCAAACTAGGAGAATGAGGAGTATGGTGCGCCCGCTGCTAGAGGCCATCAAGGAAGCCGGGGCGACTTACCGATGGGGCCATCCCTTCCACATAATCATACAGAAGCAAGGTTCTTCCTTTTACCTGCGCTCCCCTGCCCAGCTCCCCCTGGCCTTTCAGTTCCTGGACAGACCAGCTATCGAAGTGCCAGACTGGTGGGAGGCCCTGCTGCAGAAGACAACACCGGGGCCCCCGCTGCCGCGCCCACAGAGATCCCGGAGGGACAGATCCCGTCGTAGGAGCGAGAATCCACCCCGGCGGACGCCGGCAACCTCGGAGGATTAATCTCCAGTTCTGAATGCTCAGGAGATAAGAGAATTTACAGTTGACTTACTCAGGTTTCGAGGGCATTGGCCAGGTTTACAGGGATGTCAGGTGGCAGCATCTTTCAGGTGGCGGCAGATACAGTGACGTTGGAGCCCCCTGCCCTGGCCTGCCGGGACTCCCCACCTGGGTGACTCACCTTTGCTCTTTCCCCTTTGCTCCCTAGAGGCATGAACTCCGCTGAGTACCGAGACCGCATTGGGAAGGGGAATCATGATGCTCTCCACGGACCCCGGGCCAGAACCCGCTCACTTGACCCTGAGGGGGGGTGGGAGCTCCCGTTGCTCATTGGGTGGTGTATCTTGCAGGGTCTAGTACCACTTTTGGTCCCCAGGTTTTTCCATGGACTGTAGAGACATGTGGGTCATACTGAAGGAAACTTTGGGGCCCCGGGGGTCACAGGAGCCCTCCGGCGGGGGGGGGGAGCTGGGGGGTGGCTTGGTTGGGGAGCATAAAGGGCTATGTGATATATTGCCTTACGTGATGTGCCTAACCATGTTTTCTTCCTTCAGGTCCGACCCTGCCGTAGTACGGGTAACGAGGGGGGCGCTCGCGCTTCGGCCCAGCCACGGAGTTCCAAAATCCTCTCCCCGGTCCCAAAGTAGGGATCTTTGGGGACATCCTGTTGCTCCGGATTGGGCCACCCCCCCCCTCGTTTCGGGGGGGGTTGGCACATGACGAGCGCGTGGCCCGGCTGGGACGCGGGGCCCTCTTTAGGGAGTAGGCCGGGGTGGGCGGGTGGCCGGGGTGCTGGAAAGGGCGAGGTACCCACCTGGTTGTGATAAGCTGCCTACAAGTTCATGCCTATGTTATGTTGCCAATGCTGTCAGTTTTGTTTATGTTCTCTTACATTTGATAGAGTTTGTGTCTACTACCGCAACCTGCGTAACGTGGCAGGCTGCTATTATATGTTACTCGGAGAGGTCCGGTGGTTAGTGCATCTCCTTAATCCTAGTGCCTACTCTAACCACCTCCCAAGCTAGGGTTATCTCCTTGTGGAGTCTGTTGGACCCCTCAGGAGATTTACGGTAATTGACTACCTTTAGTACCCCCTTCCCCCCTTTCCCGGCGTCTTTCGCCAATCCCTATAAGGGGCCTTCCCCCCCCCCTTTCCCCCCCCCCCTTTTTTTTTTTTTTGGTGTGTGTACCTCGCCGCACTACCCCACTCCCCAGAGACCGACCGCAGAGCACGCAGCTCCCAGTTGGCTACCGGTCATGGCAGCGGGCACGGTCATGTTCACCTCATACAACGTGAGGGGTTTGGGCACCCCCGAGAAGCGCACCAGACTACTGGCCGACCTTAAAAAGTACGGGTCGCAGGTCGTCTTCCTCCAGGAGACCCATTTCAAATATGACAGGGTTCCCAGGCTTGGAAATAGGGCGTTCCCTACGGCATACCATAGCCCCTCACCGATTTCAAAAGCTAAAGGAGTGAGCATCCTAATAGCGCAATCAGTGCCTTGGACTCTCTCGGAGGTGCGGCGGGATCCGGGGGGGCGTTATGTCTTGGTAAAAGGCAAGATCGGAGACACCCTGGTCACCATGGTGAATGTCTATTTCCCCAATGCAGATCATGTCGCTTTTATGCGGGGCCTGGTTCCGGAGCTTCTCGAGTTCCGGGAGGGGATTCTAATTTTTGGTGGCGATCTCAATTTTACGATGGACCCTACCCTGGACACGTCCAGGGGGGCCACACATCTCTCTTTCTCACGGCTTAAATGCCTGAAAGCGGAACTCTCTCTACTGCAACTGATAGACCCGTGGCGCATCATGCACCCGACGGAAAGGGACTATTCCTTTTATTCCTCAGTTCACCAAACATATTCTCGGCTAGATCACATCCTGATCCCCCATAAAGAGCTCGTGAGGGTTCGATCGGCGCGGATTGGTGACATCCTTATGTCCGATCACGCGCCGATCCACCTCTCTCTGGGACTGAACTCTCAGATGAGGACCCCCCCGACTTGGCGTCTGAATGAGTCCCTTCTCCATTCGCCAGACATTCGACAGAGGATAACTCTAGCCCTAACGGAATATTTTGAGCTAAACGCAGACTCGGTCGGCAGTCCCTCTGTGCTCTGGGAGGCACATAAGCCAGTGATCAGAGGCCTGCTCATGGAAATAGGGTCTCGCTTGAAAAAGGAGCGGTCGGCGCGGGCGGACGCTCTGCTAACGCGTTTGTGACAACTTGAGGGGGCAAATAAAGAGAAAGCTGCCAGGGCGGTCCATGCAGAGCTGCTGAAAACGAGGGAAGAATTGAACTCCCTACTGATTCATAAAGCTAAACAAAAACTGGCATGGTCCAAGCGGACCATGTTCGAATTTTCAAACAAACCTGGCGCGCTTCTAGCAAGGGCACTCCGGGGCCCCTATATCCCACATATCACTTCGGCCTCTGGGCAGAAGCTCTCCCGCTCAGACGACATGGCAAGGGAGTTTTGCAACTTTTTCAGCGCCTTGTACAATCTTGACCCGGCACCGACAATAGAAGACTCAGGTTCTCTTGGGACCAAGATCCGGGAATACATAGGGGCCTCGGGCATGCCAAAACTCCCTGAAGAGGCGCTGGAAGAAATGGAGGTCCCAATTACGGTGGAAGAGCTGGGGGTCGCCCTGGCTCAATCTAAGCCTAAAAAGGCACCGGGGCCGGACGGCCTCACGGCTGCCTACTACAAAGCATTCTCCACCCCCCTCCTTCCGCACTTGGTCGCTGCCCTCAACTCTCTGGCAGAAGGTCGAGAGATGCCAGTAGACGCACTTCGGGCATATATCTCCCTGATCCCAAAGGAGGGGAAAGATCCTGCGCAGTGTGGAAGTTACAGGCCGATTGCGCTTCTAAATTCGGACTTGAAGCTATTCGCAAAAGTGTTGGCGAACAGACTCCTCCCCTACCTACCTGGTCTCATTCATAGGGACCAGGTGGGATTTGTCCCACAGCGTGAAGCCCGAGACAATACAGTCCGGGTTTTGAACGTGATCCACGCAGCTCAATCATCAGGGCGACCACTCCTTCTGCTGTCTACAGACGCAGACAAGGCTTTTGACCGGGTTCATTGGTCATTTATTCGAGCCACTTTGGAACATATGGGTCTGGGCCCCCTGATGTTGAGCTGGATCTCCGCCTTGTACTCGCGGCCATCTGCAGTAGTCAGGGTCAATGAGACGCGTTCGGATTTTTTCTATATAACGAATGGGACGCGGCAGGGGTGTCCTTTATCCCCTTTAATTTTTATTTAGACACTTGAACCGTTCCTTTGTTCAATAAGGGCCAATCCAGACATTACGGGCTTTAGAAAAAAGTCGGGCACTCATAAGGTGGCGGCGTTTGCCGATGACCTGATTTTTTTTGTCGCAGACCCAGTTGTCACTCTCCCAACACTCATGAGGGCCATACAGACGTACGGCGCTTTGTCACACTTCAAGGTAAACTACAGTAAATCCTCGGCCCTCAATATCTCCGTGGGCCCTGCTGAGATTCTGTCGCTCCGGCCATTCTTCCCCTTCCAATGGGCGGAAACATCTCTCAAATACTTGGGCACCCATATCACTGCTGACCTCTCAAAACTTTATGAAGCCAACTACGAATCCCTCCTCACCAAGATTAGGAAAGACCTACTGCACTGGCACTCCTTGACACTGACATGGTTTGGCCGCTGCAGTGCACTTAAGATGACGGTCTTGCCACGAATCCTATTCATCCTACAAGCCATACCAATCTGGCTGCCCCCACACTTCTTTCGAACAATCGCACAGATCTTCAGAAAGTTCGTGTGGTCTCACCAGAAACCGCGGCAGGCCCTCCACCGGCTTTCACTCCCAAAGTCAGCAGGTGGCCTGGCACTCCCAGACATCAAAACGTATTATCGAGCGTCCCACCTCAATAGGATAGTGGACTGGCATTGTCATGGAGCGGAGAAGCAGTGGGTCTCAATGGAGATGGAGGACTCGAGAGACACGGCGTTGGGTTGGCCGTGGTTGTCGCTGCCCGCTCCCCGAGACCTGGACTCCCATCCGACACTTGGAAGCACCTTGAGGGTAGCACGGGAGACATTCCGCGCTTCCGCGATCTCGCCTCGGCCTTCCCCAATGATACCGATTCAGGGCAATCCAGAGTTCGGTCTGGGACAGGTGGGACCGCAGTTGAAACGCCTTGCAGAAGAGGGATATTCTCGTCTGGTAGACTTTGTGCCGTTCCCAGATACCAGTATCCCAGACTTGGCCCATTTAACAGATCCAGCCCTAGACTTTATGAGTGGGCTGCAGTTGCGTTCCTTCTTGCGCCGCTCGGTCAGATTGCCGGGTATTCTCCGTCCCCTTACTAGTTTCGAGGCTATCTGCCACAAGAGAGAACCGATACGGCATTCCCTATCCTTGATCTATGCACTTCTGATCCAACCAGCGGAAGATTATATCCCTCCATTCCTAACTAAGTGGGAGTCTGATCTGGGTCTCCACTTTACCCCAGATCAGAGACGCAAAATTCTTCATTTTGCCCAAAAATCCTCGCTGGCTACTAGGATACAGGAAACAGGATATAAGATCCTGACGCGATGGTACAGGGTACCCACACTCTTGCATGCCATCTCTCCTCTGGTTCCAGACCTCTGCTGGAGATGCGGTGAAAGGAGGGGATCAATGATCCACATCTTCTGGGAGTGCCCCAAAATCCAGCAGTTCTGGCGTGGGGTAGCGGAAGTAGTGGAGAAACTCACGGCGGTCGACATACGTGACAACCCCGCCGCATGCCTGCTGCACCTCACGGAGAGACCAATCAAAAAGTACAAAACCTCGCTGACAATGCAATTGTTGAACGCAGCTAAAGCTTGCATCCCACTCCGATGGAGAGATCCCGAACCACCAACAAAAGCTCTGTGGTTTGCCGGGGTGAACGCCCTTAGAGACATGGAGGAACTGACAGCGACTTTGCATAATACAGAAGAAGCCCACCGAGACACTTGGCGACCTTGGAACCACTTTGTGTTCACAGACGCCTACACATCGGAGGTGCCCCTGCCCTAGAATGCCTCTGGGGTGCACATAAGATAGCGCGCCCTTGCCATGAAAATCGGTCTGGGGAGTTGGGGTGGGATGACGGTGAGAGTCGCACACCCCTCCTCCCCCCCCCTTTTTTTTTTTTTTTCCTCTTTTCTGTGCCTCTCACCCCCTTTCCCCATCCCCTTTCCTCATGCAAGGGCTCCCTCCCTTGTTCTGTGTCCCGATCCTTCTCATATCTCGGCAGTTGGGGTCCGCTCTAATGCTTTAAATCAAATAAGTGCGCGCAGGGTGTGCAGTCCGACCAGAAGACCTGACATGGGGGGAGAGGTGTGTCGGTTCCCGGACCTTGCCGGGAGATGATACACGGCCCCTTGCACAGCGAGGTTGATTTGATCTGCTATTCCCACACATTACCTCATGCCCCAATGTAAGAGAACATAATGAGTTCGAGTTCCGTTCCGTTTTCCACACACGAATGACGTCAATTGCTATTAACGTGTGGGGTGGGGTGGGCCCATTGTGGGGGGCCTTTTCAGGGTGGGACCTCGTATGGAGGGCCCTGGCGGCCGCGCGGCTCCCTTCTCTGGTTGGTCGGCTTGCCCCTCCTCTCTCCCGGGGGGTCCCCCGGGGGAGACGAGTGGCTGCAGGAGATGTTGGAGACCCCTTCGGCGTTTATTGCCGGGGAAGGTCTCCGCTCACTGCCTATCTGAAGCCCGAGGCTGGGCTGGGGGGCTGCGGGGTTGGGGGGCCATTCTCCTGTCTCTCCGGCTATTTACACCCTGGTGCCCCCGGGGTGGGCCCATTCGGCCTTTTTCTGTTACCATAATTGGAAAGCGAGGTAATCCCATTTTCTGTGAAATGACAAATTTGTTTTATGTTCCATGTATCTACATTTGTACTCTGAAATTTGTTCTAATAAAACTATCTTGAATTAAAAAAAAATCCATACCAGACTTGAAGGGCCTGGTTTGGATTTTGGGGGGAACCGCACGTCATTTTTTTTAAATTTTGGCATGGGGTTCCCCTTAAATTGCATACCAGACCGGAAGGGCCTGGTTTGAATTTTGGGGGGAACTGCACGTTATTTTTTAAAAACATTTTGGCACGGGTTTCCCCTTAAATTCCATACCAGACCTGAAGGGCCTGGTTTGGATTTTGGGGGGAACCGCACGTCATTTTTTTTTTTAATTTTGGCACGGGGTTCCCCTTAAATTCCATACCAGACCTGAAGGGCCTGGTTTGAATTTTGGGGGGAACCGCACAACATTTTTTTTTTTTAAATTTTGGCACGGGGTTCTCCTTAAATTCTATACCAGACCTGAAGGGCCTGGTTTGGATTTTGGGGGGAGCCGCACGTCATTTTTTTTTTTAATTTTGGCACGGGGTTCCCCTTAAATTCCATACCAGACCTGAAGGGCCTGGTTTGGATTTTGGGGGGAACCGCATGTAATTTTTTGTTTATTTTGGAGCGGGCCCTGCTGTTGTAAATTAGTTGAAAAATTGTGATAAAATCCCTCAGTCAAACAGGTGGCAAAAAATTGGGCCTTGTGTGTTGGCGTTGCCAGAACACTGTAACCCCTTGCAGTTACTCTTGTTGGACGGAGGAACTGGGCCTGATGTTGTAAATTAGTTTAACCACTTAAGCCCCGGAGCCCTTTTTTTACACTTGTTGTTTGCAAGTTAAAATCTATTTTTTTTCTATAAAATTACTTAGAACCCCCAAACATTATATATTTTTTTCAAACACCCTAGAGAATAAAATGGAGATTGTTGCAATATTATTTGTCACGTGGTATTTGCGCAGCGGTCTTTCAAGCGTAATTTTTTGGGAAAAAAAAACGCTTTTTTGAGTTAAAAAATAAGACAACAGTAAAGTTAGCTCAATTTTTTTGTATATTGTGAAAGAGGATGTTATGCTAAGTAAATAGATACCATACATGTTAGGGTTGAAAATTGTGCACACTTTCGGAATGGCGACAAAATCGGATACTTAAAAACCTCCATAGACGACACTTTAAAAAAAATTTACGGTTACCAGGTTAGAGGTGCTAAGGAGGTCTTTTGCTAAAATTACTGCTCATACTCTGGCGATCGCGGCGATACCTCACATGTGTGGTTTGAACACCGTTTTCATATGCGGGCGTGACTTACATATGCGTTTTCTTTGCTGCGCGAGCTCCCGGTTACGGTGGCGATTTAAATTTTTTTTTAATTATTATTATGTTTTTCCTCTTAACACTGTTCCTTTAAAAAAAAAATCCGATCACTTTTATTGCTATCACAAGGAATGTAAACATCCCTTGTGATAGTAATATATGGTGACAGGTACACTTTATGGAAGGATGGGGGGTCTTTTGCACTTCACAGTATTCAGATCGCAAAAAACGGCGATTCTGAATACTGTAATTTTTTTAACACCGGCGCCGTTTCCTGCTGAATAAACCAGAAGTGACGTTCTGAGGTTGCTTCCGAAAATGTACGAAGGAGTCCCGATTGAAGCCGATTCTGGCTTCCACAGGGACTCCACACAGTGGCCAGAAGTGTCGGATCGGAGCTCCAGTCTCCTGGTGGGACGAGAGACTGGAGAAGAGCGGCGGACGATGGCGGGAGGGGGGTGGCCCCTCCCGCACCCTGGGATAAAGACCGAGTGGCTTCCAAGCCGGATCAGCCATTATCACTGGATAGCCGGCTACCTGCTCTAAAAAAATGATACCGGGGTATAGCCTGTAGCTGCAGACTTTACCCCGATACATCCACTTAAAGCTGCTGCCGTTTATAAATGACGATTCAGTGGTTAAAAATTATGATGACATGCTCCAGTCCAACAGGTGGTGAAAACTTGGACCTTGGGTGGTGCCGGAGCCAGAACACTGTAACCCCTTGCAGTTACTTTTGTTGGGCGCAGGAACAGACCCTGCTGTTGTAAATTAGTGTAACCACTTAACACGAATCGCTGTTTATAAACGGTGGCTGCTTTAAGTGGAAGTACCAGGGTATAGTCTGCAGCTACAGGCTATACCCTGGTACAGTTTTTTAGAGCAGGCAGCCGGGTATCCGTTGATAATAGCCGATCCGGCTCGGGAGCTGCTCGGTCGTTATCCCAGGCAGCGGGAGGGGACATCCCCCCCTCCCGTCACCGTCCGCCGCTCTTCTCCGGCTTACGTCCCACCGGGAGACCGGTACTCCGATCTGATGCTTCTGGCTGCTGTGTGGAGTCCCTGTGGAAGTTGGAATCAGCTTCGATTGGTACTCCTTCGTACAATTCCGGAAGCAACGTTACAATGTTACTTCCGGTTTACTCAGCGGCTAACGGCACCGGCTTTAAAAAAATGACAGTATTCAGACTCATTGTTTTTGGTGATTTGAATACTGTGAAGGGTAAAGGAGGGATGGGGGGTCTTTTAGACCCCCCATCCTTCCATAAAGAGTACCTGTCACAATATATTACTATCACAAGGGATGTTTACATTCCTTGTGATAGCAATAAAAGTGATCAGATTTTTTTTTTTTAAAGGAACAGTGTTAAGATGAAAAATATAATAAAAAAATAAAATTTAAAGCGCCACCGTCCCCGCGAGCTCATGCAGCAAAGAAAACGCATACATAAGTCACGCCCGCATATGAAAACGGTGTTCAAACCTCACATGTGAGGTATCGCCGCAATTGCCAGAGTGTGAGCAGTAATTCTAGCAAAAGACCTCCTCTGCACCTCTAACCTGCTAACCGTTAAAAAATTTTAAAGAGTCGCCTATGGAGATTTTTAAGTACCGGAGTTTGTCACCATTCCGCGAGTGTGCACAATTTTCAACCGTGTCATGTATGGTATCTATTTACTCGGCATAACATCCTCTTTCACAATATACAAAAATGTGGGCTAACTTTACTGTTGTCTTATATTTTAACTCAAAAAAGTGATTTTTTTTCGAAAAACAAAAGCATTTGAAAGACCGCTGCGCAAATACTGTGTGACAAAAAGTATTGCAATGATTGCCATTTTATTCTCTAGGGTGTTTGAAACAAATATATAATGTTTGGGGGTTCTAAGTAATTTTCTATAAAAAAAAACTGATATTAACTTGTAAACAACAAATGTAAAAAAGGGCTCTGGGGGGTTAAGGGGTTAAAAACAGTATATATTTTAATACACCATGTCAAGTGTACTATATACCGTATGGACAGATATATAGTGGACACTCAAGACGTGGTGTATATATATATATATATATATATATATATATATATACATATATATATATATATATATATATATATATATATACATATATATATATATATATATCAGGCTGTATATATTTTAATATATTAAGTCAAGTGTACTATATACCCTATGTACGGTGTACACCGATATATAGTACACTGTGCGTGTATATATATATATATATATATATATATATATATACTAGACTAAATATATATATAGATCTACATAGATATACACGCACAGTGTACTATATTTATATATCTATATCTATCTATCTATCTATCTATCTATATCTATCTCTATATCTATATCTATCTATATATATATATCTATATATAGATCTATATATTTTTTTTAATTTTTTTTTTCCCTACACTAACCTGTCTGCACTAACTGACAGATTTCTAACTATCTATCTAGTTAGCTATCTATTTTCCTCTTCTTTTTTTTAACATATTTAAAAATCTATATACTGTATATATTTTAATATATCAAGTCAAGTGTACTATATACCCTATGTATGGTGTACACCGATATATAGTACACTGTGCGTGTATATATATATATATATATATACTAGACTATATATATATATATATATATATATATATATATATAT
>BLSH010002624.1:299787-335668 GCA_018402905.1 Glandirana rugosa
TTCCATGTGTTCTTATACCTGCTAGGTGGACCAGTAGGTTAACACAGTCCGTTACCGACAGAGTGACTTGGAAGGTCACTCGACTATCTACTGATAGATTCCGGGGTACGGTCCCGGGAATCGAGGATATATGTCCTATGGCGACTATACAACTCTCGTGAACTACCCTAAAGATAGGGTTTTCTGCGAACCGACCACCGGTAACTACATCTCCGGGAGATGATGAGTTAAGAGGTACTATTCCCCCAATTCCAACATCTCCCGAAGTAGAGTGTTTCCCCTTGCTGTAAGGACCCGAACCCGGACTTTTTTTGAAAAGTCCGGGTCCGGGTCCCGGACACCCCAAAGTTCGGTACGGACCCGAACTTTACAGTCCGGGTTCGCTCAACTCTAGTTATAGGAAACCAATGTCGTTCCCCTTTGTGAGATGAAGCCCTCTACAACCTTAACCCCCTTATCATGGAGAATTGAGTAGTAGAGGGCCTCTACATCAATGGCCACCAGCCAAGCGTCTTTTGGGATAGAAATCCCATCAAGTGCTCTCAACATATCAGCGGTATCCTGTATATAGGAGCTAAGGGCCCTGGCATGGGGCCTTAGATAGTCATCTATCAGCTCACTGGAAGGTTCAGTGAGACAGCCATTGCCTGACACAATTGGATGACCAGGTGGATCGTCCATATTCTTGTGTACCTTTGGCAGGGCATAAAGTGTAGGTGTTTTGGGAGTTTTAACAGTGAGATACTCACACGTTTTCTTATCAATGATATTTTTGAAAAAGGCCAGTGTAATTAGCTCATTATGCTTCATTTGTACCGTATCAACTTGGGCAATGGATATCTTTTTATACCAATGATGGTTTTCCAAGATATCCATTATCATTTTATGATAATTATCTAAATCTATGACAACAATGTCGCCACCCTTATCGGCTGGCTTGATAATTATATTCTGATTTTGTTTGAGGGTTTTTAAGGCATCCTGTTAATTTTTAGTTAGATTGTTAGATTGGTGACCATTTCCAATTGATGGATTGTAGTTCACTGGTCACTTTTTGGGTAAATGCCCAGATACTGTAATCTCCTTGTAGGACTGGGAAGCCTCTAGATTTAGGCTTATATAGATGGGGAGGCAGAAAACATCTTACTGCAGCAGAGGCAGAGGTAGATACTTCCCCAATTGGGGGATCACTTGAATAGGTTTCCTCAATGTCATCAGAATCATTGCTCTCTTCCCATAATTCCATCAAGTCATTGGGGGATCACTTGAATAGGTTTCCTCAATGTCATCAGAATCATTGCTCTTTTCCCATAATTCCATCAAGTCATTGATAGCCTTGATATCATTAATGGAAAGATCTTTCCAAACATCCAAGTATGCTGGTTGAATACTTCGGAGCCTGGTTCTTTTTGTCAAAAATTGTCTTATACATCAGCTTTCTAGCAAAGAGGTGAACATCTTTGATCACCTCAAAGCTGTCTGTATCTTGAGTAGGACAGAAGGTCAGACCCAGTCCTAGGACTTAGATCTGATCTTCCGTAAAGGGATAGGAAGATAAGTTAATCACTTGGAGACCATCTTGGTCCCGTTTTTTTGAAGCCTGTGTATTGGGAGTCCTTTTGGGATCCATAGTAGGTTGTGTCACAAAGATAGGTGCTGGTCGCACATCTCCTGGCTGAGTCAGGGTGCGAGAGTCCCCCAGAATAGTGCTTGGATTTGATTGGCTTACCTTAGAGGCCATCATGGGCTTAAGTGAAAAAGAAGTAGAGTTGGAGGCCGTATTTTGAGAGGACAGCAAATTTACACTGTTATACAAGCTGTATCCTCACTACTTTACATTGGAGCAAAGTGTCATTTCTTCAGTGTTGTTACATGAAAAGATATAATAAAATATTTCCAAAAATGTCAGGGGTGTACTCACTTTTGTGAGATACTTTATATAATATGCATTGTCAACAATCAAAACTGGAACATTGTGTATGTCACATATATAATGATCACACATTTAGGTCCCTTATAAATAATCTTTGAACAGTCCAAAAATATCCAAAATAAAAACAAAAATTTAAAACAAAACAATACAAATATTTCATGCACCAACTGTAAATCTTCACTGTGTCTTTAAATCTTGACCCCCAAATATCATACACCACACCAGCACTATGCCACTCAAGGTGTGCTCTCATCTTAGACGATGAACCTCACTATTTGTGATTTCCACATGGACAAACTGGCTAGCATAGACCATAAAGGGTACTTCAGTCTCCAGCAATCCATAGAATCAGAAAAAAGATTCTATAGTGTAAACCCATTTAATCATTATTATAAGAAATAAACCCTTAAATGACTGAGGTGTGGAATGTTGCCGTAGTTACCTGTAAACAATGCAGAAGTTATAACACACTTGTCAATACATTGTAAGGCTGACTGCAGGTCAGCCTGCATTTGTAGGAGGAGTCTGGGTCACTTTTAACCCAGACTCCTCCTACTGGCTCTCTCGGCATTTCCTGGGAACGTTTTGGCGTGTCGTCACTTCCGGTTCCGATTCGCATCGGTCGTCACTTCGCAGGGGACAGGCAGGATGTTTCCCACATTTCTCAAGGGCACCACGGGGTCGGGTAAGTCGGGCTCGAATCCCTTGTGTCTGCCTTGGCTGACAGGTCGGGGCACACACGTGCCGTCACGAACTGGCGCTCTCGGCAACAGGAGGGGGGGTCGGAGCTGCAGGGGATAGGAAGGGCTGGCACACTAAGACCATGCAGGGTACGGTCACTACATCGAGGTGGGTCTACTGTGGGATTGCTGGGGGGAGGTGCATACCAGCACCAGGTCTGTGATCAGGGCGGGGGATGGGTATCAAGGGTCTGTTACAGCAAGCCCGCATGTCAGCCGGGCGGCTAGGGGGGGCGCTCCTGGGACCAGGGGCACCCCTCCGGTTAAGGGGCCCCCCCCAGGTAGTACATGGTCTGCTGGAGCTAGCGGCAACCTGACAGGGGTTAGCCCGGGTCCACGTGGAGCACACTCCCCTGCGTTTCTACCCTGTCATGCCCCTCCTGTCCATGTCAGCTAGGGAGGTTGTCTGGCCAGAGTCTAGACCAGGCGGCAGGTCATGTCACTTGGGTCACACTCCAGGGGACGTGCCGTATCAGGCCACGGTCATTTCTCTAGCCATCCCTCAGCCCACGTTCCAGGGCCTCGGCGGAGGGACACAAGCATTCACCGTCATTTAAAAAAAAAAAAAAAATCTCATTTCATGCAGCATAGCTGGCAGGGGGAATTGCTCGTTATTGTTTGTACCAGCGCAGCTCTCCTTCCGCCCACATTGGGCCATGGAGGAAGGAGCAGCACATTTCAATGGAAAAAAAAGTGTTTTCATTTCATCCAGCATTTCTGTCAGGGGGAAATTTTTTCGCTATTGTTTGTAATGGCACAGCTCTCCTTCCGCCCACATTGGGCCATGGAGGAAGGTGCAGCACATCATTTCAATTAAAAAAAAAAATGGGTTTTCATTTCATCCGGCATTTCTGATAGGGGGACATTTTTCGCTCTTATTTGTACTGGCTCAGCTCTCCTTCCGCCCACATTGGGCCACGGAGGAAGGAGCAGCACATTTCAATGGAAAAAAAAAAAATGTGTTTCATTTCATCCAACATTTCTGATAGGGGAAAATTTTTGCTCTTGTTGTTCTGGCTCTGCTCACCTTCTGCCCACATTGGGCCACGGAGGAAGGTGCAGCACATCATTTCAATGGGAAAAAAAAAGTGTTTTAATTTCATCCAGCATTTCTGATAGGGGGAAATTATTCGCTCTTGTTTGTACTGGCTCAGCTCTCCTTCCGCCCACATTGGGCCACGGAGGAAGGAGCTGCACATCATCTCAATGAAAAAAAAATGTGTTTTCATTTCATCCAGCATTTCGGATAGGGGGACATTTTTTGCTCTTGTTTGTACTGGCTCTGCTCTCCTTCCGCCACATTGGGCACGGAGGAAGGTGCAGCACATCATTAAAAAAAAAAAAGTTGCACTCAGCCTCACGTGGCTACTAGTATCTTACCAAGTCAAGTACACGCTTCCATTTCTGCCAGAATGGCTCGTAGGGGTATTACTTTCTGGTATTCAACTTTTCGGCTCTCCTTCCGCCCAGACCAGGGCCATGAAGTAATGCATTGGAGGAGCAGCAGGTCATTCCAAAAAAAAACTGTCCGTGTCCATCAGACGGAATGACAGCATTTCAAAGGCCAGGAATTTTAAAATGCTGGCATTCAGGGCCAGGGATGGGAAAGTGCACCTGTCACCCATCACCCGTCAGTGACTGTGGCCTGTCACTCGTCACCCGTCAGTGACCGTGGCATGTCACTCGTCACCAGTGACTGTGGCCTGTCACCCATCACCCATCACTGACCATGGCCTGTCACCCATCACCCATCACTGACCGTGGCGTGTGACCTGTCACCCGTCACTGACCGTGGCCTATCACTCGTCACCCATCACTAACCGTGGCATGTCACCCATCATCGACCGTGGCATGTCACCCATCAGTGACAGTGGCTTGTCACCTGACATCCATCAGTGACCGTAGTGTGTCACCCGTCACCCATCAGTTACCGTGGTGTGTCAACCACCACACATCAGTGGCCTGTCACCCAACTCTGACCGTGGCCTGTCACCCATCACTGACCATGGCCCGTCACCCATCAGTGACCACCGCCAGTCACCCGTGGCCTGTCACCCGTCACCCATCAGTGACCACCGCCAGTCACCCATCACCCATCAGTGACCGTGACCAGTCACCCATCAGTGACCACCACCAGACACCCGTCACCCATCAGTGACCACCACCAGTCACCCGTCACCCCTCAGTGACCACCGCCAGTCACCCGTCACCCATCAGTGACCACTGCCAGTCACCTGTCACCCTTCAGGCATCTGTGACCACCGCCAGTCACCGTCACACATTAGTGATCACCGCGAGACACCGGTCACCCATCAGTGACCACCGCCAGACACCTGTCACCCATCAGTGACCACCGCCAGACACACGGCACCCACCAGTGACCACCACCAGTCACCCATCAGTGACCACCACCAGTCACCCATCAGTGACCACCACCAGACACCCATCAGTGACCACCACCAGGCACCCAGCACCCATCAGTGACCACCGCCAGTCACCGTTACCCATCAGTGACCTTCACTAGACACCCATCAGTGACCACCGCCAGTGCTCCAGGACCTTAAAAAGTGTAATAGGTAGGTGGTTGAGAAATGAGATGTGTAATTTGTGCTCGTAGAACGCCTGAAGGTGCTATTTCAATGTTGGGCCTCTGTATCTGGCCAGACTGTGTAAAAATCTAACACATGTGGTATCGCCGCGTGGGGAGTAGTAGAATGTATTTTGGGGTGTAATTTTTGCTATGTACATGCTATGTGTTGGAAATATCATATAAATGGATAACTTTGTGTAAAAAAAATGTGTTTTCATTTTTTTCCCACGTTTTCCAAAAACTACTGGAAAAACAGGACATGTTCAAAAGACTCATTATGCCTCATAGATTATACGTTGGGGTGTTTTCTTTCCAAAATGGGGTAATTTTGTGGGCAATTCCATTGTCCTGGTGCTCCAGGACCTTAAAAAGTGTAATAGGGGGTTGAGAAATGAGATGTGTAATTTATGCTTGTAGAACGCCTGAAGGTGCTAGTTCAATGTTGGGCCTCTGTATGTGGTCAGGCTATGTAAAAGCCTCACACATGTGGTATCGCCATGCTCTGGAGGAATAGGGGTGTCATTTTGCTATGTACATGGTATGTGTTGGAAATATCTTATAAATGGACAACTTTATGTAAAAAAAAGCGTTTTAATTTTTTTCCCACATTTTCCAAAAACGACTGGAAAAAAATGAACCGTTCAAAAGACTCATTATGCCTCATAGATTATTCGTTGGGGTGTTTTCTTTCCAGAATGGGATCATTTTGTGGGCAATTCCATTGTCCTGGTGCTCCAGGGCCTTCAAAAATGTGATAGGTCGTCATGACATTAGATGTGTAATTTATGTTCCTAGAATACCTGATGGCACTCCCTGCATGTTGGGCCTCTGTATGTGGCCAGGCTGTGAAAAAGTCTCACACATGTGGTATCGCCATACTCAGGACGAGTAGCAGAATGTGTTTTGGGGTGTAATTTGTAGTATGCATATGCTGTGCATGAGAAATAACCTGTTACAATGACAATTTTGTGAAAAAAAAAGAAAAAAAATCTTCATTTTGCAAAGAATTGTGGGAAAAAATTACAACTTCAAAAAATTCACCATGCCTCTTACTAAATGTCTTGGAATGTCAACTTTCCAAAAAGGGGTCATTTGGGGGGTATTTGTACTTTACTGACTTGTTAGGGACTCAAGAAATGAGATAGGCCGTCAGAATACCAGGTGTGATCAGGTGTGATCAATTTTCAATGATTGGCACCATAGATTGTAGACTCTGTAACTTACACAAGGACCAAATAATATACACTTATTTAGGTTATTTTTACCAAAGATAGGTAGCCAAAATTTACAAAGAAAAATTATTAATTTGCAAAATTTTATGACAGAAACAAAGAAAAAGGCATTTTTTCACAAAATTTTCAATCTTTTTTTATTTATAGCACAAAAAATAAAAAAACCCTAGTGATTAAATACCACCAAAAGAAAGCTCTATTTGTGTGAAAAAAGGACGCAAATTTCATATGGGTACAGTGTTGCATGACTGAGTAATTGTCATTCAAAGTGTGATAGCGCTGAAAGCTGAAAAATGGCCTGGACAGGAAGGGGGTTTTCGTGCCCAGTACTGATGTGGTTAAATCGTTCAGGAGAGGTTTAAAAACATCCCGTGTACATTAAGTCTTAGAGAGAGGTTTACCTTCACTTTTCTTTCCCGCTGGCATCTTTTTCTTTACCAGACAAGTGAAAGTAACACTCCAACTGTAATGCAGACAGAAATAAAATGGGTTTTGTTTATAAAGTACTGTATGGGTAAGCTAGAACTCATGTCAGATTTTTATTTTCTGTGTGTGTCCTTGTTGTGCATATTCCTTTACACTCTACGTGGTGAAACCGTTGTTGCCATGACAGGAAGTGAGGGTTAATCTGTTTAATGGTGCCCCAGATAGAATTAAAAGCCTGACAGATTTTCTAATCCTTCTTCCATTCTATCAGAAAATTATTTGTAAAATGTTTGGCTTGACATATACTTTAACATTTGTCCCTGTAATAAATGAACCTAATAACTGAGTTGTAAGACCAGCTAAGTTTTGAAAAATTTGTATAGAGCGCTACCTAAAAGAGGGGGGACTTCCCTCGAATAAACTTTGTGATGAATGTCTCAATACATAAAATAATTCCTAATTATAAATAACATAATAAATGCACAATACATACACTGAGCAAAATTATAAATGCAACACTTTTGTGTTTGCCCCTATTTATCATGAACTGAATGCAAATATCTATGACTTTTTATGTAAACAAAAGGCTTATTTCTCTCCAATATTGTTCACAAATCTAAATCTGTGTTAAGGCCGTACACACGGTACAACGGTTATACAACTACGGTCGTACAACAGCTTGTTGTACGATCATCTGACTGTTAGTACGTGCGATTAGAACAGCCGATGCGCGGCGGTTGTACAACTGAAGTTGGATGAGCAGACTAGAAAATGTTTGTTGTACAACAAGCGGTCGTACGACTGTTGTACCGTGTGTACAGAGAAGTTGGGCCAACAAAGCTGTATGTGCAAAACACGCATGCTCAGAAGTCAGAAATGCCCAGAAGTGTCCGTTCGTGTAAACCTACGTTCCTAATTCACAAATCACATTCACCTGAACTTCCTCTTTATACGCTTGTAGCGCGTCATCACGTTAGGCTTGGTCGTATGATCGCTTAGTGCATGTCAGTATGCAAGACACAACAGCCAACGACCGTTGCACCGTGTGTATGAGGCTTTAGTGAGCACTTCTCCTTTGCTGAGATAATGCATCCACCTCACAGGTGTGGCATATCAAGATGCTGATTTGACAGCATGATTATTGCACAGGTGTGCCTTGGGCTGGCCACAATAAAAGGCCACTCTAAAATGTGCAGTTTTACTGTATTGGGGGGGTCTGGGGGGTATGAAAAACAGTCAGTATCTGGTGTGGCCACCATTTGCCTCATGCAGTGCAGCACATCTCCTTTGCATAGAGCTGATCAGGTTGTTGATTGTGGCCTGTGGAATTTTGGTCCATTCCTCTTCAATGGCTGTGGAAAGTTGCTGGATATTGACAGGAACTGAAACACGCTGTCGTATACGCTGATCCAGAGCATCCCGAACATGCTCAATGGGTAAAATGTCCAGTAAGTATGCTGGCCATGCAAGAAATGGGATATTTTTAGCTTCCAGGAATTGTGTACAGATCCTTGCAACATGGGGCCATGCATTATCATGCTGCAACATGAGCTGATGGTCATGGATGGGCCTCAGGATCTCGTCACGGTATCTCTGTGCATTCAAAATGCCATCAATAAAATGCACCTGTTTTCATTGTCCATAGCATACACCTGCCCATACCATGACCTCACCGCCACCATGGGCCACTCGATCCACAACTTTTACATCAGAAAACCACTCACCATGCACACAATGCCATACACGCTGTCTGCCATCTGCCCTGTACAGTGAAAACCGGGATTCATCCATGAAGAGAACACCTCTCCAAAGTGCCAGACGTCATTGAATGTGAGCAATTGCCCACTCAATTTGGTTACGATGACGAACTGCAGTCAGGTCGAGACCCCAATGAGGGCAACAAGCATTCAGATGAGCTGATGGTTTCTGACAGTTTGTGCAGAAACTCTTTGGTTATGCCAACCGATTGTTGCAGCAGCTGTCCGGGTGGCTGGTCTCAGGCGATATTGGAGGTGAAGATGCTGGATGTGGAGGTCCTGGGCTGGTGTGGTTACACATGGTCTGCAGTTGTGAGGCCAGTTGGATGTACTGCCAAATTCTCTGAAACGCCTTTGGAGACGGCTTATAGTAGAGAAATGAACATTCAATTCAAGGGCAACAGCTGTGGTGGACATTCCTGCTGTCAGCATGCCAATTACACGCTCCCTCAAAACTTGCAACATCTGTGGCTTGTGCTGTGTGATAAAACTGCACATTTTAGAGGGACCTTTTATTGTGGCCAGCCTAAGGCACACCTGTGCAATAATCATGCTGTCTAATCAGCATCTTGATATGCCACACCTGTGAGGTGGATGGATTATCTCGGTAAAGGAGGAGTGCTCACTAACACAGATTTAGACAGATTTGTGAACAATATTTGAGAGAAATAGGCCTTTCATGTACATAGAAAAAGTTGTAGATCTTTGTGTTAAGCTCATGATAAATAGGGGCAAACACAAAAGTGTTGCAATTATAATTTTGCTCAGTGTACTTAAATCAATATAAACTCGGTGCAAAAATCATTGATCTTATATCGTCATAACTGAAGATCAAATTAATCATTCATGCAAAAAGTGCCTAAGTGCTGTATATTCACTTGAAGTGCAGATTGTGCTTCCCTTCAGTGTGCCCACTCACTCAACAGCTAATATGGACTCCCATTGTTTGGAGTCATAAGTGCTTAGCAGATATCCTGGGTGTGCTGGTCTTTATTGTCCACCTCGTTGGCTCTGCTCCTCAGTGTTAGGACAATGAGATACTCATGTACATATATGGAGAAGATGACAAGAGAAGTCCACATAGTGTAATTCCATGTGTTAATAAAATAGCAAGGTAAAAAATGTATACCCTCCCATTTACATAAAAGCATAGAGCAAGCCAAAATCGGAAGTCAGCAACGACGTGCGTCTCACCGGCCGGAACTGACGTCACAACCCACAATCCACTGACGCTTTTTGCCCCTCCAAAAGGGCGTAATCAAAGGCCCAAAAGTTTGGCTTTGTGTAAGAATTTGAAATTTCACCCTGGAATTCATAAAGACTGGCGTAGGCTGATTTTGCAAAAGTGTCTCTCGTGCATTCTAAGAATGGTGCAGCATATGTCAAAATGGTATACCTGTCTAGGACTTGTACTTGAATTTGGCTCATGCTGCGCCACTTTTAGAATGCACGAGACACTTTCCCAAAATCTCAGACAGTTTTTCCCTCTGTACACCAAAAGAGAGTTGGTCTTAATTCTTTTCATTTGGGGCATTTTAGAACTACCTAAATTTGGGGCAAGAGTCACTGTCAGAACCTAAAGTGTCACAAATAATTTGACGCAATACAATAACAGGAGGGATTAATGCCGGAAAGTGGGTAAGCAGCTTTATTGAATTCCCCCCACTGTCTTTAGTTTTCTTTCGAGCAGTCTTACTTATCAAAGTCTTTTATTTACCCTGTTACGTAGTCTTCTTTGTTTCTTGAGGCTGACATTTCAAACGGCGGGTCATAGATCACACCGAGCCTTACAGTTACTGACTGTCAGCTATGCCTAGAAGGTGGTGTGTAAGGTCAGATAGTAAATGATTAGCAACTAAATGTTTATTTTTTTAGCTATACATATAAAAGAGATCTGCTTGATGCAAATAATCTTATCAATGTGTGTCACTAAACATTGGTTATATGTATAATTTGCAATTAAATTGGTACATAACATAGTGGCAACAAAATTTGCTCATTTTTTACACAGACTTTGATTCTTTCCTTTAAAGCGGAGGTCCGCCGCCTGCCGCCGTTAATTTAAAAATTAAAAGTCAGCAGCTACACATACAGTAGCTACTGACTTTTAACTTGAGGACACTTACCAGTACTGGAGTTCAATCTTCAGATCGGCAGGTCGTGTGCTGCTGCCGCCATTGAGGGTAAGAGAACCCGGACGCGTGGCTGTACGGCTTCACGGCCGGGTCCCTACTGCCCTGCGTGAGCCGATGCTGCGCTTTCCCATTGGTGACGGCGGATCTTACCATTAGAGTTGAGCGAACACCTGGACGTTCGGGTTCTGAGGGTCTGTCCGAACTTTGGGAAAAAGTCCGGGTTCGGCTTCCGAACGTTGCCCGAACGTTATCCCGGACCCAGAACCCCATTGAAGTCAATGGGGACCCGAACTTTTAGGCACAAAAATGGCTGTAACAAAGTCCTGGCAAGTGCTAGAGGGCTGCAAAAGGAAGTAAAATGGGGGTAAGAGTGGGGCAAGTGCCCTACAAAAAAATGGGGATAGGGAAAATAAATTAAAATCAAATAAACTAGTAGATGATTTTTGAACAATAATGTGTCACTTACAGCTGCAGCTAAAACCTCTCCCTTTAGAACTAGGAGATGATTTTTGAACAATAATCTGTCCCTCTACCTAGTGCAGTCAGATTGCTCAAAGCAGCAGTATGTGAAATCTCAAATTACTCCCACAATCTGAGCGTTGTGTACGATCCCACAATCTGATCGTTGTGTACGATCCCACAATCTGATCGTTGTGTATGATCGTAGCGATCGTTGTGTTAGGCAGAGTTTGATCTGCAATCTGCAACTCAAAGCAGCAATATTTGAAATCTCAAATTCCTCCAACAATCTGATTGTTGAACACGATCGTAGCGATCGTTGTTTTATGCAGTCAGTCACATTGCTCAAAGCAGCGGTATGTAAAATCTCAAATTTCTGCTATCTGTCCTCAGAGCAACAGCACAGCAGTAGTAATCTATCTCAGGATGCAGGATCAGATGTTGTTAAAATGTCTCTAATCTCTCCCTGACGCCGTCAGCTCCCTCTCCCTACAGCTGACCCAAGAGCATGTGACTGCGGCATCAAGTGACTCCAGCTTATAAAGAGGCTGGGTCACATGATGCACTGGCCAATCACAGCCACGCCATTAGTAGGCATGGCTGTGATGGCTTCTAAGGGCAAACCAGTGAAACGCTTGTTGATTGGCTGCCCTGCAGCTTCTCAACACGTGGAGTAAAATACCAGAACCCCAGATCCGGACCTGAACGTTTTTTGAAATGTCCGTGTTCGGGTCCGGGTCCCGGACACCCGAAAGTTTGGTACGGACCCGAACGTTACAGTCCGGGTTCGCTCAACACTACTTACCATCCATCGTCCAGTGGATATCTTCTTTGCATCTTGCTTCTTTGCTGGTGGCTTTCCAGCTTCTGGTAAGCATATAATAATCACAGTGGTGGATTCATCACTGAATTTTGAATATTGGCAATAGTCACTTTGATTTATTCAGGCACCAGTCACTTTATGTTTTGGCAAGGAACTTTGTTTATTCATTTTTTCACTAAAGATATGCTCTAAAATTAACATGATCTTTGACATGGAAGAAACACTTGCAATTAAGAAAGAGAACACACACATCTTCCACAATACCTGGCATAAATGGATGCTTTTCAAAGCATCAGAAGACTACAAAAACCTTCTAACATAAATCCTTAAACTCTCACTATCACAACCGAACCGTTCCGAGACCCTTATACATTATACAATACCCAACACAGCAACATAAAATCCAACACCAGACATCACCACCCCAAACACCCCTAACAATTCCTACACAGCCATCAGTTTACAAACATATCAGACACAAATCTGTTTTTTATACTTTGTTTTTACCCTTGTTACTCACTATGCCATGTTATAATCATCAAGCCAACTGTTATTGTAACCTCATTTCAAATGCTTGAATTGACTGTAACCTTTTGAACTATTTCAATAAAGCTTTATTGAAAAAAAAAAAAAAAAAGATATGCTCTAGTGTCATTCTATGTCTACATAGTGGACATTGGACTACGGTTGTTTATTATTTGTTTACATGCACTGGACACTTTAAATTGTGTTACTTTAGGCATTGTGTATTGTTACAATATACCACTTAATATATACACTTTTTATATATAGAATTTCTAATATAAGAATTGAATATTCATGGTTATTAATTTCTAAGCGCTGCACTTTATAACCTTATCTGTCACAGTCATTTGTCTAATTGGTGTGCTAGCAGCTGAACTTTGTAAACTTATTCAGCAAGCGCAATATTCTCACAACTTTTTTATTATTGCTTATAACAGTGTTGATCACTGATATAAGCAATTATTTAATGGCATCCATTCATTGCCAATGTGTACTAACGTGATAGCTGGTACAGATGCACTGTGATTAGCCCTGTGTGCACCATGTGATCACTGGGACCAATCACAGAGATCATCACAATAGTACACAATGAATGGCAATTGAAAGCAACTAGAGTGCACAGGAGACATGCACCTGGAAGATGTCATATGATGTGCACCCAGGATAACAAAACTTTAGCCCGCCTATTTTTCTACAATATGCTCAGTAGGAAATGGCTAAATGCTGCACACTATTTCTATTTTACTGTTCCTTGACACAAATGCAAATTGTCTGACTCGTTGAAAATAATGCACTCCCTGTGTAGCTGATATCTTATCTCAACAATTGTTAAGGTTGCAATAACAAAATATGCACTCATTGAAAATACATTATACTTTCCCCTTAAGGTGATCTTTGATCTACTGATGGCTGCAACAGTTGCAGTTGACATATGTATATCCTGAAACATTCCTTTTAACCAACCGGGTACCATTTAAAGATGATACTTTGCTTGCTATTAAAATAATTCCTGGTCATGGGGACTGTGGCAGGTTTCTATGCCATTTTTAGTGAATTAATCAGCTCATTCACAGCCAGGATCCAGGCTCATGCTAGCCATACATATCATCTTGTGTCAAAAGTATATAAGTTATGGTGCCAACCTATTAAAATGGAGATAATTTTAATATGTGTAAGTGTGATTAAACATGTGCAGCTGTCCCTTTAAGTGGGTAACCCACCTTTATTAAACTATAATAAATGAAAAGTCAGGCACTACTAAACAACTTCAGCTTTTCAAAACAAATAAAGTATAAAGAACAATATAACAAACATAAGTCCATAAAAAAGTGTGAATACTGAAAATCCATATGCAGGTGTAAATAGTCCTTTTTAAATCCTCCAGCCACCATGTTTTAAAATTATAAAGTGCTTATATCTCCATTAGTGCTCCACCACAGTGCGTGCAAAATGCACACTCACCAACTATAAATCTTACACACGCCTTGGATATTTAGGGGTATCACCTGATATCACTCCTCAGTTCACAGTTCTGATGATCCACATATGTACTGCCATATACAATTACGCCAACCACTGGCTCTCCAAATCTTCTTCTTACCAAACACTGGAACCCAGAAAAAAGAATAATATTCCAAGATAGTGTAATATTGTTTATTAAAAGTTAAATGAATATAAAAGTGATTTTGCAGTGATATTGTAGGGTGCTACCGTCAGCACCAACATAAACAGCATATTGTGTACTGCAGGTCGCTCGGTCCAAGCCGGCATGCGTTCCAACAACCGGAAGTGCTGTGCAAGACCCAACAGATATGACATCAACATGTGGGGAAGAGGAGCCGTGTACAGTGCTGGGATGGGAAGGGAGCTCTGCCAAATGTTGTTCCAGCAGTGATACTTGTCCTCTGACTCTCCAGCCGTGATCTCTGTCCTCTGGCTCTTTAGCCGTGATCCTTGTCCTCTGACTCTCCTACCGTGATCCCTGTCCTCTGTCTCTCCAGCTGTGATCTCTGTACTCTGCCTCTCCAGCTGTGATCTCTGTCTTCTGCCTCTCAAGCGGTGGTCCCTGTCCTCTGCCTCTCCAGCTGTGATCCCTGTCCTCTGCCTCTCAAGCAGTGATCCCTGTCCTCTGACTCTCCAGCGGTGATCCCTGTTCTCTGCCTCTCCAGCCGTGATCTCTGTCCTCTGGCTCCTTAGCCGTGATTCTTGTCCTCTGACTCTCCAACCGTGATCCCTGTCCTCTGCCTCTCCAGGTGTGATCCCTGTGCTCTGCCTCTCCAGCGGTGATCCTTGTTTTCTGCCTCTCAATTGGTGATCCCTGTCCTCTGCCTCTCCAGCTGTGACCCCTGTCCTCTGCCTCTCAATTGGTGATCCCTGTCCTCTGCCTCTCCAGCTGTGATCCCTGTCCTCTGCCTCTCAAGCAGTGATCCCAGTCCTCTGCCTCTCCAGCTGTGATCCCTGTCCTCTGCCTCTCAAGCGGGGATCCCTGTCCTTTGCCTCTCCAGCGGTGATCCCTGCCCTCTGCCTCTCCAGCTGTGATCCATATCCTCTGCCTCTCAAGCAGTAATTCCTGTTCTCTGACTCTCCAGCGGTAATCCCTGTCATCTGCCTCTCCAGCCGTGATCTCTGTCCTCTGCCTCTTCAGCCGTGATTCCAGTCCTCTGACTCTCCAGCCATGATCCCTGTCCTCTGACTCTCCAACCATTATCCCTGTCCTCTGCCTCTCCAGCAGTGATCCCTGTACTCTGCGTCTCCAGTGGTGATCCCTGTCCTCTGCTTCTCAAGCGGTGATCCCTGTCCTCTGACTCTCCAACGGCAATCCCTGTCCTCTGCCTCTCCAGCTGTGATTGCTGTCCTCTGTCTCTCAAGTGGTGATCCCTGTCCTCTGACTCTCCAGCCGTGATCCCTGTCCTCTGACTCTCCAGCTGTGATCCCTGTCCTCTGCCTCTCCAGCTGTGATCCCTGTCCTCTGCCTCTCAAGCAGTGATTCCTGTTCTCTGACTCCAGCGGTGATCCCTGTCATCTGCCTCTCTCACGGTGATCTCTGTCCTCTGCCTCTCCACCTGTAATTCCTGTCCTCTTACTCTCCAGCCATGATCCCTGTCATCTGTCTCTCCAGCAGTGACCCCCGTTCTCTTCCCTGTCAGCCGTGACCTCTGTCCTCTACCCTGCTTACCACTGCTGACCTTCATCCTGCTGACTCCCTGTACACTGCCCTGCTCCCTCCTGTCCTCTGCCCTGCAGACCCCTGTACACTGCTCTGCTCCCTTCTGCCCTCTGCCCTGTTGATCCCTGTACACTGCTTTGCTTCCTCCTGTCCTCTGCCCTGCTGACCCCTGTACATGTCCCTAAAAATCAATAGCCTCTGTACACTGCCCTACAAACTGACAATCCTATCCTCAGCCCTGCTGACGCCCTTTACACTACTACGCTTCCATTTTTTACTGCACCCCCACATCAGACAGGCTAGATCTGGCCCTGCCAGACTTGCAATGCTGCTGTCTGCTGTGCCTGCTGTGCGCATTCCTCCCGAGTTGTGTTTCACTAATCCAGGAGGTATGTTATTGGCCAAATCACAATTATGAAAACAAAGGGAAAAGCTGAAAAAAAGAAAAAAAAAGCCACCACATCTACTGGCTGGTAAGCTGCAATATAATACATTTTTGGTTTGGGGTTTATGCCAATTTAATTGCACATGTGAATCTTCTTTTTCTCTTTCTATCTCAGTTGGTAGACTTGAAGAGAGAGCTGGAGTCAGATAACAGGCCTTCACTGTACACAGAACACTAACGCGTTTAAGCCATAACCTTAGTCATAGCAGTTGTTAGATTGAATGAGTAAATGTTTTGCTAACCACATATTTTCTACTTCTACTGTGGCTATTAAGTTATCACAGTAGACATTTTAACTCTCCCTACTAAAAAGAAATTTTGTCTGCCAGGCAGCACAGCCAGGTTGGTGAGCTGATTTTCCTGTATTTCAGTTAAGCAATACAACCTGGTCACCTTTCTGCTTTTAGCCTGTGACAAAGAAGGAGCAGTGACACACTGATGAGCTCATCTCTCTTTTTGTTAGAAAGTTCCTTGTCAGCACACGTGCATGCAGAACACTTGATTGGTTTCTAGTGCTGCCACTCCACCTCCCAGTTTTAGCTATGATGTATAAGGAATTACATACATACACTAGTTATATTTAACCACTCCAGCCCCGGAAGGTTTTCTCACGTTAGGACCAGAGCACTTTTTGTGATTCGGCACTGCGTTGCTTTAACTGACAATTGCGCGGTCGTGCGACAATGTACCCAAACGAAATTTGCGTCCTTTTGTTCCCACAAATAGAGCTTCCTTTTGGTGGTATTTGATCACCTCTGTGTCATTTCTGATTGCCACTATAAACAAAAAAGGAGCGACAATTTTGCAAAAAAAAAAACAGTTTTTCTTACTATTTGCTAAAATACAAATCCAAAAAAAATATATATATAAAAAAACATTTTTTTCATAGGTTTTGGCCGATTTATATTCTTCCTCATATTTTTGGTAAAAAAAAAAATCGCAATTGGTGTTTATGGATTGGTTTGCGCAAAAGTGCCCGCTTTTACGGATAATGAGAATTAATTTCTGGGGTTTTTATTTTTTATTTTTTTTTTACTAGTAATGGTGGCGATCTGCGATTTTTAGTGGTACTGCGATATTGCAGCGGACATGTCGGACCATTTTTACACTTTTTTGGGACCAATGACATTTATACAGCGATCAGAAATGTAAATATCCACTGATTAAATGTCATTGGCAGTGAAGGGGTTAACCTGCAGGGGGAGATCTAGGGGTTAACTGTGTTCCCTAGGCGTGTTCTAACTGTGGGGGGGCTGGACTGTTATGGGCAGTGACAGGGATCAGTAGATCTCTTATGTCCCCACTGTCAGAATGTCGGCGGTTCCCCGTTCTTTTGCTGTGGCCGCTCATCGTGGCTTGCCAGTGGACATCGGTTCCACGCAAGCCGTGGGCACACTCCGCATATGCGCCCCCTAGCGGCCACTCTGCAAATCCCCATTTAATTACAGCGATTCGCGGGACGCATCCACACTGCCGCAGTAAATATACTGCGTGCGATGTGGAAGCGGTTAAAAATATGGGTACTAATTGATAATACATTCATAACTGCTTTTATTGGTGTTGCTAGGAGCTCATCTTTAAAAATGTATTAACGCTGTAGTAAACCGCTGGGTGTTTTTTTTTTTTTTTAAACATGAAAGGCAATGTCATAATGTGCTAGTATGCATCGCATGCTAGAACATTAGGTGAAGCTTACCCGAAAACAAAGCCTTCTAGTGGCGCACTGACAAGGCTTCCATCTTCATCCAGTCTTCCTTCTGGGTTCACAGACTCCGGCTGTGTGAGTGGCCGGAGCTGCAGCACAGCACAAGATTCACAGGACTCTGAAGGAATGCCACGGGTATGCCACTCCTTCAGAGCCCATGTGCCAGTAAAGTCACCGACTGCATGTACAGTTAATATCTCCTGCACATCTAGGATATATTTACAGTACCTATAGGTAAAAGGCTTATTATAGGCTTACCTATAGGTAAAATTCATACATGGGAGTTTACTGTGTTGGACACTTTCAGGATAGTCAACTGCTTAGTTATGCTGGGTGCTCTCTGATTCTTCCCTTCCCAGCCTACTTTGAGAGTGGTTCCCTGTACAGCCTCTCATTATTTCTTTTGACAGCAGCAGCAGATTGAGTGAGTTAATACATCTGTAAAAACATGATACTTTGTCTTTGAAAAGCAAAGCCTACATCCTGCTAGCTTGTATAGCTGCTGCTCTGTTTTCTATCCTGCAGTGACAGATCTCAAAATTGTGTTATGTTTACAGTCTAAGCCAATGTCAGTGCAGGGAACATGCAAACAGCCTGTATATTATTGCGTATGCCCTATATTGCAACAGAGTGTCACTGTGTCAGAGTGAATGTGAGAGTGTATTGACATCTCTGAGTCTACAGGCAACTGCTGGCCTAACATCCAAGTTGATGGTGCGCTGCAGTGATTTAGAACTGCTTTTTGAAGAACAACTGTAGACACTTTAAAAACAATTTTAATGTACATAATAAAAGTAGAATATTTCATAAGTGCAAAGTATGTGAGTTCAAATCTGGGGACCAGTGTTCATTTTGGCAGCAAATTTCGATTTAGTTTTAGTCTTATTCTTTTGACAAAAATGCCATTTTAGTTTTAGTCCCATTGTAGTCAACTGCAATTGTTTTAGTTTTAGTCGTATTTAGTGGACTAAATCTGCAGTACATTTTAGTAGACTAAAATAATTTTATTTGCTTAAAATTGAATGGGTTTAGTTAAATTGTAATGCGTTATTTAAACATTTTTCTAGAATTTCCAAACTTATTATATACTCCTGGAGTAAAAATGTCTTATGTTATTATTTATATTAATAAGATTTGAACAAACTCACAGATACAGATTTAGCCTCTCTGGATGGTCTGAGGAGGCCTGTAATGCTGCAAAGTGCTCTGGACAGTGGTATGAGGAGACCTGTAATGCTGCAAAGTGCTCTGGACAGTGGTCTGAGGAGGCCTGTAATGCTGCAAAGTGCTCTGGACAGTGGTCTGAGGAGGCCTGTAATGCTACAAAGTGCTCTGGACAGTGGTCTAACGAGGCTTGTAATGCTGCAAAGTGCTCTGGACAGTGGTCTGAGGAGGCCTGTAATCAGGGCCAGTGCAAGGATTTTTGCCTACACAGACGAAGGTGTATTTTGGTACACCCCCCTCATTGTACCAAATCCCCCTCTTCCCCCACAGAAAGCAAAAAAAAAGCAGACAGGGGTTATAACCCTCCTTCTTTGCTGTTAGTTCTACTTTAAAGCCTCAGAAGTGTTCTAACTGTTGTCTTGCAGGTGTTTTTTTTTTAACCTGCTGCAGTTTACTACCTCTTTAAGGCCCCTTTCCCACAGATGTTCCGATTGAGTCTGCATGTCTGTTTTTCAGGCGGACCCGATTGGACCATCCATTCTCTATGGAGAGGCATATGAATGGGGATCCATTCCGTCTAGTGGATCAGATTGGGTAAAAATTGGAGGTCTGTTTACCTCCAACCGCCCATAGAGGAGAGCAAGTTCTGTTCATGTCCACTCTGCGCAATGGAGCAGACACAGACTGGTCATCCATCTGCTCAATGGGGATCAGCGGAGAGGTTCCCTGCTGAACAGGTGAATTTGAGCCAGAGTCTACCCATGTGAAAGAGGCCTAATAGTACATCACATTATATATCACATCTGCAGATGGACTATTGAGGCCCAGGAAAGGATAGGGACTCTGTATCCTATACAGTCTATCAAGCAATAAAACATTTCCTGAAGCAGGGACAGCTCAGAGCATGTGTAAAGGGATGCCTGGGATGCCATGTTCCATGCACCATCCTATGATAGAGATAGGGGGTGAGGCAGTCCAGCTGGTGTTGGCAGACAGTGCAGGGTCCCGGGGTGTGGAGAGTTCGGTCCTGCACATCTGAAAACAAAATCAAAATATCACTTGTGTCAGAACCAGGAGCGGCCCTCCCCCCGAGTGCTGCCAGGCTGGACCGGACCACAGACTGTACACAGTACTTTGTATGGGGGCTGCTCATCGGGGGGAGGCTGTATGTGCTATGTGTATATGCTATGTAGATGGCATAGGAGGCACTACAGTGATCAGTTCTGCCTGGATCTGTGTCAAAGGAGAGATTCCAGTTAGGAATGATTAGTCAGTGTGGGTGCAGCAAGTGACTGGGGATTGATTTTACCGCCTCTCCTCTGCTGGCGCCCTCAGGCGGCCGCCTGGGCTGCCTTATGCTTGTGCCGGCCCTGCCTGTAATGTATTGTACAGTGCTCTGGACAGTGGTCTGAAGAGGACTTTAATGCTGCACAATGCTGGATAATGGTCTCGGGTCTGAGGGATGTCCTGTAATGCACAGTGCTCTGGATGCTGGTGGTCAGAGGAGGCCTGTAATGCTGCACAGTGCTGGATGGTGGCCTCAGGTCTGAGGGATAGCCTGTAATTCACAGTGCCCTGAATTCCGGTGGTCGGAGGAGGCCTGTAATGCACACACAGTTCTGTGGACAGACAGTGGTCTGAGGGGAGGCCTCAGGCCTGTAATTGTAATGTACACACTCACAGGGAGTGCTCTCTGCTCTTGACGGTCGTCGTCATGACTCGTGAGTAGGGAGTGGGACTCTCGTTGGGACACGGGAGGCCTGTAATGCACAGTGCTGCTCTGAATGGTCGACGGAGGACTCAGAGGCCTGTAATGTTAGCTGCACCATCGCTTGTTTGCTGGGAGCAAAAGCAGGCTGGGGACAGAGTCTCTTAAAGAAAACATTTTCAGGTACGTTTACAGTTGTCCTATTGCTTTTTTCTGCCATCTTTTTTCAGGTTGAATACCTCCACACATGATTTGTTTATAGATTTTACTTTATGACCATGACCTCCCAAATATAACAGTTTGAAAATGGTACCAAAGTAAAAGCATAATAGTTTGTAACCTCAGACAAAATAGGAAAATAAACTACAACTGGGACGTTTTGTCCTTCATTTTAAAATTACGTTTGTGGTTTTCCTTTATTCTTCTAGTATTCTTTCCTGTAGATAGCCGCATGCTTTGTAAAGACTAAATCTATCAAACTGTCAGTTTTACTCTCTGCAGGGGCATTCATATAGATTTTAGATATTTGGCCTATACTGAATATAAAAATGGAGTCATAAATCAATTCTTTATTTCATTACTTTACTTTAGATTATAAAACCTTTCCTAGGTATACAGTTCTATATATTTAAGGAAACAACATTATCAACAAAAAAACAAGATTTAATTTTAAGTTAAAAGGAAAACATAAAAATACTCAAAAGCAGATGTATTTAGTAGTAATAAGTGAATCAGCTTGAAAGCCTTTTGAATTTGTAAAAGTGGCTGAAAGTTAAACAATTCAGGAATTATGATTTCCTGGATTTCTAAATTGGGTAATTCTCCAGAGATCAGACAGATCAGCATCCAAAAATGAAAAAGTGCTGAGTTCTTGACATTCCTGATCTGACCATCCTTCTTCAGCTGTATTTATTAAGGTTGCTGGGATTTTTTATACACAAATACAGGACTGCGTTGATTTGTATGTAATGGTGATGGAACACGTGAATGTTAAAATATTTTCTCCACTTGTAGTTTCCATATTTCTGAGTTGGAACAAAGTCAGGGGAAAATGAGAAGGGGGAGGGGGGGGTAAAAATTCAGGGGAAGGGTTTAGATCATCTGTACAGTAGGTGAGATAGTTTTGAGTACATCAAATACCCAGTTCACAGAATTCTTGGTCACTGCTGTTGTCCATAATGATGATTTATGAGCTCATGCAAAGTAACTGTGACATCACTTTAATACAGGTACAGGTCATATGTGAATTTACATATACACTAATCAGCATTGCCTTCCCAAGTATCACCTATACCTAATACGTACTGCCATACTAACACATAACCTCTCCCCAATCCCCACCGTAACAGTTAATGTACCCTTTAAAATGAGTCCTTAACAATTAAACTTACCAATTTGAGATAACACATAATAAACAAATTGTTAACACTTAACCTACCCAATTTACCCCATGGCATAACCCATAAAAATGATTTCCCTAAAAAGTTAGGTTAAAGCGGAGTTCCGCCCACAAAAACATCTTTACACTTTTCAAGTCCTGTAATCAATATGAATAACATTTGGAGAAACAAAACAATTTATACTCACCCTAAGTGCCCTGCTTCTATGTTGTTCCTGTAATCTTCCACTTCCTGGTCTGCGGCGCTCTGCATCACTCCCTGCCTCGCCTGGGCTTCTGAGAGATGTGAGTCATTATTTCCCAGGAGTCAGTGGGCAAGGAGACAAACTATCAACCCTGCGCCTGGCAATTCATTGTATGGGGGCTTTAGATGCTCACAATGAAAATAGGAATGCTCAGGGACACGAAATTCAGCAAAGTAAGTCAAAAAAACATATTGATACTAATAGGAATGAAATATAGCAATACCTTTATTTAACTTATGTCTATAGACTGAGGAGATGCAAGAAAAAAAAATTTGTGTGCGGAACTCTGCTTTAACTGTAAAGTTACTCAAATAAAATATCAACGCACTGGAGAATGCCTGGCATATAGCAGCACAATGCCTCATTGGCCAGGTTAAACATATCATCTTAAAAAACAGTGCTCAAGGAAATGTCACATTATTCATTCAAAGTCTCTCAATTGAGTATAAAATCATTGTTTTCTCATAGGATCCTCACCAGATGGATAGACCCTTCGTGGAACTGGGTCCAATAACGCTTGGAATATCAAACGTGGCAATGTGTCTTGTTTTGATTTCAATTGCTTATCAGTGTTGCCAACCTATCAAATTGAAATTTACTGACACGACACTCAAAATTTACTGGCACAGCCACGTTTTTACTGTCATTTCCAAAACTTACAAAATTACGGTTTTAAGTGCAAATTTCAGTATTTAGGCTACTCACAAGTACAATATGCAATTAACAATGTGACTTAAGCCTGATATAATTCACTCCACTCTCTGATTCATAACTTCCATCCAGTGTACTCTGACAGTTTGTAAGCGGTACCCATAAAATAAAGTTTAAAAAGAACCACAGTGTAGTACTAAAATGTTAAATATATTTATTTTCCCATATTAAGCTTACATCAGTATAATGGCTTGTGCATGCATATAGAACCTCTTTCAAAATGGCCACCACACCACTTCTGCTTCCAATCTGACATCACCTGACCGGTGTTGTCCTATGGACTTTTTGAAAGGAGATGTGAGCATATTTAATGTTTGCAGATTTGAGCTGAGGATATTGCCACTCCCAGCATTCTACACTATACGTTTTTGTTTTTATTTTTAGTTATACGTTTATGACACTGAATGTGGTGACAATATAAAGAAGAGAGGAAGTGGGTGAAATCAAAACAAGACACGTTGCCAAGTTTGATATTGTAAGCGTTATTAGACCCAGTTCCATGAAAGGTCTTTCCATTTGCTGAGGAACCCATGAGAAAACATTTATTTTATATTCAGTTGAGAGACTTTGATTAAATATTGGGACATTCCCTTTAGCACAGGTTTTTTTAGATAATACCTGAAAAGTTAACCCACAGCTGTTACCCTAACCTAACCCAAATGTTAAAGTATAATTCCAATCAAATTCTAACTAAATCTAAATCTACTCCCACTCCCGATCTAAGACTAGTCTATCTACCCTGTAAAATAAATAAATGTGTATACTTACCTATTTTGAAGCCTCTACGGTCCGGTCACATGATCAGCTTCCAGCTCCAGCTTTAATGTAGAGGAGGGACAGTCAACAATGGATGCCCCATAGTAAGCCTATGGGTGATGTCATCGCCCAGGCTCTGCAACCATTGTTACTAACTCTCCTCTACACTGCAGTCAACACTGGGACCTGATCACTAGAGATGGGCGAACATTTGCCTGTTCGGCCGTTTGCTGAACACCCAAATTTGCAGGGTGTTCACCGGATGTTTGCCCAGACGAACACCCTCCAATACACTGAGCGTGGCACAGTGCATTCTCCACCCTGATTGGCCAAAGCTTTGCCCAATCAGGGCACAGTGTAAGCTGGTTGTTTAGGAGCAAGGCCGGGAAGCCACCCATGGCATCCTTAACAACCGATGAGTCATCAGCTGTCAATGGATTTCCCTGCTGACAGCTGAATAAAAAAAAAGTGCAGATAAAAAAAATAAAGAAAAAAACAGTGTGGGGTCGCCCCCAAAATCTATACCTGACCCTTATCCGGGCATGCAGCTTGGCAGGTCAGGAAAGAGGGGGTGAGCAAACCCCCCCTGCTGAACCATACCAGGCCATATGCCCTCAACATGGGGGGCGGGTGCTCTGCCCCCCACCCCAAAGCACCTTGTTCCCATGTTTATGGGGACAGGGCCTCTTCCCAACAATCCTGGGCTTTGGTTGTCAGGGTCTGCGGGCAGGGGCTTATCAGAATCTTGAAGCCCCCTTCAGCAATTCCATTATCAATCACGCCACCCGCCGACCCGAAAAATAGAAAAAAATAAAAATGCACTGCCTCCTGGGAGGCCTCCCGCTGAATGCCTGCTCTGTGCTTTGACATTTCTTTTAAAGGCAAGGGGCGGGCCACCCTGCTATGTCACCTGGTGGCACCACCCCCTTCTGACATCACATGACATCAGAAGGGGCAATGCCACCGGGGAATGTAGCCAGGTGGCCCTGCCCCTTGCCTGTATACAAAATGTCAAAGCGAAGAGCGGGCATTCGGAGGGAGGTGGAGCGCTTTTATTTTTTTCTACTTTTCAGGGCCGCGGGCGGCGTGATTGACGATCGATTTACATTGAGGGAATAAAGGATTTGTCAAAAACTGTTTTGTGTGTTTATTACTTTTGTATACTTTATTGGTGAATGGGTAGGGGTATGATGGGTTTGGGGGGCCCCCTTGTTAAAGGGGGCTTCCAGATTCCGATAAGTCCCCTGCCTGCAGATCCCGACAACCGTAGCCCAGGGTTGTCAGAAAGAGGCCCTTGTCCCCATTAACATGAGGACAAGGTGTTTTGGGGTAGGAGGCCCCCATTGAGGGCTCGCTCGCCCCCCCTTTCCTGACCTGCCAGGCCTCACGCCCGGATAAGGATCTGGTATGGATTTAGTGGGGGGACCCCATGCCATTTTTAAAAAAATTTTGGCGTGGGCGTCGGGTGTCGGCATTTGTAACCGCGTGTCATTTTACATGAGATTTGACTCTTTTTTTTCTTTAGAAATGGCATTTTTGCTGTAGCATGTTTTATGCATGCTACAGATGCACTACTTTACTGGAACATTAAGGGGACCCCCCCAGGCACTACATTGAAAGGATTTTTTCATTTTTATTGTTGCACTTTAAGAATAATTAAAATTCGCTCCTGAAAAAAGTTTTTTTTTTTATACATGTCCCCAGGGCAGTATCCAGACCCCCATACCCCTTTTATGGCAAATTACTTACATATAAGCTTTCAAAATGGGCACTTTTGATTTTTTCTGTTCAGCCCCTATAGACTTCAATGAGGTTCACCCTTCGGGTTAGAACTTTTCCCCTGTTCGGGAGTTCTGCTGTGAACTGAACAAGGGGGGTGTTCGGCTCATCCCTACTGATCACGTGACCGGAACAGAGCAGCTTCAGAATATGTAAGCATCTTTTCTTTTACATAGTAGATAGGATAGTCTTAGAATGGGGATGCGAATAGACTTTATTCCTAACAAAAAAACCTGACCTCTATTTATAAAGCTCAACTCCAGCCATATGTTTTCATTTAGTGCTGAATAAAGTGGTGAATAGTTAACATCTCTGTTAGTTTTCCATGTGTGAATCCATTGTTGATATTTTACCTGACTTTCTTTCCCTGTGCTTTAGCCTGTATCTCTTTTTTAGAGATTTCCCATCACTTTCTGTCTCAACAAATCTCAATAAAGGCACAGACAGAAATAAATATCTGACAGGCTTTAACCCTTTCCTGCTCCATCCAAAATTAAATATGAGGTCAATATAATATATGGATTTCAAATAATAGCCTTTACATTTTGCCTTAGTCTTTAACCTAACTATAGACTTCTCTAGTAGGCCAATGTAACCCTGGAAACTAACTTATCATCTAAGTTATCAGGGTGATACTTACCTTGTTCCAAATGTAATAAAGCATAATGCTAAAAGACCCATGCCAATAAGTTTCTCTAGCCAAATAGCAGTGCAAAAAAGAAATGATCTGTGCACTGATAGCTAAAACATAACTACATAGAACTCTCATAATTTGAGAAAGTAAACAGGTCCACGAATATAAAGAAGACTAAAACTATAGTAACAGCTAAAGATGAGTGAAGGTATTCAATTTACTTCTGAGTTGAAATCCTGGAGCAGGTAAACAATTTCAGTTATCTGTAGCTATAGTACTCTAGGATAAAAGAGTGGGCAAAGAGATCAAAATCAGGATCGTTAAAACATCAAAAGAAAAAACAGACTTATAGAATTTTTCCTTGCTTGAAGGTCCAGAGGAAAACATCCAGAAAGGTAAAATGTAATGTTAAAAAACATTTTTTTTAAAAGATAAATTATGCTATGTGAATAGGGACATGTAACCAATTTAAAGTGTTCCCGGACCCAATTTGGCTGCAAAAGTGGAATATATACACCCTTATTATTGTCAGCGTCATCTTTTTCCATAGCCACTAACCAACACCACCAGGGACTGCAATGAAGCAACCTATAGCTACTTCTACTCATATTTTAGAGTTGTCACAGGAGCACTTGCCCCCATTGGAGGAGTGTACCTCATCTCTTGCTCTGGTGACAACTCCAAATGTTTGACTTGCCCTTACTTTCTGCCTCAGTGACAATGGTCATGGGGGCAAATAAAGACCGTAAATCTGCCCAGTGGAGAAACAGAATTCAAATAAAAACATGAAGGTAAGGGTCTATAACGCTCTCCTTCCCTATCCAAAATGAATTAGCTTGGTGGGATAGAGCAGTAGATTATGCAAAATGTTGAACTCTCTGTCTACTGTGGGAGTTTAAAAATTAATCTTTTCACTTTGAGTTTCTACCAAAAGGAAAAACATTTTATCCTATGAGCCTGTTGTTGGAACATTTGTATATCATAGCAGTTTCGTTTCACTGCAAATCAGTTCTGCAGCACTATCATAATATGGAATCAAATAAAAATGCACAACATAGTACATTTTAGTAAATATATCTTACTAAGTAAATACTTTATAAGTACAAAAATATAATTACATTTAAGCAAAATATTATTAATATATGCATCACAAAAGATTAACTGTAACATTTACAGAAAAGCTACAGATGTTTAACCAGGGCAACTCTGATATTTCTTATTTACATGTTGTTAAAATCAGCATTACTGGTTTGTAATGGCCAGTAAACAAAGAACCAAAACCGGAAGTGCCAAAATCCTTCTTGCTTACGGTTTCATACATCACAGAGAAGATCAGGGGAAGGATCTTTCTCCTCTACGGTAAGCTGTCCCAACCACCCACATCAGTCCTTGGCTCTCTGGTGAATTGGGAGAGACCTTGAAAGGCAGCAACAGCTGAGTCACTCTTTAACAAAATATCATTGCTGGCAGAAAATGTTGACACTAGGATCATGGCTGCAGCTGCACAACCAAGAATGTACAGGTACATCCTATTGCCAGAAGTGGTTAAAATACAGTACATATGTTATGGTGGAACTTCAATTAGCTGCGAGAACTACCAAACTACCTATTATTAACATGAGGAGTCAGATACAGGGATATGTATGGTGATGTGAGTGGTCTAAGACAATTATCATTCTAACATTCCTGAGCTAAATGGTGATGATTATGACAGCATGCATTTAATACAGGCTCTTTTTCTAAATTTTCTTTCAGTTTTTATTCCAGATTTATTTTTTCTGCTCCCTGACATTTAATAACACAAAACCTTTATTCAAGCCCTTAATCTCTCTCAATTTGAATGTTAGATGCTGTTAACATATGTCTCATAATTTGCTCCTAAAATTAATCCTTTTTCCTGCTGTGTTCATATGGCTTTTATCTGTTATCCCACATGTTTCTTTTCATGTGCAAATTGTATAAAGCTATATTATCTGCAAAGTAATGATTTGCAAACTGACTTGTGTTTGGGTATTTTATGGATTTCTTGATATGTCTTATCTGAGGGATCATTTTCCACAAATAACTTGAAATATGAAAATTTTAAACAAATATCTGTACTATTTTTGAAAGAGCAGATGTTTTCTATACCTTCTGGGGGAGTAGGACACATGTTATAGGATGAAACTTTTCACATTGCCAAAAGTCTGCTTGGTAGTCTCTGCTCTAAGGATGCCTCCTTTAATTGAAGGTGCTCTGTAGACAGCCAATTGCTTTGGGGACCTGTCAAAGCTACAAATATCAAATGATGGATATGTAATGTTCTTAAAAACCTGTAGGAGGAAACTTAGTAACAGTTTTCTACATCAATAATCTTATGAATTCCTTAAAAATACAATCTTGTCTATCAAAATGTGGTGCTAGAGGTCATTGTAGCCATATTAGTGCAATTGTGCCAGAGAAAATTGAGTACTGTCCGTGATACTTTTTTATTTGCATTAACATCCAATTTTTCAGGACAAGCTTTCGGGGTGTGTCCCCTTCTTCAAGGTCCAAGCATGACCTTGAAGAAGTGAAATGAATGAAATATGTGGTGCTAAAATTATTCCACAGTCTTATTGAGTATTACAAATAAAAGCAGTTTCTTTTGTCTGTCAAATAGTCTACAGGACTTCCTGTTGGTGTGGAAAACCACAGATAATAGTACTAAACAAAAATACATTCAAACCCATTTAGGTTCCTAAGAAGCATCCTCTACTAGATTCAACATTTATAGACTTTTGCCTGGTAAGTTTTCTACTAAACCTGACATCCAAGCTGTCAATAGATTGGTATCAGACATTGTAGAAAATTGTCAAACAAAGGTGTGGTTTATTTACAGGCACATGGAAGATAGGTGTAATCATAGTGTAGACTGAGGTTTGAAGCTGGAAGCACATAAGAAAATATCAGGAATCAGTAGACAAAGCAGGATAAATGATTAGAAACCACAGGTCAGTGTATATATCATAGGTTCAGGGGTGTTTTATGAAACCAGTGGGTCTGTGTTCAAGATCATAAGTTGGGCCCTATTGCTTCATAAAAAAGTGGTATGCTTAGTGCACCACAGTGAAGAGTGGGCATGGTATTCATTAGGGGTGTCCCGATACCACTTTTTTAAGATGGAGTACAAGTACCAATACGTTTTTCAAGTACTCGCCGATGCAGATTACTAGAGTTGATCGAACCTCTGAAAGTCCGGGTTCGGCAGGTTCGGCCGAACTTACGGACAAAGTCCGGGTTCGGGTTCGGACTTGACCCGAACTTTGACCGGGACCCCGAACCCCATTGAAATCAATGGTGACCCGAACTTTTAGGTACAAAAATGGCTGTAACAAAGTCCTGGCAAGTCCTAGAGGTCTGCAAAAGGAAGGAAAATGGGGGTAAGAGTTGGACAAGTGCCCTACAAAGAAATGGGGATAGGGAAATAACTTAAAATAGATTTTAAGCTAAAATAGAAACATAGAAACATAGAAAAATGACGGCAGAAAAAGACTGAGTAGTCCATCGAGTCTGCCCCTTTTTATTTATTTATTTATTTTATATATTTTTTTTTTTACATTAACTTTGTTGTCTGACTATAGATTTATGATTATCCCAAGCATGTTTGAAGCCATTTACTGTTGACTGTCTCACAACCTCTGTTTGTAGTTTATTCCAATCATCAACCACCCTTTCAGTAAAATAATACTTTCTAAGATTAGTTTTGAACTTCCCCCCAGTTAGTCATGTCCCCGTGTTCTTGATTTTGGTTTCACATTGAAAAGACTGCCCTCCTGAACCTTATTCACCCCCTTGATGTATTTAAAGGTTTCAATCATGTCTCCCCTCTCCCTTCTTTCCCCCAGACTGTACATATTAAGTTCCTGAAGTCGCTCTTGATATGTTTTATCCCCCAGACCTTTCACCATTTTTGTTACCCGTCTCTGAACTCGTTCTATCTTATCAATATCTTTTTGTAAGTGTGGTCTCCAGAACTGGACACAGTATTCTAAGTGAGGTCTCACTAAAGATCTACATAGAGGAATCAGATCCTCCTTCCTCCTGCTGGTGATCCTGATACATCCCAGAATTCTATTTGCTTTTCCCACTGCCTGGTCACACTGTTTGATCATTTTGCAATCATCTGAAATAAGCACCCCCAAATCTTTTTCTTCTGTAGTGCTGGCTAACACTGTACCCCCAATGCTGTACTCTCTAAGGGGATTCTTTTTCCATAGATACATTATTTTACATTTAGAAATATTGAACTGCAGTCTCCACTGCTTTGACCAATCTTCCAGCAATGCCAAATCATGTTTCATGTTACAGACACCTCCAGGGATATCAACCCTATTACACACCTTTGTATCATCAGCAAAGAGACATACCTTGCCCAACAAACCTTTAATTATATCACTTACATATAGGTTAAATAGAACAGGACCCAGTACAGAGCCTTGTGGTACCCCACTAGTGACTGGTCTCTGTTCTGAGTGAACCCCATTTACAACCACACTCTGGGATCTATCCTTTAACCAACTGCATATCCGCTGAACCACCCAAGGGTTAAGTCCCAGCTTGTACAACTTTTGTATCAGATCATTATGTGGAACTGTATCAAATGCCTTGCTGAAATCAAGACATGCTATGTCCACAGCACCACCCTGGTCCAAAACACTGGTAATATAGTCAAAGAATTCAATCAGATTTGTCTGGTACGATATGCCCTCAGTAAAACCATGCTGCTTTGGGTCCAGCAAGCTGTGTATTTTTAGGTGATCAATGATCCTTCTTTTGAGAAGTGATTCCATTACCTTGACTACAATTGATGTTAAACTCACTGGCTTGCAATTGCCAGCTTTTACCTTGCTGCCCTTCTTGTGGATAGGTACAATTAGCTATCCGCCAGTCATGGGGAACTTCTCCTGTTAGAAGAGATTTATTTAAAAGATTTGTTAATGGTCCAACAACTATATCGCAAAGTTCTCTTAGAACTCCCGAGCCAGTTCCTCAGCTACCTCTGTCTCCAGAAATCCTAGAAATGAACCATCATTACTAGAACCAATATGATTCCCTAACTTGTTATCATTAGTGCAGTCTGTTTCTGCATAAAAAAATCAAAAATGGAGGTTGAGGAGGTGGTGAAAGTGGCGGTGGAGGAGGAGGAGGTAGCCAACACTGTTTTTTTTTATTTTTGTGCAAGAAATTATGATTTAAAATCATCTCCAGTTCTATAGGGAAAGTTTCTTCCAGCCGCATAGAGAGCCATATTATTGTTCTAAAATCATCTCCAAGTTCTATAGGCAAAGTGTATTGTAGCCACATAGAGCCATATTATTGTTAGAAAATCATCTCCCAGTTCTATAGGCAAAGTGTTTTGTAGCCATATAGAGCCATATTATTGTTAGAAAATCATCCCCAAGTTCTATAGGCAAAGTGTATTGTAGCCGCATAGAGCCATATTATTGTTAGAAAATCATCTCCAATTTCTATAGGCAAAGTGTATTCTAGCTGCATAGAGCCATATTATTGTTAGAAAATCATCTCCAAGTTGTATTGGACCACTGTAGAAGCTACAGAAGGAGCAGCTGGGACCCATGGTGTGGGAGTACATGCCAAAAATGCTGCTGTGAGCTACCATTACAGCTGGGTACCAGCCATAAGCTGCACTTATGTTTATGTGTAAGAAGTCAAGGGCAGAAGGCTGCTGCTGGTTTTGACTGCCTGGAGTTTAAGGAGAGGACTGAGTTCTGCTGCAAGTGAAAGAGCCATAATGGATGTAGGCTTTGGAGCTGTGCTGAGGAACTATGTATTGCTGAAGTATGCTGTGTTATTGTTTCAGTGCTGCTGTGAGGGGACCACCTTCTGCTGGGGACTGAGCTGCTACACCATGAAAAAGGAGAAGATGGGTGCATGTTTGAGTGGTAGGCCCAAAGCCTAGCAGGCTGCCTTACCCACCTCCTCTAGTGCACCTAGACAATACACTTTACACAATTGGGGTGTAGGGGTCCCTTAACAGTCACTTGGATGTTATCAGACTCGGCTCTAAGGAGATGGAAAACACTTCCTGTTCATGCTAGATGACGTCATGAAGCCCCGCCTCAATGTGTTTCGTCACTCATAACATGACTTCCTCAAGCAGTACTGTCTAGTATTGCCTAGGTGCACTAGAGGAGTTGCATCTGAAAATGTGAGTTTATATTTAGAGTTTTTATTAAAATATTTGTTTTTTATACGGTTCAAGCACTATGTCAGTTCTCCAATTTTATGAGCACCTTATATATGGATTACTGCACACTGGAACAAGTGTACCTGGAGTAAGACCCTAGTAGTCAGCCGCTGGAATATATACACCTTAACCCCTTCCTTACCCGGCACTTAAACCCCCTCCTGCCCAGACCAATTTTCAGGTTTCAGCGCTGTCGCATTTTGAATGACAATTGCGCGGTCGTGCGACGTTGTACCCAAATAAAATTTGCGTCCTTTTTTTCCCACAAATAGAGCTTTCTTTTGGTGGTATTTGATCCCCTCTGCGTCATTTCTGATCGCCGCTATAAACAAAAAATGAGCGACAATTTTGCAAAAAAGAACAATATTTTTTACTTTTTGCTAAAGTACAAATCCATTAAAAAAATTATTCATCAGTTTTGACCGATTTCTATTCTTCTACATATTTTTGGTAAAAAAAAAACCGCAATCGGCGTATATTGATTGGTTTGTGCAAAAGTTATCGCGTCTACAAACTGGGAATTGATTTATGGCGTTTTTATTATTTATTTTTTTTTTACTAGTAATGGCGGCGATCTGCGATTTTTATCGGGACTGCGATATTGGGGCGGATATGTCGGACGTTTCTGACACTTTTTTGGGACCAATGACATTTATACAGCGATCAGAAATTTAAATGTCCACTGATTACTGTGTAAATGTCATTGGCAGTGAAGGGGTTAACCTGCAGGGGGCAGTGAAGGGGTTAAATATGTTCCCTGGGTGTGTTCTAACTGTGGGGGGGCAGGGCTGGCCGGGACATAACAGATCTAACTGATCCCAGTGACAGGGATCAGTAGATCTGCTATGTCCCCTGTCACTGAACGGGGAACCGCCGTGTTTACAACGGCGGTTCCCCGTTCTGAGGCTCCTAAAGGCGATCGCCGGGTCTCGGGCGGACATCGAGTCCGCCCGACCCACGGGCACGGGCACTGGAGCGCGCCTGGAGCGTGCGCAGTGGAGGACGTCCATGGACGTCCTCCGGGCATTTCAGGTCCGCGCTGGAGCCGTACTTCGGCTATAGCGCGGACCTGGAGTGGTTAAAAGGGAAGACTTACAGTGACCTGCGTAACGTCTGTGTTTAAGGTGAGCACATCATTTGGAAGGTGAACAGACACTCAAGGTGATTCCTGAAACACTGGATTCACCGAAGAATTTGCTTAACTAAGGTTCCTTTCACACGGGCTTTCCATTTTCGGATTCTGTTATGCTCAGCGGGGATCGCTCCACTGATCCCTGCTTAGTCGACGGATGAAAGTTCCGTGAAGGTGTTGAATTACGAAACTAGTAGGGCGTGGTTTGAAACATGACACCTTCGTGTTACACAGAGGTTGGCCTTGCGGTGGAGTTCATCTGAGACCGGGGACCACCTGTAGATGTGTATATGTCTATATATGTCTATGCCTTGAATCCCTTAGTGTCGGGTTGACACTTTTAGAATGTGTGTAAAACTTTTAAAGATTTTAAGACATAAATGTTTTTATGGTAATACACTATGGAGCCCTCTTCTCTTCCCTTCCCATGTGAGCAATAATTGAAGGCAACAAGCTGCATAGTGGCAGGATCTCCAAAGACCCGTTTAGTAAGGATATTCACTCAAGATTAGGTGTGCAAGCTGGAATCGTAGTGATCAAGCAGGGAGACATCCATTGAAGGATTGGATCATCAGCTGAGCAGGGAGCGATCCCTGGGAGCAGACAACACACTTATGCTGGTTATAATTTGCCAGCCTTTACCTCTGGTGAGTGATCTAGTATCTACATTTAACGATTAATAGAATTAAAACACAGAAGAAGACATCACCAATAATATTGATTATATTGATAAACTTTGAGAAATAACTTTTTGTGATTATACATATTTTTTATTCATATTTTTTCATTTTTACATGATTCACTGAAACTGCATATATAATTTTTTTATACATTAAAGATTAAAAGTGACTGGCACCCAATTTTTGTTCCAAACTCCACATTATAGACATGCACTCAGCCCGGGGGTAAATTCTAGCTCGCTCCCTGCCACTGGAGGTGACACCTTGCCTTTAGAAGACCCAAGGGGGGCGATACATGTGTATAACTGGGTAGCAGCCTGCACTTGCACACAGGAATTCATCTTAAGGAGCCATTTTGCCTGCTGACATGCCCTTCCTGATAAGAATTCTGCTGGAGGGGGCTGTTAAGTTGATTTGTTTACTCTGTGGATTACAGATCTTCCTTTTTGGTAGTGAGTGTTCTACCAAGAGAGATAAAGGGCCCAATACAGGTAGGACGTTAGTTAAAATTCTACACTGGCCGAGGCCTAGTCATGGGAGGGGACCTGTAATTGGGCCATCCCCCTGTATAGTTTTTTAAAGATTGTATTTTTCATGACTTGTATGTGAAATTGTTCTAATTTGGCTGAATTTCATTTATCTATACTATTTCTCTTCCAGGGATTTTCTTGTTATTAGATCCCATTCCAACATTTCCATATCAGTGTTATTCCAAGTACAAGGACATCTTGTTTGGAGCAGGGCAGGAGAACCAACTTAACCAACAGTTTCTCTGGGAGTAGCACTATATATACAGTAGACTAGTATTGACTTCAATGCTGTCACAATCTTTGCTAGAAATGTTTATTAGGGATTAATAAACCGCCCAGGTTCGGTTTTTGGGGAGGAGGGGTTCACTAAATCCCGCTTGAAATCCACAAAATCTGAAAATCTGAACCCTATTGAAATCTATGGGAGACATATCTTGTTAATAAGGTTTACAAATACTAGCTGCTTTTTTTTTTTTTTTTTAATTGTTTATTTATAGTATTTTCAAGAATACAACAAATACAGACATTTTTTTTTTTTTTTTAGTATTCCCATAGATTAACCACTTCAGCCCCGGAAGGATTTCCAGCTTTAGGACCGGAGCCCTTTTTGCGATTTGGCGCTGCGTCGCTTTAACTGACAATTGCGCGGTCGTGCGACGTTGTACCCAAACGAAATTTGCGTCCTTTTTTTCCCACAAACAGAGCTTTCTTTTGGTGGTATTTGATCACCGCTGCGTCATTTCTGATCGCCGCTATAAACAAAAGAAGAGCGACAATTTTGCAAAAAAACCCAAATTTCTTACTTTTTCCTAAAATACAAATCCAAAAAAAAAATATAAAAAAACATTTTTTTTCACAGTTTTTGGCCGATTTATATTCTTCCTCATATTTGCGATAAAAAAAATCGCAATCGGCGTTTATTGATTGGTTTGCGCAAAAGTGGTCGCGTTTACGGATGATGAGAATTCATTTTTGGGG
>BLSH010002624.1:335678-346683 GCA_018402905.1 Glandirana rugosa
AAAAAACTTATATGTCAAACAAGCCGGTACGAGAGAAATAACCAAGTTACAATGTGATATGAACTTGTTAACATGAGTCACGACTAAAACAATACCTTTATTAAATCGGGTATCTGAACAAAAGATAGACATTATAACAAAGGGTATGCCCTAACTATTAAAGGAATTGGTGAACGGCTGGCGGCTAGCCGTTAACTGCCGCCGTTTCACCGAGCAAGGGCGTTTAGCGGCAGTATCCTGCCGCCGACGCCCTTGCACATATCACTCGCGCGCACGCGGCGGCCTCCGCGCGGGCGCGCGAGTGACACAGGTCCCCCCCGGTCCCTCGCCCACGCCGCCGCATTCGCTCCGGGGGGGGCATCGCGGGTGGCCGGCGGCAATCAAAGCCGCCGCACCCGCTCCCTGGCCCCCCCTGGACACAGTGAGCGCGCGGGCGCGCCTCCGGCGGCGCACGCGCGCTCACTATACACGTTCCCGCAGCCGCCGTCCTATGACGGCGATTTGCGGGAACGAGCCACTTTGCCGCCGTCAATTGCCGATCGGCGGTCGGCAAGTGGTTAAGGAAATTATCAATCCCGTATGGGAAACAATATTACAGATAGAAAACAAGTCTATGGGCTAAATTATTTCCATAACAAAATCAGCACTGAGTACAATTGTTCAAGTATAGTGTAACATTGAACCAATAAAGAGAGCATGGCCGAACAAACTGTATATTCAAAAACAGAGTTAACAGAGACAATATAGCACATTTCGCTCTTGAATGAGATTTAGAAAAGAAAGGGAGATAAAAGGGGGGTTCCAAGGTCTGTGAAGCATTAACGCCTTAATATCATGTAGATTTAAAACACTGTTATTGTACTCTTATTAGAACGGGCAATTTACCTCAGAGGAGTATTGAGATGTACCCCACACCTCCCAAATCTTAGAAAATCGTGCCATGGAATCATCAACCATTGCTGTCAGATGTTCCATTCTGCGTATCTCCATCAGGGTGGATAGAAACTGAGCAAAGGTTGGGGGAGAGGTAGATAGCCAACATCTGGGTATCACCCTCTTTGCTGCTAGTAGAATAAAGGATGTAAGCTTCCTTGCGGTCTTGCTAAGATCTGTGATTGGGAGTCCTAATATATAATGTAGAGGATTTAAAGGGATATTGATATGAAATATTGTATGTAGTACCTCCCGGATCTGATTCCAAAACTGTTGTATGGGGGGACATTCCCAAAATATATGAAGCTGAGTTCCTACATCCTTATTGCATCTCCAGCAGAGATTTGACGTCTCTCGGTGACGCGCATGTAGAATATCTGGAGTTCTATACCAGAAATAAAGTATCTTAACTGCCGTTTCCTTCTGTACCACACATCTAGAAACTTTGGAAGTCGAATCCCAGATTTTCCCCCAGTCCACCAAGGATATGGGCCTTCCCAGAACATATTCCCATTTCTTCATATAACTATGAGATATGTTAGTTATTGGTATACTTTCATGAAGCATTTTATAGATGGATGAAATCTGTCTGGGCTCGTATGGGCCCTTGGCACACAGTTGTTCAAAATCAGTGGGTTTATCAAGTGTTAGAGATGAAGATTTGTAGGAGAAAAAATGCTTGATTTGTAAATAAGATAAAAAGTGTGTATTAGGAATATTATATTTGCTCTGTAGGTCCGAAAAAGACATCAGCCCTAGCGATATTGGGTTAACTAAATGATGTAGTTGGAAAATCCCTGCCTCGATCCAGGGTAGCATTCGGTCATAGGATAGACTGTCTGGGATATCTGGGTTGAAGAGGACATTTGTAAGGGGTGGGCAAGGGGATGAGAGAGAGAAACGTTTAGAGCATTTGTTCCAAATTGTGAGGGTAAAGAGCATAGGCCCTAGGCATAATGTTTTCAATTGAGATAAGTGTTTGTCTGATGTGGTCCATAACATATAACAAGGGTGCACAGGGGTGGTTATACTCATTTCTATTTCAGCCCATCTGCTTGGGGCTTTTCTAGATGTCCATGAGGTAAGTGCCCGTAAATGGGAAGCATAATAATATTTAATTAAATCTGGGGCTCCCAGCCCTCCTCTGTGTTTAAGGGCGTTATTCCAGATAAAGCGCATACATTTCCTTTGAAGTGCTTTAAGTTGAGACAATGGGACAGGGACAGGAAGGGTTTCGTATAAGTAGAGCAATTTGGGAAGGATTGACATTTTTAGGACATTAACTCGCCCAAGTAAAGAAAGTGGAAGAGCGGACCATTGAGTTAAAAGGCGGTTGATGTCAGCAAAGAGGGGGGGGAAGTTAGCTGAATATAGTGTAGAATACGTGGGGATAAGATGTATACCTAAATATACCTAAATATTTGAGTGACCTAGTGCACCATTGATATCTGTATCTGGTCTGTAAGGGATCTAGATGGGCTTGTGGAATATTTATGGGTAGAGCTTCCGTTTTAGAAGGGTTGACTTTAAATCCAGAAATAGAGCCAAAGGATACTAAGAGTTTGTGCAAAGAGGATAATGAGGTATGAGGGTGTGTTAGAGTCAACAAAATGTCGTCAGCAAAAAGGGATAGCTTGTACTCTCGCTGTCGCAGTCGCACCCCCCGGATGTCCGAATGGGCTCTTATAGCTGCTGCCAAAGGTTCCAGGCTGAGAATAAAAAGTAGGGGTGACAGGGGGCAGCCCTGTCTGGTACCATTTCTAAGGGGGAACGCCTGCGACAGGTGAGAAGACAGCTGTACTTGAGATGTGGGTGAGGAGTATAATGCCTGTAATGCCCTAATGAAAGAACCTGAAAAGCCATACTGTTGTAAAACTGCGAACATGAATGGCCAGCTTAGGCGGTCAAAAGCCTTTTGGGCATCTAAGCTTAAGACAATGGCTGGGGTTTTGGTCTTGGTTAAGAGGTCTATAAGGTCAATCGTCCTTCTTGTGTTATCACCTGCGTGTCTTGATGGGACGAATCCCACTTGGTCTTTATGTATCAGATGCGGTAGAATAGAGGACAGTCTATTAGCGAGGATCTTCGTAAATATTTTGTAATCTGAATTTATTAGAGCTATAGGGCGGTAATTGTCCGGATGTGAGGGGTCCTTGCCTGGTTTAGGCAGTACCGTTATAAATGCGTTAAGAAATTGGGTGTGAGGAATGGTACCTGCTTGTAAGGAAGCATATAACTTCAATAAATGTGGTGCTAGAGTTGGTAAAAAGGTTTTGTAATATGAATATGGAAGTCCATCAGGGCCAGGGGATTTATGTGCAGGAAGGTGTTTTATCACTTCTTCTGTTAATTCCTCAGGGGTGATAGGTGCATTTAATAGGGTGCGTTGTTCAAGGGAGATTCTAGGCAGTTGTAAAGTGGACATAAAGGAATCATATTTTTCTTGTGAGAATATAGAGGCTGGGTCCTTACTCGGACAGTTATATAAATCTTTGTAATAGTTACTAAAGACCTGAGACATTTTTTGGGGACAATGAGTTGGTGTGCCATCTGGCTGTAATAAGTGATCTGGAATTGTCATATGTGGCCGAGGTTTGAGTTTTTGAACGAGCATTCTGTGAGGCTTATTAGCATACTCATAAAACCTTTGTTTAGACCATAGTATTGATTTAGAAATTTTGCTCATAGCCAACGACTTGATGTGGTTGCGCACCCCAACAACGTTTCTCAAACGGTCAATAGTAGGTGCTTGCAATAGTTTTTGTTCAGCCGTGCGCAACCTCGCCAAGAGTTCTATTTTCAACCTATTCGAGTCTCGTTTTAAGCGTGAACTTATTGAGATACACTCCCCTCTAAATGAAGCCTTATGGGCCTCCCACAACGTGGAAACCTCCGTGACCAACCCCTCATTTAGTTGGAAAAATTCAGATATTTTCTGTTGCAGTTCATTTTGAGTTTCAGGTACCCTTAACAATGTTTCATTAAGGCGTCAGTGACATGTCCTAGGGGTTGAAGCTGAGAGGCCTAGTTCAAGAGTGATAGGCGCGTGATCAGATCACGTTATGGAGTCTATTTCCGAGGAGACCACAGCGGGGAGCAGTGGAGCAGTAACAAAAAAATGGTCTAGTCTGGTGTATACTTTGTGTGGGGGAGAGTAAAAAGTATATTGTTTGCCTACCGGGTGCTGTATCCTCCATGTGTCAAAAAGGTTGTGAGATCTAATTAATTTGCGGAAAGAAGTTGATAGTTTCTGAGCTTGTGCAGGGGGAGTAGGTTGAAAGAGGGCAAATCTGTCTCTAGTTGATGACATACACATATTGAAATCCCCACCTAGTATCATAAAGGGTTGGGAATATGATTGTAGTTTATCAAAGACTTTTGTGAGGAAACCTATTTGTCCCGAGTTGGGAGCATAAATATTAGCTAAGGTAAAGTGCGTACATAGGTGAATACAGTTCAGGAGGATAAATCTACCTTGTGGATCTAAAAATGAAGATGTGATACGGATGTTGCTGGATCGTTTGATTAGAATTGCAACTCCGGCCTTCCCTGAGGGGTCAGAGGCCACAAAAGCTGTAGGAAATTGTTTGGCCGCAAACTTAAAGGGCTTATCAGTTTTAAAATGGGTCTCCTGAACCATAATCACGTTCGCACCTGAGGATTTGAACTCCCTCAAAGCCAACCAGCACTTTTGAATGGAGTTCAGACCCTTAACATTGCAAGAGTAAATTTTTAGAGCCATGACTTATATAATTATACATTGCTGACATTACCTGGACAACTAGAATACATGAGTATGACCTTGGAACATATAGACTTAATACCATGAAAAAGAATCCTGTGCATAATTGATCTATGTTTGTCTGCATACTGTCTCTGTACCATATAAACAAAGCAATTTGAACTAGAACTGAAGGTTGAAAGTGTAACATATTTAAGTTACGTAACATGAAAAAACAAAAAAAGATTCGTGAAAGGCCTGAGGGCAGAAAAAACCTCAGGGTTCCTGGGCAGCCGCCCAAGGATTTTAAGGGGTGCAACGCCGGTCGCACTAACATACCCGAGTATGTTACCAGGGAGGATAGGAGAAGTAGAGTAAAAAGATCCGACTTCTCCAAAAAAAAAAAAAAAAAGGAAAAAAGGAATACCCTCCCATGATCCTCATAGGATGGCCTCTGAGATAATTAGAGTATCAAGGCTTCCGGGTCAAGGCACAGATGAACTGAGTCCTGTTCAGCCGTGGAAATGCAAAGGGTCCTTCTAGGGGATGAAATTATCAGGTTGGGAATCTTGAAGAATTTGATCTTTGGGGGGTAGATGAGGATCTTTGAGATCTCTGGCGCACCGGTGTCCAGATCTTGGCTGGTGTCTGAGGAGGTCTCACGTTTAGAGGGGGTGGTTGAAGCTCTCCTTCAGGAATGGGTGGCAGTCCCAGGTTACGCATGAAATGTTCGCATTCATGTAGGTCTCTAATGGAGTACTGAACTCCATCTTTAGTGGCTGAGAGGCGGAAAGGAAATCCCCAGCGGTATGACATCTGGTGGTTTTGTAAATGCATGGTGATAGGTCGGAGATGCGTCTTTTTGCCAGGGTTATGGGTGAAAGGTCTCCAAAAATCTGGATCCTGTTGCCTTTAAAGTCAATGCGAGATTTATTGCGTGTTGCTATGGTCAAAGCCTCTTTACTTTCATAAAAATGAAAGCGAACTATGATATCCCTGGGGTTTGCTCCTTGGGGAGGTTTTGGTGCTAGGGATCTATGAGCCCTGTCCAGTCGCCAATCTATGTCTGGGATGTGGGGGGCCAGGGTAACAAAAAGCCCCAAGAGATAAGGTCTAATTTCTTTATCACTGACCGTTTCGGGGACCCCTCGGATTCTTAGGTTCTGCCTGCGTTCTCTGTTCTCCAGGTCTTCCTGTTGGAGTTGGAGCTGAGAAACTGTGTGTTTCAGGGAAGCATTGTCTTCTTCTAATACATGGACATATTGCACAAGTTTGTCAAATTTGTTTTCTAGAGTGTCCGTGCACTCCCCCAGTTTGTCTATCTCTCCCCTAAGTTCTTGAGCTATCTTCCCCATTTCTCTGGTGATGTTATGGGTCAGATCCTGTAAAAGAGTCTGTAATTTCATATCCAAAACTGCTACAGTGACTGTAGGGGATGAGTCTGAGGATGATTGCGTGTTTTTTGACTGCGACATACCTTCGGTCATAGTTGGGATGTCGGTGGGGTCTTGTGAGTCTGCCGTGTTGTTTGAGGCAGGGGATTGTGGCCTTAGTAGATATCGCTCCATGAGCTGGGTAGGTTGAAGTTGGGGTAGTGGATTATATCCCCTATATGTGTGTTTCTGGAAGCCAATCTTGCCAGTGTAACCTTCTGTATCCCAGGGAAGAAAATGATGTGGCCCCCGTTAGTACTTGAGCTATTGTAGCGGAGCGGGAGCCTAAGGAGGAGAAACGGGTCTTAAGTCTGGGGTATAATAGCTTAGTACTCTTCTCCCCCCTGGAAGGTGGATTGTTACATATTAGCCATGGAATTGGAGAGACAATCTGTTAAGTTCTGAATCAGTCAATTTATAATAGGTATTGGTGAAGCTGAATAACGGTATATCAATGAGGCCCCACAGAATGGCTGCCGATGGTAGGCCGTAAGGGATGCAGGACAGAGTGATCTCTGAGCAGGATCCTTGGTGTCCTCTATGTGCTTATTTAGGGAGATGTTGGGGAATGGGGACACTGCAGTACTAATTTGAGGCCTGTTTGATGTAGATCAGAGGCTGGGCCGAGGTGCTGGGTGTACCAAGATGGCGTCGGCCTAGGCCTGAAGTGAAGCCGCGGCCTAAATTGAGCCCCTGCGCCCAAGCGGGTGGTACTGATCACCACCGCTGGGTTTGTGGTGGTACCCCAAGTCCTTGGGTTGGCCCCCGGGGGTCTCCCGGTGTGGATGGGCTTGTGTGTGGAAAAGGGCCTGCTTTGTTTGCGGCAGATGCTGCCTCAGATCTTCGACCTCTGGCTGTCCAAGCTCCCAATTTTGGTCCCGGGGATGTAATGTGAAGGAGGGGGGGGTCTAGGGTAAAGGGTAACAGTTCTCACTCTCTCTCACCCGTCTCTGCAGATATGATGATTATTGCTTGATCCTCTGGAGGCTGGGTCTCTCCTCAGATGTATCTGGCCAGCGGCCCGTATGTCTCCTCACGTCCTCCAGCCGCTTTATCTCTCTCTTTGTTCGTTTCCCAGTACTAGGGTAGGAGCTCAGGAAGGTGTTTTGTCCTTTTCAGCTGGCGGATGGAGGATTGGCGCTCCAAGAGCAACGCCGTGCGGTCTGGCACCAGTAGGCCGCAAAAGCCGCGGCCTCGATTTTCGGGTGCCCGGATGCCAGCCGCCGATCCGCTCGATCCGGGGCTCAAAATGTAGCTGGTGGGGAGGGTAGCTTAGATGTAGAGGCTGCTTTGCTCACCTCGCTCTCCCTTGGATGGATTGCTGCAGATTGTGCCTTGTTCAGTCGGAGCTCCCAGGGCACACGTCCACTCTCGTTGGCGTCAGGCCACGCCCCCCTACTAGCTACTTTTAATAAAAGAGCACTTACTTGTCCAAGGATCCAGCACTGTCCTCACCTGGGACGGATCTTCACTGGTCTTTGGGTCCCTGTGCTGGCATCTTTAGTGTGAAAATCTGGGTGGGACTTCACAGCTGGCTTCCCACTGAACATGTGTGAGCCTTGCTGCACTTTGTGAATGGTCCTGCAGTCTTCTGGGACCAGTGATGTGTCACAAGAGGCTGTTGGCAGAGAGTGGGGACCAAACTGGGAGCAGGAAGTGGGTACCTAACAAAACTAGGCACCCCCTAAAAAAACTGAATGTGGCAAAATTTGAAGAGGAGGGGGGAGGAGGCAGAAAAGTGAACTTCCAGTTTTGAGTTAAGTTCTGCTTTAAAGCACTGCTATTGTTAATTTTGGGTACAGTACATAATTGTTCAGTTTTGCATCAACAGGCAGTTTTAGGCTTCATACACACGGGCGTTTTTTGACGCCGGCGTCTACTGACGTTTTTTTGCTGCTCCCCATGTTAGTCAATGGCCACATAAAAAACATTGGCGTTTTTGAGCTGTAGATGGCGTCGGCGTATCAGAGAACCCACGACCAGCGTGTTCCTTGGCTGCATCGACGTCAAAAAGCGCCGCAAAACGCCACGAAACGCCAACGAACGTCAATAATAACGTCTATCGGTGTTTTCCAGCGCCGGCGTTTTGTAGCTGTAACCACATGATTGGTTAATGTAAAACCAGGAAATTCCTGTGTAAAATTACCCAAGAGTCCCAGCAACAGGATAGAATTGTGGGTAATTTAAGATGGCAGATACATGTGGCCAGAGAGAATTGATCGAAGCTGTCCAGCAGCACCCGGAGCTCAGGGACGTGTCCCATAACAGATATGGGGACCACCACATTAAAACCAGTTCCTGGCAGCACATCTGCCAGGAACTGGTGGCAGGATGGCCCCAGATGTCTGCGGCAGAAAGAAAGAGAAATAGTGAGTATAATGTCATTTTCATTCTCTGTTTGCTGTATTTCATAGCAATATTTTAACCTTCTATCTGTCCTTTATTGCAGCCAAACAAGTACAAAAGCGGTGGAAATCCCTCCGTGACAGAGTCCGGAGGGAACACACACAAATAGAAAAAGCAGCGAGGTCTGGGGCACCAGCACCTAAGAAGAAAAAAAGAGCCCATGATGAGAGCCTCGCGTTTCTGCGGGCATATTATGCCCGCGCTAGTAGAGAGTAAGTAATGTTCCTTACCAACCTCACCTCGGGAATAATTTCCCAGTTTAGCAACAAAGCACATCTTGCAAATCAGCACTGCGTTGCTTTAACTGACAATTGCGCGGTCGTGCAACGTTATACCCAAACTAAATTTGCGTCATTTTTTCCCCACAAATAGAGCATTTGTTTGGTGGTATTTGATCACCTCTGCGTCATTTCTGATCACCGCTATAAACAAAAGAAAAGCAACCATTGTCTTACAAAATCCATATTGCTTATTTTTTGCTAAACTTGAAATTCCCCAAAAAAAAAATAAAAATTTTTAAACAGTTTTATCTGGTACATATCGCAATCTGCGTTTATTGCTTGTTTTGCACAAAAATGGCCGCGTTTAGGGATGGTGAGAATTCATTTATTTGGTGTTTTATTGTTTATTATTTTCAGTAGTAATGGTGGCTATCTGCGATTTTTAGCGGGACTGCGATATCGCAGAGGACATATCGGACATTTTTTACACCTTTTTGGACCAATGACATTTATTCAGCGATCAGAAAATGATTACTGTATAAATGACATTGGCAGTGAGGGGGTTAACCTGCAGGAGGAGATCTAGGGGCTCACTGTGTTCCCTGGGTGTTATTACTGTGGGGGGGTTCGGCTACCATGGGCATGAGAGATCTAAATGATCCCAGTGACAGGGATCAGTAGATCTCCCATGCCTGCACTGTCAGAATGGGGAACCGTCGTGTTTACATCGGCGGTTCCTCATTTTTTCCCTGTGGCCACTCATCGCGACTCGGCGTCGGACATCGTGTCCGTCAGAGCCGCGTGCACACTCCACAGGAGTGTGGGTTTGCCACCTAGCGGCCATTTGCAGATCGCCGCTTTTTGACAGCGTTTCCTGTACAACGTCGATATTGCGCCATAAATATGCGGTAGGCGTTGTGGAACTGATTAATCAACCTCCTACGCTTTATTACCTCATTTCGTGTATTCACCATATTGTGTTTTTTAGCAAAAATGTACATGGCTAACGACAATTTTTTTCCAAAAGCATACTACTGCGCATGCATGTGTTGCTACTGACAATATACCTAACGTCATTCTTTGCAGGACCACATCAAACGTTTCCCATCCCCAGGAGGAGGCGGTGGAGGAGGAAGAGGAAGAGGTGATGGGGCCAAGTGCATCCCCCATGTCAGCTGGAGAAGGACCGTCGCAGGCATCTCCCCATGAGGATAGTATACCAGAGGCACCTGCACCAGAGGTAAGTGTCCATCCATTCTGTACTGCATGGTATTTCCATCTGTACAGCAACCTTCAAATCTTTTTTCTGTTTTATTTTCAGGTTCCTGTGGAGCGTGCAGTGCCTCAACATGGGGAGATGCCTGCTGAGGTCCCTTCTCGGGGTCGTGGGCGCGGGCGTGGACATGGTCGTGGAAGAGGAAGCACCGGCCAACTGGCTGCTAGTGGCCCTAACGAGGAGGAGGTGTTAGGGCTGTTGCAGGAGATACGGCAGGAGCGGCGGAGTTTGGATCCGTTTTTGGATCCTAATAATGGTACCGCCAGCTTCTGCCGTTCTTTATACCATGCCCTGCAGGACATTGGGGGAGATGAGTCCAGGCTGTGCATGGATCGCATATATGACCTGGCAAAATCATTTTGCCAGGCTAAAATGCGTGGACGTCCACCTCCATTCAATCCATGCACAGTCGCAGAGGATCCCCCAATTTCCTCCAGGACACCAACAGTCCTACCACCTCCATCCTAATACCAGCCACCTCCTCCACAACCACGTCCACTGCCCCCCATGACCCAGTATGCTGACATGCCGGGTATGCCGCCAACCCCGTCACCTTTTCCGCCATTCCCCGAATATCCACCGTCCTCCTCCTTCTACCCTAATTACCCGTTACCCCATGGCCCCTATTTTCCTCATACCCATTCCCAATACCCTCCCCCTGAGCCCAGGAACCCTCCCCCTGAGCCCAGGAACCCTCCCCCTGAGTCCAGTTCACCCACCTATCAACATTTGTAATAAAAAATATGTTAGACAGATAATATGTCTGATTGTCTTTATTATCAGCCAATGTGATAATTCATGTTTATTATAATGTAGTAATTTTCATGCTGGACAGGACATGCGCATGCTAAGGACAAGATGTGTCCTTAGCATGCGCGTGTCCTGTACAGAATGCTAAGTACTTTGCATGCTGGATAGGACACGCGCATGCTAAGGGCAAGATGTGTCCTTAACATGCGCGTGTTCTGTACAGAATGCTAAGTACTTTTCATGCTGGACAGGACACGCGCATGCT
>BLSH010002624.1:350948-399864 GCA_018402905.1 Glandirana rugosa
CACCCGGTACAGCCATCCCGGTACCTGCCACAGTCATCTCGTCACCTGCCACAGTCAGCAAAAAAAAAAAGTAAAATAGAAAATAATAAACATTGAAAAAAAAATTTGTTACCCCATTATAAAACAGTTTTAAGTGACGCGTTTATGGGACCCTCTATTTACTAACGTTTTGGGTGGCAAAATAAGAAATTCCGGAGACGATTTTATATATAAGTATTACAAATCCCCAAGATTCATTAAAAGATCGTTTTTATGTCTAAAAGTGTATTTGAAAATATAAAAGTCCTTTTTTATGTGATTTTACTTTTAAACAACCTGGAATTTTGACGGACAACTACGTAAAAAAAAAAACGACTGACACCGTCCACTGCTCTACTGACACCGTCCATGGCCCTACCGACATGGCCCACTGCCCTAACCCCCTCCTCCCCCCCAAAAAAGCATTGTGAAAAATATGAAAAAAAAGTAAAAAATATAAAAGACTACTGACACCATCCACTGCTTTACTGACACAGTCCACTACCCTACTGACACTGCCTACTGTACCCCACCCACCAGCCAAGAAGTACTGTTTAAAATAGTATTAAAAATATAAATAAAAAAATAAATAAAATAGTAAACACAAAAAACTATTGACACCATCCACTGCCCTTTTGACACTGTCCAACCATCCACTGCCCCCCAAAGCATTGTGAAAATAATTATAAAAAAATAAATGGTAAAAAATACTACTACATAAAAAAATTGTAAAACATAATTAAAAATAAAATAATAAAAATAAAAACTACAGACACTATCCACTGCCCTACTGACACCATCCACTGGCCCCCAAAAAGCATTTTTAAAAAAATGAAAAAATAATAAAAATGAAATTGTAAAAAAAAATAATTAAAAAATCAAATTGTAAAAAAAAATTAAAAAATAAAAATAAAGAACTTCTGGCACCATTCACTGCCCCATTGACACCATCCTGCACATGCTACCCATGGCCATACAATCCGCACTCCTCAACTGCACATACTCTCTGCCATACACTCCACACTCCTCTCCTGCACATATTACCCACTGTCATATACTCCAGCGGTGTATTTAGGTTTTGTGCCGCCCTAGGCCTGACTAAACATGTGCACCCCCTAATTTAAATATAACCCACCCCATCCTGTCAAGGCCACACCAGTTCCTATTTAACACCCACCCTGCCATCTTTAAACCACACCCCTTCCTCTTTAGCCTTCACCTTTTGCTCTTAGGGCTCATTTACACTTGCTGCAAAACAGGGCATCAGACAAGCATTGTTAAAGCTCCCTTAATGCCAGTCAAAGCCCATGTCACTAAATAAAATGGTTAGCGTACAGTCCTGTTTACACATTGCGTTGGCTTGTCTGCGATTCAGCCTCACGTCAAAACTTATACCCCTTTCCAACCTTTCCTACAAGCCTTTCCAACGCCTCCATAGAAGTCTATGACAAAGCTCGTTGAAGCACCTGCGGCTTTTCAGAGGCTGTAATTCAGCTTTAGCTTCACTTTGTTTTGGAGAAATTGCAGGTGTGAGATATCAACAAACACACAAGGCATTGGCCAAGCTTCAACAAAGCTTTAAAAGTGCATCGCCAAAGCCTTGTTGAAGCCTCACTACAGCCTGTTCGAAGCACCACCGAAGCCTCAAAAACACATCATAAAAGCTTGTTGAAGCTGTATGGGCTTTAATGAGTGTTGAAGCCAAAACAAGTGTAAACTAGCCCTTAGAGTGCCACCTCTTCCTCTCTGTACATTAAAAGTGGACACCAAGTGCCTACTATATTTTGTATATCAGTGCTGCCTTATCCGTGCAATCTCATCAGTGTGGCCTCATAAGTGACCATCAGTGCGGCCTCATCAGGGGCCATCAGTGACGCCTATTAGTGTAGCATATCAGTGCCCATCAGTGCAGCCTTATGTCACTGGATTAGTAAGATTACTCCTATCTTGTAAAATATTTGGACTTGTGTCTGCTGCCACTAATTGTAATCATAGGATTATGTCACTTATTTACATAATGATTAGAAAGTCCCTAGTTATTATATAAATAAGTCAAATATTCAGTGGCAGCAAACACAAGTTAAAATATCTTATATATCTTTCCTGCCGCCCCCCCACCCCTGCAAAGTGTTGTCCTAGGCCTGGGCCTTGTCGGCCTAGGCTAAGATACAGCGCTGCTCTGCATTTTTCTCCTGCACATACTATACTCTGCAATCCTCTCCTGCACATAATACTCGCCCCATACACTCTGTACTCTTCTTCTGCACATACCACCCACGGCCGTACGTTCCAGATTGTACATTCCCTATTTAACACATTATATAATTCATCTCAGACTCTTTTTAACCACACCCCTTTAAGCCATGTCCAATATATAGCACAACTTAAACCACACCCACTGATCGCCACGGTGAGCTTAGTTACACATTTTTTTTTTATTAATGCCTAGGGCCCACTTATGATCTTGCACATGAGCCCACGGGCCCACTAATTTCATGATATGCCCCTGCCCTAATCTCTCCTTATGCAGTTTGTCAGTTGCAACAGCTTCCAATTCATTGACACAAGTAAGATTTGCCTTGAATCCAAGGGAGCACCGTAACTAGAATTTCATCCCTAGTGTTTACCCAGGGGATTGACAAAAATGATGTACTACAATGCAACAAACTAAACAAACCTACTGTGGTGAAAGTGGCAAAAGACAACACAAAAAAATGTGTATCTGATTTTTAACATCTTTTATTTTTAGCTTATTTTGAGTTTAGAATTTCTGTTTCACAAGCTGTGTATATTTCTGATTCATTGAATAAGTGAGCACAAGGGAGAAGAGCCTTCTGGAGAAGTGATTTGGTTTTATAGCTCTATTAAAAGCCTGTACAAAGAGCACATTCATCAGAGTACTAACTGTATACTATTTAGATGGATCACAGGGATTAACCAGCGTTTCTTTTTATTCTTTTTTTTATGCAACAATATGTATAGAATGTTCAGAATGTACGCTATGTATAGTTTCAGCCTTGGTAATACTGAGCAGTAGGTTGTAGAATTATTACAATGTATGTACTAAGAGTAGGCATTTACAGGACAGCACCGCATTCCCTTTCTTAAACATATTGCCAATGAAAGAATGAAAATTGGCTGTACATACAGTATTTATATAATCAGCAGGCAAATCCTTCACATAGGGTAAAGGCAAGGTTGGCACCAGGTTTCAGCATGTCACTGATTTATAAGAAGTTTGCCATTACAGTTGCACAAGGTGACTCAGAGTTGTATGGTGATTTTACTATTGGCTAAACATAGACCTGTACCACCATGTATTGTGCATTTTTTCTTCAATGTGTGTGTTTGTGGTGACAACATGCATGGTGGTGAGAGTGTTATGGTCTGGGGCTGTATGAGTGCTGCTGGCACTGGGGAGCTACAGTTCATTGAGGGAACCATGAATGCCAACATGTACTGTGACATACTGAATCAGAGCATGATCCCCTCCCTTCAGAGACTGTGCCGCAGGGCAGTATTCTAACATGATAATGACCCTAAACATACCTCCAAGATGACCACTGCCTTGCTAAAGAAGCTGAGGGTAAAGGTGATGCACTGGCCAAGCATGTCTCCAGACCAAAACCCTATTGGGCATCTGTGGGACATCTTCAAATGGATGGTGGAGGAGCGCAAGGTCTCTAACATCCACCAGCTCCGTGATGTCATCATAGAGGAGTGGAAGAGGACTCCAGTGGCAACTTGTGAAGCTCTGGTGAACTCCATGCCCAAGAGGGTTAAGGCAGTGCTGGAAAATAATGGTGGCTACACAAAATATTGACACTTTGGGCCCTATTTGGACATTTTCACTCAGGGGTGTACTCACTTTTGTTGCCAGAGGTTTAGACATTATTGTCTATGTATTGAGTTATTTTGAGGGGATAGCAAATTTACACTGTTATATAAGCTGTACACTTACTACTTTACATTGTAGCAAAGTGTTGTCACATTAAAAGATAGAATAAAATATTTACAAAAATGTGAGGGGTGTACTCACTTTTGTGAGATACAGTATTGGCCTAAACTAATGAATACATTTTTTTTATATATTTTTTTGAATATGTATTATAACAGAAAGTAAAAAAAAACATGTTTTTGTTTTCAAAATTGTCGCTCTCTCTTTGTTTATAGCGCAAAAAATAAAATCCGCAGAGGGGATCAAATACCCCAGAAGAAAGCTCTATTTGTGGGAAAAAAAGAACATCAATTTTGTTTGGGTACAGCATAGCAAGACTGCGCAATTGTCAGTTAAAGCGACGCAGTGCCGTATCACAAAAAATGACCTGGCCAGGAAGTGGGTAAATCCTTCCGGGGCTGAAGTGGTTAAAGTGGTAGTAAACCCTCCTATCATTTTCAGCCAAGGAAGCTGCCATCTTGGCCTCTGTTTAACCTACAACTGCCATGATGCTGCACATGTGATCAGCTATGACACCAGCCATTGGATGGTTTGACAGTTTGGGTTAGAGCACAACCAATAGGAGTGTTACATTTCCGGCACATGCCGGAAATGTAACTCGTGTTTAAACTGTTAAATGGATGTGTTTACTACCGCTTTAAGCTGAATGCAGCGATCTGTATTTTTGTAGCAACTGCTGTCTCCAGTAGCAACATTTCACTCACAGTATCCCACTGTAGATCTTCAAGCTTTCCCCAGCTACTGATCCTGCTGGACTTCTTAAGCTTCACTTAGGAGAACTTCTAGGAGACCACTGTACTCTACAGGCCTAGCTCACAATCTCTCACTAGACTTCTTGGACTCCCAGCTATCTGCTAGATCCCCTGAGCTCTTCTCACATATACCCACTGTATTCTTCAAGCTGCACCCATGCTACCTGCTGAGTTCCTGGACTCACAGCTACCCATTGGATCCCTCTGGCTTGACTCACAGCTACTCCTGGATGAGTCTCTACTGAAGCTTTCACACATACTTCACCATCCCCGGCAAGTCAAGCATCTGCTCTGGTACTCCTTCAGAACTCTGTCTCTTCTGCACTTGCCTCCTGTAACAGGAGCTGTCGTCTTTTTGTGGCAACTACTTCTCCTTTATCACCGACACCAATCAGGGCTCACCTCGGGCTGAGCCTCTACACAGGTGTTTAGGCCTCAGATTTCAGGTCTAACCTTCTACTGTTGCTACTTTCTGGATAGGCCTCATGCAGACCTAGCAGCCAGGAGCTCTCGGATAGGCCTCAGGCTTTAGGCCTAGCAGCCAGAAGCTATACGACACACATCCACCCAAGCAGCCGTCCAAGTGAAAAAGAACCCTGATCACCTGACTCCTTACGAATTAATAGACTATCCCAGCATGCTCCGGAGCTGAAGAAAACATACAGTCAGGTCCATAAATATTGGGACATTGACACAATTCTAATCTTTTGGCTCTATACACCACCACAATGGATTTGAAATGATTTCAGCTTTAATTTGAGGGTATTTACATCCAAATCAGGTGAACAGTGTAGGAATTACAACAGTTTGCATATGTGCCTCCCACTTTTTAAGGGACCAAAAGTAATGGGATATTTGGCTGCTCAGCTGTTCCATGGCCAGGTGTGTGTTATTCCCTCATTATCCCATTTACAGATAAAAGGTCCAGAGTTAATTTCAAGTGTGCTATTTGCATTTGGAATCTGTTGCTGTCAACTCTCAATATGAGATCCAAAGAGCTGTCACTATCAGTGAAGCAAGCCATCATTAGGCTGAAAAAACAAAACAAACCCATCAGAGAGATAGCAAAAACATTAGGTGTGGCCAAATCAACTGTTTGGAACATATTTAAAAAGAACGCACCAAAAGCAACACCAAAAGACCTGGAAGACCACGGAAAACAACTGTGGTGGATGACCGAAGAATTCTTTCCCTGGTGAAGAAAACACCCTTCACAACAGTTGGCCAGATCAAGAACACTCTCCAGTAGGTAGGTGTATGTGTGTCAAAGTCAACAATCAAGAGAAGACTTAATCAGGGGGGTGTGTTTTACCAATGGAGCCGTGAGGACGCATCTGAAGAGAGCTCCGTGGACAGCTTATCCTACTTGCTTCATTAGCATCTCTACCGACTAGTTCCCGACCCCGCCGAGAATGGGCAAGAGAACGGGAAAGTCCCTGCCGCCAAAAGGCACCCCATCGAGCTCCATAAAGCGCTTCTTGGCTGCAGAGCCGGAGGACCCCTTTGCAGCCGATGGCCTAGGCCGCTCACCGCATGGCGGTAGCTCCACCCCTCGGCTCCGGCCAGTGCACAGACACGCATCGCCTGCCTCCTCCATCGGGTCCGACGGCGAGGAAACGTCTCAGCAGCATGCTGATGCCGCATTCCTGGTGAGCGGCCTCCCAACTAAATCAGAACTGGCCTCTATGTTACACAGTCTTGAAAAAGCTATTAAGAAAGAAGTGTCAGCGGTACGTTCGGACTTATCACAGGTCCTGCTTCGGGTGGAAGAATCCGAACAACGCCTAGATCGCCACGCGGCAGCCATCAGATCCCTCCAGGCCACCACACGCAGTCTGATCCCTGCACAAAGGATGGCGCTCTACAGAATAGAGGACCAAGAGAACCGGAACCGCCGGAAACAACATGAGGATCAGAGGGCTGCCGGAGGCCACTAAGGTCGAAGACCTACAGGCTACAATCAGTGGTGTTTTTAACAAACTGCTGGGCAACGAGGCAGATCATCCACTTAAATTAGACCGCGTCCACCGTGCCTTACGCCCGCGCAATCTGTCTTCTGAGCTTGAGCAAGGAATGTCATATGCCGGGTCCATTATTTTGAGGAGAAAGAGTTCATTATGAAGAAGGCCAGAGAAGCGGCCTCACTGGATTTTGATGGGGCCTCCCTCTCTTTTTACCGGACCTAGCGCGAGAAACATTGGACCTCCGTAGGGCTCTTAAGCCCCTTACAGAGAAACTGCAGGCCAACGGCATCGCTTACAGATGGGGTTTTCAGGCCTGCCTCATTGCTAACCGTGATGGCAAAACGGCTATCCTTCAGTTCCCTGAAGACCTGGAAAGATTTTCCCTGGATGTCAACATCTCCCCGCCAGAACTCCCAGGCTGGAACAAAGACACCCCAGTCATGCTGGCCCAACAGGAAGACCAATGGCAGAAGGTTACTTATGGTCACCGATCCACCACCCCTGGTCCCTCTGGATGACCAGCTCTTCCCAGCAAATGGATAAGTACCCTCCACCCATCTCGGTTACTTAGGTTTCTGTTGCTGTTTCCTTACCCACACACCCCCTTCGCCTTATGATAACCTAACTTTAATCTCCCCCCAACGTTCTCCTCTATTTGTCTATTGACCGTCTATTTCCCTCTTCATCCCTGATCTGCCCACACTGTTAGTGGGAAGGACTACGAACTGCCTTGCTACATTCGTTTTGGACGGTCTCTTTTTCGTTAGTTTATTGTGGGTTTAAGGATTGCTGTTATTTATGATTCTGTTACACATCGTTTTTCTGTTTTTTTTTTCTTTTGCCTGATGCAATGCTGACCCGGAGCTCTCCCGGTGTGTCTGCTTTTGCCACACTGATACTCACGGTGTACCCCCGTGACCTCTTTAGCGCCGGAGACCTGCATGATTCGGGGTGGGGGTCCGGGGCTGCTGCGGCCTCTCCAACGACCGCACGGCAACAATTTGCGTGCCTTGTCCGGTTTGGACAACTTTAGTTTTTTTTGTTTAAAATTGTGTCTCCCTCTCTCCTCGCTCCCTACTCTTTCTAACCCCCCTTCTCTTCTCACTTTCTTTCTCCTCCTCCTGCCTCCATGTTTACTGTGTTTTTCTTTTTTAGATTTGTCTGCCTCCTTTATGAGAACTGATGGCAACGATTCAACTTATATCCCTCAATACACACGGGCTCTGTTCACCTGGCAGGAGACATAATCTCTTCAGGGAACTTAAGCACTTAAAAGGTGAGATTATCTTCTTACAGGAGACTCACATTACCCATCACACCTCTGTGAAATTAAATTCTCCTTCTTACCCTGCTTGGTTCTATGGCCTTTCGGACGTCAGGAAATCTAAGGGAGTTGCCATTGGTTTTTATAAGGACTCCCCATTTTCGGCTGAGTCTGTCCTGGCCGATGATTTCGGTAGATATGTTTTTGTTAAGGGAAGCCTGGGGAGTACACCATACACTTTTGCCACATTGTATGCCCTGAACCACGATCAAGCCACGTTTATAGTGAACACTCTCACAAAACTGAAAGATTTTGCCCAGGGTTGTATAATTGGGCGGTGATTTCAGTCTTGCTCTTGACCCTATCATTGACACATCTCTAGGCTCATCCAGCGTACCCCTTAAAAGTCTGTCCTTTGTACAAAGGCGCTTACTGGAGTTACAGCTGATTGACCCATGGAGAATTGCCCACCCCCAATCCAAAGATTTTACGTTCTTCTCTCATCTCCACCGTTCCTATTCTAGAATTGATTATTTCTTTATAAACCACCACCACCTTAATTTCATTGTCGATTCTAAAATTGAAACATCCCCCATCTCTGACCACGCGCCAATATCCCTTAAACTCTCCATTCCCTCTTCTCCAAATAAGAGCTGTAACTGGAAACTAAACGAAAATCTCATTTCCGATGACCTGGACAAAAAAGAAATTGGTGAAGCTCTCTCGACCTACTTTCAGGATAATGCTCTCCCGGAGGTCTCCCCTGGAGTTCTCTGGGAGGCCCACAAAGCCCATATCAGGGGCAAACTCATTGAATTGGGATCCAGGAAAAAGAGAGAGAGGTTGCATCGTCAATCTCAACTACTTCAAGCTATTGGGGAATTAGAGCGCAACCATAAAATTCATCAGTCCACTGTTACCTTTCATGAACTGACAGCCAAACGCGAAGAACTGAAAGAGTTATTCCATTCAGAGCTAAAGTCCAAATACAGAATGCTCTCTCAGCAGCTATACAAATGGGGTGATAAACCAAGCCGACAATTAGCTCGATCACTGCAGCGATCTAAATCTAACTCTTTTATAGCCAAGTTCAAAACTTCGGATGGCTCCCTAGTTCATGAAACCAAAGGTATTGCAAAGGAGTTTCACTCTTTCTACCAAAAACTATATCAGGTTCAAAGTCTAAGCCCTGACCCAGACAAGAAATCCTCCCTGGTCAAAGAATATCTGAAACAAGCTAAATTGCCCATATTGCCCACTTCCCTCCTCAAAGCCCTTGAAGCTGACCTCACCTTGCCAGAATTGAAAAAAGCTCTGAAAATCATGGCCAGCGGTAGGGCACCAGGCCCAGATGGCCTCACCGTCACTTACTATAGGACCTTCTCTGACACTCTACTCCCCCACTTACTACATTATGCCAACTGAACCATGAGCGATGTGAAACTTAGATCTGAAACCCTCCATGCCCACATAACCATTATTCCTAAACCAGGAAAAGATCAGAGTTTATGCGGAAGCTACAGGCCCATTTCTCTTTTGAAAATTGACGCCAAGCTCTATGCTAAAGTCCTAACCCTCAGACTTCTCCCCCTGATCCCTCAATGGGTGTCTCGAGATCAAACCGGATTTATTCCCGGTAGGGAGGCACGTGACAACTTCCTGAGGACACTATCCCTAATTTCCTACGTACGTACGTTGTCCCAGCCCACCCTGTTACTATCCACGGACGCAGAAAAAGCGCTCCACAGGGTGGACTGGGACTACCTCATGGCGACGCTCTCATCCCTGGGCCTGGGATCCAATATGCTAAACCGTATCTCAGCCCAACTAAAAATCAACGGCTCCCTCAGTGAACCCTTCACCTTGCACAATGGTACACGTCAGGGCTACCCATTATCCCCGATACTTTTTGCCTTTTCCCTTGAACCTTTCTTGGCTTCTATCCGGAATAACCCCAATATTCATGGCATCAAAGTAGGACCCCGAGAATATAAATACGCGGCCTATGCCGACGATATTCTTTTTTACATACAGCAACCCCTAGTATCCCTTCCCAATCTAATGGAAGCCTTCAAACTATTTGGGGCTATCTCCAACTTCAAAATTAATCTCTCAAAATCTGAACTTCTGAACATCTCCCTACCCTCTGCCCTAGTGGCAGCTCTTAAACCCTCATTTCCCTTTAATTGGCAACATGGCTCGCTAAAATATCTAGGCATCCACCTCACACCTACTCTCCCTGCCCTATTTAGATTTAATTACATTCCTCTTCTCCACTCGATCAGGAAGGACCTGCAAAACTGGACCCAGCTGGCATACTCGTGGTTGGGAAGGATAAGTGTGGTAAAAATGAATGTGTTACCCAGAATACTGTTTGTTTTTCAAATGATCCCTTATGGGGTACCCCCAGGCTTCTTTATAGTTTTGTCATCTATACTTTGCAAATACATTTGGAATAGGAAAAGACCACGGATCGCCAGACAGCTCTTATACAGGAAAAAAGCTGATGGTGGTCTCGCACTCCCAGATATAAAATCCTATTTCATGGCCATCATACTAGCCAGAATCTCGGATTGGAAACACCATAAGGGCAACAAACTCTGGGTACAACTAGAATGTGACTTGGCTGGAAAAGACTTATACACACAAATCTGGATCCCCAAGAAATTTCACACCTTCTCAGACAGACTCTCCCCTATTTCCAAAGCGACCCTCTCGAAATGGGATCACCTGGGCTGTTCCTTTAACTGGCCACACAACTCCCCCCTCCTACCTCTAATGGGTCATGCTTACTTTCTGCCAGGAGAACACAACCACCAATTCTGCGCGTGGTTCTCCCAATCACCAATGCTCCTCCATCAGATCACATCAGCATCGGGCTTGGTTCCCTTCTCTGACTTAGTGGACAATTCCACAACTTCTCACCTTGACAAATGGAGATACATGCAGCTCTCTCAATTCACCAAATCACTGCCTAAGCCGCTACGCTCTGTACAAGAGCTCAATCCAGTGGAACTGGTCTTATCAAACAAAAAACCCCCTAAAGGTCTTATTTCTTTATTCTACCAAGCTCTACATTCCCTGTCTCCAACGTACTGGCCTTCATTCCTAACCAACTGGGAAAGAGACTTACAACTTACCTTATCAGATGATCAGAGATTCAAAATTTTGGAATTGGCTCATACCTCCTCTATCTCCTCAAGAGTTGCTGAGGCTAACTATAAACTACTATCCAGGTGGCATTACTCTCCCGCTCTTCTACATAGAACTTTCCCAACAACCTCTGAGTTGTGCTGGAGGGATTGCGGGGAACCAGCCACCCATGCTCACATCTGGTGGTCGTGCCCGGCAATCCGCCCATATTGGACAAACATTTAGCACTGGATTGAAAAAATCCAAGGGGTGGTAGTCCCCCTCGACCCTTGTGTGGTGTTATTTAATTGCACAAGTGAGCCAGCAGGAAGCTATAAAAAGTCAATCACTCCTCATCTTCTCAATGCAGCGAAGTCGCTGATCCCTAAATATTGGAAACAACCATCCACTCCCACCATTAAACAGTGGCTCACCACAGCTGACCATGTCTACCACATGGAAGACCTTACATATGACTACCGAGGGAAATCCTCCTTGGCCCATAAAAGCTGGTCCTGCTGGCTCGCGTTTACGTGCACTGCTTCTTACTTGGATCTAATGTCATAAGAATTTAGACACTGTACCTTCCCACTTGCAGATTGGATTTCACTCAGGAGGCAGGAGGCTCCTACCGCTCTCTCTTTCCTCTTCTCCTCTTTTTCTTTCCTTTGCCCAATTCCCACCTTTCTTCCCCTCTTCACTTTCTTCCCTTTTTCATTTTTCTATAACTTAGAAACTAGGTATTCTTTTCACTGGTGTTTGAGTTACTCCTGTATACTGTTTCCTTATTTGAGAATTATCTGGTGTGACTGTTGATTTATACTCTGTAACTTGGTTTTTTCTTCCTACAATAAAACTTATTGAACAAAATGAGAAGACTTCACCAGAGTGAATACAGAGGGTTCACCACAAGATGTAAACCATTGGTGAGCCTCGAAAACAGGAAGGCCAGATTAGAGTTTGCCAAACAACATCTAAAAAAGCCTTCACAGTTCTGGAACAACATCCTATGGACAGATGAGACCAAGATCAACTTGTACCAGAGTGATGGGAAGAGAAGAGCATGGAGAAGGAAAGGAACTGCTCATGATCCAAAGCATACCACCTCATCAATGAAGCATGGTGGTGGTAGTGTCATGGCGTGGGCATGTATGGCTGCCAATGGAACTGGTTCTCTTGTATTTATTGATGAAGTGACTGCTGAAAAAAGCAGCAGGATGAATTATGAAGTGTTTCGGGCAATATTATCTGTTCATATTCAGCCAAATGCTTCAGAACTCATTGGACGGCGCTTCACAGTGCAGATGGACAATGACCCGAAGAATACTGCAAAAGCAACCAAAGAGTTTTTTAAGGGAAAGAAGTGGAATGTTATGCAATGGCCAAGTCAATCACCTGACCTGAATCCGATTGAGCATGCATTTCACTTGCTGAAGACAAAACTGAAGGGAAAATGCCCCAAGAACAAGCAGGAACTGAAGACAGTTGCAGTAGAGGCCTGGCAGAGCATCACCAGGGATGAAAACCAGCGTCTGGTGATGTCTATGCGTTCCAGACTTAAGGCTGTAATTGACTGCAAAGGATTTGCAACCAAGTATTAAAAAGTGAAAGTTTGATTTATGATTGTTAATCTATCCCATTACTTTTGGTCCCTTAAACAGTGGGAGGCACATATACAAACTGTTGTAATTCCTACACCGTTAACCTGATTTGGATGTAAATACCCTCAAATTAAAGCTGAAAGTCTGCAGTTAAAGCACATCTTGTTCGTTTCATTTCAAATCCATTGTGGTGGTGTATAGAGCCAAAAAGATTAGAATTGTGTCGATGTCCCAATATTTATGGACCTGACTGTATTTACTCATAACCCAAATTCACTGTGATCTATCATCCTAATGCCAAAGGCAGCAGTGCCACCTATTGACAGAAGAGAGAAACAGCACACCAGACTCAGGCTTAGTGCAGAAATCAGTGAATCAAGACTAAATTTGCTAGCAGCGCTATTTAGGACAAGGGTGCTACAATTAAAAATACTTAAAGTGATACTAAAGTCTCCTTTTTTTTAGTTAAAAATAATAAACATGTCATACTTACTGCTCTGTGCAGTGGTTTTGCAGCCCAGATCCTTCTTTTCTTGGGTTCCTCTTCTGTGCTCCTGGCCCCTCCCTCCTGTTGAGTGCCCCCACAGTGAGCAGCTTGCTATAGGGGCACCTGAGACGAGCCGCAGCTCCCTGTGTCCATTCAGACATGGAGCTATGGCTCAGCCCCACCCCTTTTCTCTCCTCATTGTCTGACTGACTTTGATTGACAGCAGCAGGAGCCAATGGGGCAACGCTGCTGTCTCAGCCAATGAGAAGGGAGAGTCCCAGGCAGACGAGACACTCCTGCAACATCGCTAGATCTAGAAGGGCTTTAGGTAAGTATTGGGGGGGGGGAGAGGGGGCTGCTGTTCACAGAAGGCTTTTTATGTTAATGCATACAATGCATTAACATAAAACCTTCTGCCTTTACAACCCCTTTAATTATCCAATTTTTTTCAAATTAGTAATGACACTGAAACCACCTCAGAAACTTCTTTTCCAGAAATTAGGCCTGCCACTAGTCTTAAACTTCCTTAGACTGCCTTCTTGGTCACAGTAAATTCTGTGCGAAGTTACTGTGACCAAGTGAAGGAGAACCTTTTACCACTTATTTTGCAGATAGAGTGGTCTTGATCTGATTGTTGATTTGGGACCTTCACCGGAAGCAGGATATCTTGGAGAAAGTAAGCAGTTTGGATGCCAGAAAGTCCCCCTAGGCATACATAGAAGCTACAAATTCCTTCCAAGCATCTGACTATCTATTCATGATACCTGCTAGTATAAGGTTTATGCTCTGCAGGGATCCCGACAATAATGTTGGCATCTGCCAAGAAACCTGACTGGCAGCTGACTCAGCCACTTAGCGCACCGCTGAGAGCCTGAGGCACCCACTCCTCACCTTCCCAACCCAAAAAGCCATCACTCCAGTGAGCCCTGGAGGGCCAAAGAAGAGAGTTGTAACTTTATATTTATACAATTAAGACAACCTACACCCAACAGTCCAAAATCTACCACCTATGCATTTCACTGCAGAACACCTGTCTTTTTCTTTTACAGCTGTCGCTTTCCTATTCAACATACTACCTCTTTATTTTATAACAATCTTACTAGGAATGGGCGAATCACCCCCCCTCCTCTCCCCTTCTTTCTCACCCATTGCCCCTCTCTCCCCTATCTTGCTTCATTTTACCCCCCTCTCTCTCCCCCTCTCACTCCCCTTCTTTCCTGCCCTCCCCTCTCTCTCACCCCCCTCCCCTCTCTCTCTCTCACTCCCCTTCTCTCTCACCCCTCTCTCTCACTCTCACTACCTTCCCCCCTCTTACCCCCTCTCTCTCCCCCTCTCTATCTCACCCCCTTTCTCTCTCACCCCTCTCTCCCTCTCATCCACTCTCTTTCTCTCTCTCTCTCACCCCCTCTCTATCACTCCCCTCTCACTCTCACCCACCCTCACTCTCACCCCCCTCTTGCTCTCTCTCTCACCCTCTCTCTCTTACCCCCCTGTGACAGGCCCCGGTACTCAAGAAGAGTATGTCCTTTGTATAATCTTATCTTGCCTGTTACCAGCACATTCCAAGATCCCTTAGTCCATCCAGTCACTTGTTGGGACACAACGTAGGGTGGCATAAAACATCAACTGTTTATTGAAACACCGGCACAAAGAGATATGCACTATGGGGCAATCCCCTCTTCTTTGCATAATGACACAGGGTGGGGTAAACTGTACATCCAGTAACTTGAGACACAGGTATATTCAAACTTTTCTACTAATAATTTAGTCAGTAACTAGACACGTAGACAGGGATATAATTAACATGAGCTAATTAGCTATGCACTTAAATCAGCCTAGATGACCAGACTATTGGGCCCTACAATACCCTGAATACAAAATACTGTACAATACACATTCTCATAAGTATACACACATAGATGAGAAGACAGTCAGAAACAATAGGTGGCCCAATTAGCAATTAACAATGGGAGAGACATGCTTAGCAGAAAAACACATAACAAACCCCACCCCTTCTTAAACTATCTGCAACAGTCTATGAGATAAACTCCTACAATATTCCAGCAGTCAGAAAAGATGAAATGAATGTATCTTAATATATTTCTTGAGGGATATTGTTGATAAATATTACTGTCCCAAGTGAAGAAGCCTCTCCAACTTTCCATAGAAACCATAGAAATAAGACCCAGGATAACAAGGGTAAAACAAAATGCTTAGTTCGGTGTGGTTGTACTGGGAGTCTGGTTAGGGCAGACTGGGCTTCTCGGTCACCCTGTGCCCCTAATAGACACAGGGTGACTTACACATAAGAGGGGCCTGGGGAGCTGAACAAGGAGTTTCCCAACATCTCTAAGGTAAGTTGGGTTCCATGGACCGTCACCCCCTCTCTCTCTCTCTCACACACAGGGGGCCCCATGATCTCCTATTGCCTGGGACCCCATGAATTGTCAGTCCACCCCTAGTATGGGCTGCTCAGTTTAAAATGCCGTGGCCTATTTTTTGTCCCTGTCCGGGCCTGACCCTGACTGTCACTGTTGGCGCAGGCAAAAATATCAAACATCTTTTAAAATGGAGATAGAAATTAAACTGGAGAGATTTTTAAAATGGCACCTGTAAGTGAAGTGATTCAGCAGTTCCATTTCTATGTAATACATAGCCTTATACTAACAGCACTAAAAGTAAACCTTGCAAAGTTTATAGTATAAAACAGATTTCATTTAGCCAGGACAAGTATTGATACTTTGCCTTAAAAGCCTCTGCACTTTTCAGTGTCAAGGATTTTGCTGGCAAGAAGACATAAATGATTTTGTAGAGCCAAGGTTTTTCCTGGCAATATATTTTGCGGGAATCAGAAATGGCATACAATATCTACTGAAGTAAAATTATGTTAATTTCAGTTTACAATTGTTTGAATTTTTTATAGTATAAAGCATAGGGACGAGTGGAGAGATTTTGGTGAAATTGATTTTGCAACAAAATTCTTAATTTCAGGGTTGGCAAAATTTTACTGTAGAGGAAAATTTAAATTTTGCTCACTTTTTTTTCTTCCACTAAGGGTGTTGTTTTTGGGTTTATTTAATGTAATTTAGTTAATTTCATTTAGGGCCCATTTACTTTAGCATCCCTGCACATGTTTTAAAAGCCTCCTTTCCGCGCTCAGGATATTGTATATCACTGTAGCAAGAGTGCTGCCTCCCCGTAAACATCCACTGTGTGGAATATAAATGGAATGTTCTGAGGCTTAGGGTAGATGGTACTGTCCTAATATCTTACCAGTGATTAATAAATCCTTACCACTTTATATGTGTGATTAATAAATCACTTAAACAAATTTTCCTGTGAGTTCATAAAGTGCTATGTGCTAATCATAAAAAAATAATATTTTGTGGCAAAAATTGTGTAGCTGGATAGGACGTACATAAAGAATATTACATATAAACAAAAATAAGTGATAGTTCCTGTATAGTCTCTTAAAAAATCATGACCATTATAAATGATTATCCACAACCTTAAATTCATATAAATATAAAAAGTGTAGTAAAAAACATATGCACAGAAATATAGTTCATGTAAAAGTTCATATGTGCAAAAATGCAATATCTAAAAGTGTCCTGTAAATTCCAAAGTGACTTGTGTATATAAACTGTGCAAAAAAAACTTTTCCTTGTGTGAATTGGTGGGTCCACTCATGCTCCCCCTTATGTGTCCTCACTCACCAGACAGCGTCACCCCTGCAGGGGTAAAACGCATGTATGCAAACTCTCCCGTGGGCTCCTGTAGACTGGGCTCTTTAAACACAGATCCTGCTATAGACTGCACTCCTTTATCCACAGATCTTTGCACCAGATCCGTACATACAAAGGGATTGAAGGAAAAAACTCCCATAGCATGATCCAGTAAATGTTTTTTTATTATTATTTATTATTAAAAAGGGTTGCTGCTTGGACGCTCCATGATCTCTAGCAGGGAAGGGGGGCTTTTCTGACAGCCCAGATGGGCAGAATTTGCCACACATGAAATAGTATACAACAGCATTAATATGTTAGTGTGTGTGGGGGGGGGGGGCGACACTAAGAGGCACACCTTGGCCACATATATCTCCTACTTAAACCATGAAGATTACACTCATGATATGTACATACAGTATCTCACACAAGTGAGTACACCCCTCAGATTTTTGTAAATATTTTATTATATATTTCCATGTGACAACACTGAAGAAATTACACTTTGCTACAATGTAAAGCAGTGAGTGTACAGCTTGTGTAACAGTGTAAATTTGGTGTCCCCTCAAAATAACTCAATACACAGCCATTAATATCTACAACACTGGCAACATAAGTGAGTACTCCCCTAAGTGAAGATGTCCAAATTGGGCCCAAAGTGTCAGTATTTTGTGTGGCCACCATTATTTCCAGCATTGCCTTAACCCTCTTGGGCATGGAGTTCACCAGAGCTTCACAGGTTGCCACTGGAGACCTCTTCCACTCCTCCATGATGACATAACGGATCTGGTGGATGTTAGAGACCTTGTGCTCCTCTGCCTTCCGTTTGAGGATGCCCCACAGATGCTCAATAGGGTTTAGGTCTGGAGACATGTATGGCCAGTCCATCAATTTTACTCTCAGCTTCTTTAGCAAGTCAGTAGTCGTCTTATAGGTGTGTTTGGAGTCATTATCATGTTAGAATACTGCCCTGTAGCCCAGTCTCTGAAGGGAGGGGATCATGCTCTGCTTCAGTATGCCACATTACATGTTGGCATTTATGGTTCCCTCAATGAACTGTAGCTCCCCAGTGCCGGCAGCACTCATGCAGCCCCAGACCATGACACTCCCACCACCCTGCTTGACTGTAGGCAAGACACACTTGTCTTTGTACTCCTAACCTGGTTGTCGCCACACACGATTGACACCACCTGAACCAAATAAGTTTATCTTGGTCTCATTAGACCACAAGACATGGTTCCAGTAATTCATGTCCCTAGTCTGCTTGTCTTCAGCAATTGGTTTACAGGCTTTCTTGTGCATCATGTTTAGAAGAGGCTTCCTTCTGGGATGGCAGTCATAGACACCAGTTTGATGCAGTGTGCGGAGCATGGTATGAGCACTGACAGGCTGACCCCCCCATCCCTTCAACCTCTGCAGCAATTATGGCAGCACTCATACATCTATTTTCCAAAGACAACCTCTGGATATGATGCTGAGCACGTGCACTCAACTTCTTTGGTCGACCATGGCAAGGCGTGTTCTGAGTGGAACCTGTCCTGTTAAACTGCTGTATGGTCTTGGCCACCATGCTGCAGCTCAGTTTCAGGATCTTGGCAATCTTCTTATAGCCTAGGCCATCTTTATGTAGAGCAATAATTCTTTTTTTTTTCAGATCCTCAGAGAGTTCTTTGCATGAGGTGCCATGTTGAACTTCCAGTTACCAGCATGAGAGTGAGAGCGATAACACCAATTTTAACACCTGCTCCCCATTCACACCTGAGACCTTGTAACATTAATGAGTCACATGACACCAGGGAGGGAAAATGGCTAATTGGGTGCAATTTGGACATTTTCAATTAGGTGTGTACTCACTTTTGTTGCCAGCAGTTTGGACATTAATGGCTGTGTGTTGAGTTATTTTGAGGGGGCAGCACATTTACACTGTTATACAAGCTGTACAGTCACTACTTTACATTTTAGCAAAGTGTAATTTCTTCAGTGTTGTCACATGAAAAGTTGTAATAAAATATTTACAAAAATGTGAGGGGTGTACTCACTTTTGTGAGATATTGTACATGCATATATTTTTCGGCTGAATTCTGTGTGGACACCTGAAGGTTTAGCTGCCATTCTTAGCTCTCCTTTTTATTGCGATCCGGCAAAGTCTTTTCTTCTCTACATCTCACCTCCCATGCATGGTGAATTGAACATCTTGCCTCTGTTACCACAAGTGTGAAATTACCAACAGGATCCCCTGAGGAAGCCTTCATGTGTGGCAAATTCTACCGGTCTGGGCCATCAGAAAAAGCCCCCCTTCCCTGCTAGAGATGCTGGAGCTTCCAAGCAGCTGCTTGGATGCTCCAGCATCTCTAGCAGGGAAGGGAGGCTTTTCTGATGGCCCAGACCGGCAGAATTTCCCACACATGAAATAGTATACAGCAGCATTAATATGTGCAGGGGTGATATTAAGAGGCATACCTTGGCCACATATGTGCCCTATTTAATGCACGGAGACTGCACTCATGATTAGAGTTGAGCGAACACCTAGATGTTCGAGTTCGTTGGGTTCGGCCGAACCTCGTGAAAACGTTCGGGTTCGGCACGGAACTCGATCCGAACTTGACCCCGGACACCGAACCCCATTGAAGTCAATGGTGACAAGAACTTTTGGGCACAAAAATGGCTGTAAAAAAGTCATGGAAAGGGTAGAAGGCTTATAAAGGAAGCAAAATGGGGGTAAGAGTAGGACAAGTGCCCTGCAAACAAATGTGGATAGGGAAATAACTTAAAATGACATAAAAAAATAAAAAATTGGAGGAGGAGGTGGATGTGGAGTAGGAGCCTAGAGGTTGAGGAGGCAGTGACCGTGACAGTGTAGGCGGAAGTGGTGGTGGAAGAGGAGGAGGTAGCCAACACTGTTTTTTGTTTGTTTGTTTTTTTTTAGAATTGGGGTAGCCCCCAAAATATTGAGACATATTCAAAAAAAAAAAAAAGGATACCAATGGCTGTGTGAGATATCTATTCTGCACAAGGTACAGACAAGTCTTGTGGGATCCATGCCTGGTTCATTTTAATAAAGGTTAGCTTGTCCACGTTGGCTGTGGACAGGCGGCTGCGTTTGTCTGTGATAACGCCCCCTGCCGTGCTAAACACACGTTTAGACAATACACTGGCTGCAGGGCAGGCCAGCACCTCCAAGGCATAAAGGGCAAGCTCAGGCCATGTGGCCAATTTGGAGACCCAGAAGTTGAATGGGGCAGACCCATCAGTCAGTACCTGTAGGCGTATGCACACATACTGTTCCACCATGTTGCTGAAATGCTGCCTCCTGCTAAGACTTTGCCTATCAGCTGGTGGTGCTGTTTGTGGTGGCGTGCTGCTGACAAAGCTTTTCCACATTTCGACCATGCTAACCCTGTCTTCTGAGGTGCTGGCGGTGCCACAGCTGCGTTGGCGACCTCTTCCTCCTCCTCCTCCTCTGCCTTCGCCTTGTGCTTCCACTGAGCCCCGGGTGTCAATTCGGAATGCCCTCAGCAGTGCGTCTACCAGAGTGCGCTTGTAGTCGCGCATCTTCCGATCACGCTCCAGTGAGGGAATTAAGGACGGCACGTTGTTCTTGTAACAGGGATCCAGCAGGGTGGCCACCCAGTAATCAGCACAAGTTAAAATGTGGGCAACTCGGTTGTCGTTGAGCAGGCACTGCAGCATGTAGTCGCTCATGTGTGCCAGGCTGCCCAAAGGCAAAGACAAGCTGTCCTCTGTGGGAGGTGTATCATCTATGTCCTCCGTATCCCCCCAGCCACGCTCCAGTGATGCCCACGAGCTGCGTTGGGTGCCACCCTGCTGTGAACACGGTTCCTCCTCCTCATCATCATCCTTGTCCTCCTCATCCTCCAGAACTGTCCCCTGGCTTGAAAATTTTTGACCTGGCCTATGCTGGTGCAGGAACCCACCCCCCAAACCACTTGTGAATAAGTACCGTGATAACCGTGGAAATTACCCCTCTTCCTCCTCCTCCTGTGCCACATCCTCTTCCATCATCGCCCGAAGTGTTGTTTCAATGAGACATAGAAGTGGGATAGTAACGCTGAGAACAGCATCATCGGCACTGGCCATGTTGGTGGAGTACTCAAAACAACACAATATGGTACACAGGTCTCGCATGGAGGCCCACTCGTTGGTGGTGAAGTGGTGCTGTTCCACAGAGCGACTGACCCGTGCATGCTGCAGCTGAAACTCCACTCTTGCCTGCTGCTGCTCGCACAGTCTCTCCAGCATGTGCAAGGTGAAGTTCCACCTTGTGGGCACGTCGCATAGGAGGCAGTGAGCGGGAACGCCAAAGTTCCACTGCAGTGCAGACAGGCGAGCAGCAGCAGGGTGAGAACGCCTAAAGCGCGCACAGACGGCCCGCACTTTCTGCAGCAGCTCCGGGTAGTTTTTTAGAAATTTCTGCACCACCAAATTCAGCACATGCGCCAGCAAGGGATGTGCATCAAACTGGCTAGGCCCAGAGCTGCTACGAGATTTCGAGCATTATCGCACACCACCAGGCCGGGCTTGAGGCTCAGTGGCAACAACCACTCATCAGTCTGTTGTTCAATGCCCGTCCACAGCTGCTGCGCAGTGTGGGGTTTATTCCCCAAACATATCCGTTTTAAAACAGCCTGCTGTCGTTTCCCCCTGGATGTGCTGAAGTTGGTGGTGAAGGTGTTACACTGAGCGGATGAGGAGGTGGTAGAGGAGGAGGAAGTGCAGTAGGAGGAGGAGGCAACAGGAGGCAAAGAGAAATGCCCTGCAATCCTCGGTGGCGGAAGGACTTGTGCCAAATGGCTAGCCACCTCAGGCCCACCAGCCACTACATTTGCCCAGTGTGCAGTTAGCGAGATATAGCGTCCCTGCCCGTGCTTACTGGTCCATGTATCAGTGGTTATGTGGACCTTGCCACAGATTGCGTTGCGCAGTGCACATTTGATCTCGTCCCGACTTGTTTTTGCAGGGAAGGGATGGCTCGCCTGGAAAAGTAGTGGCGGCTGGGAACCACGTACTGTGGGACAGCCACCGCCATCAGGTTTTTAAAACTGTCCGTGTCCACCAGATGGAATGACAGCATTTCAAGTTTTTGAATTTTGAAATGCTGGCATTCAGGGCCAGGGATCGCGGGTGGGTAGGGGGGTACTTCCTCTTTCTCTCCAGTGTTTGGGAGATGGAGAGCTGTAAGCTTCCATGGGACCTTGTGGAAATGCTTGGGGACAGTGGCGGACATGGTGGCGTTGCTGTCACATGCTCTGTTTGCTGGGTGGCAGGTGATACTGGCACTGTAGAGGTGGAGGAAGAGGCCGAGGCAGCAGCAGAAGAGGAAGCAGGAGGAGGCCGAGACCTTTCTTGGATTTTGAGGTACTTATTCCACTGCAGCAAGTGCTTTGAATTTAGATGCCTGGTCATGCAGGTTGTGCTCAGGTTTAGAACATTTATGCCTCGCTTCAGGCTCTCATTGCACAGTGTGCAAACCACTCGTGTCTTTAAGTCAGCACATTTTCTGAAGAACTGCCACGCCGGGGGAACACCTTTGAGCTGCCTTTGGTGTGCTAGGTCCCTGGGTGCGGTGTGTAGTAGCAGGCGTACTGTCTAGGGGATGCTCACTCCACTTTTGCAACCTGCTTCCTTTTTTGCTGTGCTGGTGCCTCTGTGCGACCACCACCTCTTCCTCCAAACTGCACACGTCACTCGCATGACCCTCATCCCATGTGGGGTCTAGGACCTCATCATCCTCCTCCACATCATCTTCCACCCACCCTTCACCACTGCCCTCCTTGTCAGTCTGCACACTGTGGAAAGCTGCAGCAGTTGGCACTTGTGTTTCGTCATCATCAGAGATGTGCTGCACTAGTGTTTCCATGTCCTCATTCTGCAACAGAAGTGGTTGGACATCGGTGCACTCAATGTTTTCCACTTCTGGGGCAGGGCTATGTTGATGGCCCACGGAAAGCACACCAGGAGAGTCATCAAAAAGCATAAGAGACTGTTGTATCACTTGAGGCGCAGACTGCTTGGCTGATTTACAAGGGGCTGAGGTGAAAGACAGATGGTCATGGGGTTCAGGTGCCAACTCTGAGCTTTCATCATGGGACCGAGTGGGAGATAATGTGAAGGAACTGGAGGCATTGTCAGCCACCCAATCTATTATCGCCTGTACTTGTTCTGGCCTCACCATTCATTGAGCGCCATTCGGGCCTACCATATAACGTTGAAGGTTCTGTCGGCTACCTGAGGAAGGTGTTTCACTTGTGCGTGTAGCTGGCACAGATCGACCATGTCCTCTCCTTGCAACAGGAGCTTCAGCAACACCACCAACACTAGCAGCACCAGCAGCACCAAAACCACGTCCCTTATTTGACGCTCACCTCATTCTGGACACAAATGTACTATGTAGCACTATTTATTAATACTAAAAAAAAAGAATAATACATTATATAAATAAAATTGTAAATGCACTTTTTATTTTTGTGCAAGAAATGCACCGCTCACACCAGCAGCAGGAACCTCTCCACCGCTCACACCAGCAGCAGGAACCTCTCCGTACACCAGTATGATATGATTTTATAACGATAATCTGTCTTTCACAGCACCGACAGGAACCTGTCCCTACTGCAGTATGAGATGATTTTAGAACAATATTCTCCTTCTCACAGCACCAACAGGAACCTCTCCCTAATGCAGTAGGAGATGGTTTTATAACGATAAACTCTCCCTCAGAGCACCAACAGGAACCTCTCCCTAATGCAGTAGGAGATGGTTTTAGAACAATAAACTCTCAATCAGAGCACCAACAGGAACCTCTCCTTAATACAGTAGGAGATGGTTTTAGAACGATAAACTCTCCCTCAGAGCACCAACAGGAACCTCTCCCTAATTCAGTAGGAGATGGTTTTAGAATGATAAACTCTCCCTCAGAGCACCAACAGGAACCTGTCCCTAATGCAGTAGTAGATGGTTTTAGAATGATAATCTCTCCCTCAGAGCACCAACAGGAACTTCTCCCTAATGCACTATAAGATGGTTATGAACGCTAATGTTTCCCTCACAGAACAGACAGGAATGTCTCCCTAATGCACTATAAGATGGTTCTGAATGCTAATGTCTCCCTCACAGGACCGCAATGGAGGTCTACCTAATGCAGTCTGAGATGGTTGTGAACGCTAATCTTTCCCTCACAGCACCGCCATGAAGCTCTCCCTACTCTAGTCTGAGACGATCTGACACGCGTCGGTACGTGACTTCAGCCTCATATAGAGGCTGGGTCACATGATGCATTGGCCAATCACAGCCATACCATTAGTAGGCATGGCTGTGATGGCTTCTAAGGGCAAACTAGTGAAAAGCTTGTTGATTGGCTGCCCAGCAGCTATAGAAAAGGTGCCAAAAATACCCGAATACCGAACCCGAACCCGGACTTTTTTTCAAATGTCCGGTTTCGGGTTCAGGGCACGGACACCCTAAAGTCTGGTACGGACCTGAACTTTACAGTCCGGGTTCGCTCAACTCTACTCATGATATATACATACATGCATATATTTTTTGGCTGAATTCTGTGTGGACACCCGAATGTTTAGCTACCATTCTTAGCTCTCCTCTCTATCGCAATACGGCAAAGTATTTTCTTCTCTACATCTTAACTCTCATGCATGGTGAATTGAACATCTTGCCTCTGTTACCACAAGGGTGAAATTACCAACAGGATCCCCTGAGGAAGCCTTCGCAAAACGCGTAGGTGATTCCTTTGGTATCAGCACATACTCTCATTGGAGTTGGCTACTCACCCTCATATACAAGGACCTCCATTTGGACTTTCACGTGAATGCGTGCAATGATTCAGCCAACCCAATTGTATATTCTTGTGATACTTTGTGGTTCATTAAAAAGTATATGGGGAGATACAGTGCTATAGCATTAACATGGTTTACATGTTTTTAATGTGGCTTATCTTTTAACAATTTTGTTCAACAATATAATGTGATTTTTATATCAAACATAAGAGTAAGCATCCTTCCTTCAACCTGGGTTAGTGTGATACCTGAGAAAGTCCAGTATCGATTTCCTTTGTACAAATTTTTCTTCTAAATAATTGGATGTGGTGTCACACATGGGCTCTCGCATCTCAGTACATTTTCTTCTAGACATCCAATACAGCTCACCATCCAAATAACATCATTCCTACAGTAAAGCATGAAGGTAGTAATATATTGTTATGGGGGTGTTTCTCTGCAGCAGGGACTGGAGCACTTGTCAGGATAGAAAAAAAAATGGATGGAGCAAGATACCATCAAATTCTTGGGAAAAATCTGCTGCCCTCTGCAAGAAAGTTGTCAAAGGGAAGAAGGTTAACTTCCAACATGACAATGAACCAAAGCACACAGCAAAAATGACCACACAGAGGTTGAAGGAGAAAAGGGTGAATGTCCTTGCATGGCTTAATCAGAGCCCAGACTTAAACCCCATTGAAAATCTGTGGAATGACTTGAAGACTGCAGTCCACAAATGGTCACCATCAAATTTAACTGAACTTGAGCAGTTCTTCAAAGAAGAGGGGGAAAATGTTGCAAAGTCTAGATGTGTAAGTTAGTAGAGACATATCCCAACAGACTAAAGGCTGGAATTAAAGCAAAAGGTGGTTCAACAATATACTGACAGAAGGGGGTGATCGTTTTTCCAACTCAGTGATTCTGTTTTTGAATTTTTAATTTTTTTCTGACATATTGGTGTTATAGCTTTCACTTGGATGTTATAAGTTGCACTAGTAAATACTGGATAAAACAAAAATTGTTTCTGTCTTCATTTCAGGCTGCAAGCGGGAACACCTCCAGCACTGAATGTATGTAATGGCAAGGGGTGCTGGTTAAGAGCTATTGTTGCTGCAGGGTCAACTGTTGCTGGGAAGGATCTATTGTTGCTGGTGAAGTAAGAATCTATTGCTGCAGGGAGGTATTTATTGTTGCTGGGGGTGTTCTGTTGTTGCTGATGGTAGTCTATTGTTGCTGGCTGCAGGGAATCTATTTTGCTGTTTTTCTTATCATTATCAAATTCCATACCAACTTTTTTAGCACCACAAAATGATACTTGGTTTTTTGTTCTCTAAAAGGAGAGGTACTGGGAGTACACAAATGTTTTGCATGTCATTTCTATTTTATACCTGATGGGTTGTTTTACAAGGTGAAGGTTTACAATCACTTTAGCGTACATTGTGGTAAAGAGCACCTAACCACAATGCAACAATGTTAGCCTTTGGTGTTCTTTATGACGGTTTTATTTTTTTATGTGTGTTTTTGTATCATTGTATTTTGTATTATTCCTTTAAGTTTTTTTTTCAACTTTTTTTTTTAATGTCTTTTTTTTCCTTCTGTTAAAAAAGTAAGATAATAAGACTAATGAGGGACATTTTTGGCAGAAGAACAGGTCCAGCATAATTGAAAGGAGCTTCTTTAACCCCAAAGAGCTAGATAAAGCCTATTACAAAACATAAAGCACCCATTAAAAACAACCCTAAAGTTGATCTCTGGCACCTTAATATGTGTGCCTTTGTAATTGTCTGTTTTGTGTTTTTTTATTTTATTTTCTTTATAGTACAAAGGAAAATCATAGTACAGCATGCAATGTACTCACACCCCCTGATAGCAGTGATGTCAGTGCATTCTGCAGCATCGTTATGGGTTGTGTTTTCTTAATAGACAAATCTTACACAGGTGCACAGTCATGACACCAGTCCTGGTTTCAATTATAGCTGCAGCACTGGTGTCAGCTGGGGGATGCTCATGCTGTATTATGATACAAAGCTCACAGGTAAACATGGAACACATGTACGCCTATTTGGAGTTCAGTTTTAAATTCTCTTTATCCATTTTTTCGAAATCTCCTGATTTTTACCACACATGCAGGAAAATGAAAGTATACACAAGCAATACAACAGCTGAAGAAGCAGGTGAATCAGTGCTCACTGATGAATGATGGCAATAAACTATTAATGAAAAATAAGTTAAATGGTGGATAAATAAAAAAAGGACAGAAATAAATAAGGGCATATGGAAAAACATAATTCCATATAGTCCATGAGGAAATTACCAGTGTGGTAATGTCAAAGTAGGAAAACTTGATGATATATACACAGGCTGGCAGCTCCTTGTAAAGGTAGGGATTGCTCAGCAGCAACATAAAAGGAGAAAAAGGGCGCCAGGTCAGTGTAGATAAAAACACCAAAAAAAATGTATTGATATCCACTTACATGTAAAATTATTGCAAGCAGTGTGTCAAGGTGCTGTGTGCGGTGCTCCAGACTGGTGGTCAGGATGGATTGGAGGACAGTAGAAGAACGTCCAGGCCTGCAGGGGACATAACCGGAAGTGTGGATGTCAGCGGCTATCCTGACGTAATCACCAGAACACTGTGGAGGCCAAACGGTCTGGGTGGCCACAGACCAGAGGCGCAGCCGAATGCGCAGAAACACTCTGGGCTTGATGGTACTTCCCAGGGACCGGACTGCACTGTGAGTGAGAACAGAAGTAGAGGCGGCCATGCGCTGGAGTCGGGACCCGCCACAATCACACATAGTCGGCAGCATCACAGGCTAACTCACACCTGTCAGGCTTATGGCAAGGAAAGAGGAGCAAACAACCAGGGGGCAGGCCGCAACATGTTTCAGATGCCCCGTCTCCTTTTTCAGGCAAACCCGCCCCTCCGAAAGAAGGGAGAATTTATACACAAAAAACAACGGGGCGGGACAAAAACAATGAGGCTACAATTATTATTTTTGTTTTTATCAATGGGAGCTCCACATTCCAAAAATGTCCTGTGGACCAAGTCATGATCATACCCCTTGTCAAGAAATGTATTGACCAGAGTCTTCCCTTGTGTAAAATAATCACAGTCTAGGGAACAGTTCTTCCTATGCCTACAGAACTGTCCCTTGGGGATGTTTTCTTTCCACTTAGGGTGGTGGCAACTTGCAAAATGAAGTTGCCAGCGGAGGGCGTAAAATGTGTTTTGGACACAATTCGGCCTTCCTTATGAGACAGTTCAAGATCTAAGAATACTAGAATCCTGGGGTCCAGTACATGTGTGAAAGATGCCCAGGTCGTTATTGTTACAGTACGCAACTAATGGGTCAATTACTTATTTAGTCTACATGCTTTTTTATAGATATTGCTTCTATTTGTATATTAGTATACTCACCATTGGTATATGTATGTATCATATTATATGTTTTGTATACACATTCTATTTTATGTAAATTTACCTTATTCCATCAATTAATGTATTTTTATAACTCTTTGTCCTCCCGATGTATGGGTGGAATGGAGGACTATTCTTAACTATTTATATATGGTTAAAGAAACAGCGCTTGCTATGGTAAATTCACCTACTGCTGTAAAGGTTCTAGCACCAGCTTATGAGGTTTTAGTTTAAATTGCGTACTATACAAAGTGCCATGTGCAAACTAAATATAAATATATCAATATCTGTATTAAAGTGCAGTCGTAATGTGAAATACGTGCAAATAATATGTGGCAATCATAAAATCAAAACCATCATCCATAAATATCCTAGTGATAACTCTAATATAATCCTAAGTGAACAATTCACATAGTACAATGCAACAGAAATTGTCCAATATTTAAAGTGCTTTGCAGTGCTCTAAAGTGATTCAGTGGTAGTCATGAACTCAGACCACCATTCATAAGTCCTGAGTGAGCAATTCACATAAGACAGTGCGACAGAAAATGTCCAATATTTAAGGTGTAATCCTAAAGAAATACAACAGCCGAACGGACGTCATACCCACGGTCGGGTGATAGGCCGCAAGCGCAGGTTGACTCTCAGGTCGTATGACTGTGGGAGTCAACGGGGTCCGGTAAGTGCGGAATCTTACACCACCTAACCCCTCACAGGGTTATTGAACACAGTGTGAACACGAGCACTTTGAAGACACTTGTAAATAAGGATACCAAGTTCTCAAAAGGCACTGGATCACTTAGAGCACCGTAAAGCACCTTAAATATTGGACATTTTCTGTAGCACTGTCTTATGTGAATTGCTCACTCAGGACTTATGAATGGTGGTCTGAGTTCATGACTACCACTGAATCACTTTAGAGCACTGCAAAGCACTTTAAATATTGGACAATTTCTGCTGCATTGTACTATGTGAATTGTTCACTTAGGATTATATTAGAGTTATCACTAGGATATTTATGGATGATGGTTTTGATTTTATGATTGCCACATATTATTTGCACGTATTTCACATTACGACTGCACTTTAATACAGATATTGATATATTTATATTTAGTTTGCACATGGCACTTTGTATAGTACGCAATTTAAACTAAAACCTCATAAGCTGGTACTAGAACCTTTACAGCAGTAGGTGAATTTACCATAGCAAGCGCTGTTTCTTTAACCATATATAAATCCAATCTTTCACTAAGGTGAAATCCCAACAGCAGCCGCTAACTCTATACCAACTATGGCGCAGGCACTTATCATATTCAATACTATTTTTAACTATTGTCCATAGTTGTTTGGCCTATTGCAGTCCCGTTAGGATTCATTGTTTTTGTCCCACCCATTTTCCCATGTTTTTTGTGTATAAATTCTCCCTTCTTCTGGAGGGGTGGGTGTGCCTGAAGAAGGAGGCCGGGTCTCTGAAATGCGTTGCGGCCTGCCAACTTGGTTGTTTGTTTCTCTTTTCTTGCCGTATACCTGACAGGTGCGTGTTTCCCTGTGACGCTGCTGACTTCCTGTCATCACGGCGGGTCCCAGCTCCAGCACGCGGCTGCCTCTACTGGCGTGCTCGCTTATGGCACGGTCAGGTCCCTTGAAGTACCATCAAGCCCAGAGTGCTTCCATGTGTTCGGCTGCACCTCTGGTTTGTGGCCACCTGGGCCGTTCTGCCCTGTTCTGGTTACGTTGGGATAGCCGCTGACGTCCACGCTTCCGGTTATGTCCCCTGTAGCCCTGGACGTTCTTCTACTGTCCTCCAATCCATCCTGACCACCAGTCTGGAGCACCACACACAGCACCTTGACATGCTGCTTGCAAGAATTTTACATGTAAATGGACATCAATAAATTTTAAGGTGTTTTTATCTACACTGACCTGGCACCCTTTTTCTCCTTTCATGCCGGGAAATGAGCACTCTTAATTTCACTCATGCCTAATGAAGACTCCCTTGAGAACAAGCCCCTCTACCAAAACTACACCCAACCAGTTATAATCAAGTGCTTAATGTGCACAAAGCTGTTTCAGGCATGTGTTGCCCAAATTATATGCCTGGTTTTAATGTTGATCCTCTGTAATATATACTTTCTGAGTCACTGGCCTATTAACCACTTGACCTCTGGAAAATTTACCCCACTTCATGACTAGGCCACTTTTTGTGATACGGCACTGCATTACTTACATATGATAACTGACAACTGACAATTGCTCGGTCATGCAACGCTGTACCCAAATAAATATAATAGTAAAATAAGAAACAACCAAAAATGTTGAAAAAAAAAATATTTTTTTCTTTCTGTTATAAAACATATCCAATAAAAAAATCGAATTTCTTCATAAAGGCAGGCCAATATGTATTCTGCTACATGTTTTTGGTAAAAAAAAAAATCCCAGTAAGCGTATATTGAGTGGTTTACATGAATGTTATAACGTCTACAAACTATGGTATATGTTAATGGAATTAATTTATTTTAATGCTAGTAATGGCGGCGATCAGCAACTTATAGCAAGACTGCGATATTGTGGTGGTCAATCAGACACTAACTGACACTTTTGACACATTGCGGGAACCAGTGACACTAATACAGCATCCAACACCAATAGAATCCCCTGAAGAAGCTGTAAGCAAAACGCGTAGTGATCCCTTGGTACTCTGATTTCCTGTGGGTCCCTGCTATGGAAGATCATCATAGATACAAGCAATAATTCTTAATACTTATGGGCATACCTACAGGTTTCTTTTTACAATCACATATATGACTAGCTTATTTAGGATGATATCACATGTATATATTATGTACCAAGAGAAGTGTTTTGGGGATAATATCCTTTGATTTTAAGATGCTTTTTATCATGTTGTTATAATAAAATTTAATTTTACACTTAATTGAGTGTTTTTTCCTTTTTTTTAACTACCAGTGGCTACCAGTGTAAAGTTCATTCCAATTCTTGTTTTTTTTTTTATTCTGCATACTTGTTTCCATTGAATGAATTAGAAATAATATTGTTGCAGGATTACCATGACAACCAAGCAACTATAATTTCTAGAAGATGAGAAGCAAGGATAGCCTACTTATTTTCCTAATGACAAATTATCTTTAAACATCTGCACAGTAGGCTTTATGGGATACATGTAGTTAGTATGTGCATACAGCCTGCAGTTACCCACAGTATGCAAGTATATTACCGTGCCTGATAAGTTGTACTACAATGAGTGTGCTTGCATTTACCATAGAGGTTAATAGAGGTTGTATGTACTCAGTAATGTGTATCCACACATCAGGGTGCTTTGGGAAATCAGATGTATTTGTAACGACACGTACTTTTGTCCTTGTAGGAGCTCCTCTGAAATGTTTATATCTCTTAGACTCCATTAGACTCCATTTATGTAATGTAGCTTTCCTTAAAAGCAAAAAAGTAACTAATGTTATTGAAGGTTAAAAGTTACCATTTTTTGTACATCTATATATTCTATACAGATAAGCAAAATAATCTTGCAAGATATAAATGCAGGACAAATACATATTTTAAAAGGCCAAAAAGCTGAGCATTTGCATATATTTAAAATAATGTAATTGCATATAAACAGATTAAATACAGTGCAATTATCATAGCTCAGCATGCTCTAAAACTACCATTGCTTTTCTTTCTTACTAGATCCATAAATCAGATGCTCATGGGGCTATTAAAGATAATCATCATTTGTGGATTTATTTCTTTGAATATTTTTGCATTACCACTGCTGATACCTTGGCGCAAGGCTATATATTTGACTTGAAAGACAAAATGGGACTTGATGGCCGCACTCCTGTGCAATAACTTTTATTCTCGATTACATATATAGCAAATAGGTGAACTACATGGAACAGTTGACGCGTTTCACACCTGGACGGGTGCTTAGTCATAGCTCTGACTGTGGGGCGTTCAGCGGTGCCGAAGTTGCGCTGAACATGTTCTTAATTCGGGGATCAGGCAAACAATGGAAGTTCGGCCTGACCGTTCTCTCATTCCTACCAGTGACATCATCAGTTGTGGGCGTCGGGTGCCAGCACATGAGCACTGGGGTCACATTTGCTAAGTGAGGGAGAGAAACATTGCAATACCAGTCAGTACCAATGTGCAAAGGTGTTTTTGCTTTGGAAGAACAAATCATGTTGGGTGTCTAACACGTGTGGATCTTGGCGCGTTATGCTAAACTATTAGTTTAGAGGTTTTGCATTTTACAATGGGGTGCCTCAAGATTGTGCATACTTTTAAAGGGTGCCTTGACTGATAAAAAATTGAGAAACACTGCAATAGAGTGCCATGTATCTGCCTGGGCACCCACTTAGACCCATTGACCTAGCTCTGGCAGAGTGAAGACCTCAATGGACCCTGTAATGATTTCACAGAAAAAGAAAATAAGCACATTGGCAGTGGGGGAGCTGGCATTGAAAACATTTTGGACAGAAAATGACCTTATGGGGCATATTTATAAAACAGTGAATGTTACGTTCACAACACATTCACTGCAGGTGAATCTTCCTGGCCAATGCGTTTTACTAGGCAGTGAATGATTCACCACCATTTAATATTTGGTGAATGTCACATTAACTGCTTCATAAAAATTTATCTTGGGGTAATGATGTTCGACAAGGTATGTTAAGAGTTAAGGAGTAAAGATGTATACGTCAAAAAAGTTAAATCTCATTTGGCAGAATTGGTTAGATAACCCTAGTCTTGCCCCCCTGCAGTTAGTGATGGATAGACTGTTACAACTTTAAACTCACCAAGTTTTAATGGTTTTGACCTGAGCTGGGGATTTTCTTTTTGTTCTATATCCGAGAGTAGAAAAAATATGCCATTCTGTGCAAATGCCCACCAACAAGCTCTGGTTGTTTTGTTTGTGTTTTCTTTTTGTTTCTTTATATCAGTTGAATATAATGTGCCTGCCTTTTTTTAATATATACCTTTTGTACAATGTATGTGCTTTTGGTTGCTTTGCATATCTTTTTCTTGCAATGTACAGTCATTTAAATCCTTGTCAATAAAAGAGTTTGGATTTAAAAAAAAAAAGTAAAGATTGTTAGGGCACGTTCATCGCATTTTTCTTACATTAATTTTTGGTGAAGAAAACGCTAAAAAGCAACCGATCAGGCTCAGAGTACAGTTATGTTGTTACCATTGTAATCCATTGTTCCATGAGTTATGAACTTAGTCTTAAAATTTTGAAAAAATACAAAAGTATATACTGATATGTAAACCATGTCCATTTAGTTGCTGCATTTTTGGCTAGATAACATTAGTAGAACATTAAGTTCTTGATTAATCTATCCATGTACTGTAGAGCTTTAGAGCTTTAAAGGAGCATATTCCTAGCAAACACTGCATGCAGCCTAATTATTTTTTGAGGTCAAACTACTAATGCAACATTATACTTTCTTTCAATAGTCCAGACCACTTAAAGACATTTGAAAGATGAAGGTGGCTTAGTTTAGTGCATTTTTATGTGACATATAACTTACAAACACTTCCAGGATGCCACAGTAGGCACTCAACCAAAATGATGAGTTCTAAAGGTCAGCATCGTTGTCTATCAATATTTCTATTTGCTTTGTACATAAGAGTTAAGGTTAGGAGGGATAGAACATGCCATTCTGCAGCTTGAAAAAAGGGTGAGTACGTGACAAGAATCTTGAAGATTTAGCTACAATTTCTACTGGCAATTTGCATCTCACAGTTCTCTTAGTGTATATACAGTATATAGTGTACCTTTTTATGAATGGTTGTTGCCAATCTTTATTACAGAGAAGCCTTGCAATTGATTTACCATTATTGGACTCTAGCCAGGTCATCAAGTCTTCAGTGGCGTATCCAGAAAAGTCTATTGTCATTTTCTCTGTGGCTGGTTTCAGTATTGTGAAGTTAGATATGTGTATATTTGTACTTTTCTAAAGCTTGAGTGTTTATCTGTTAATATGATGGATCAAGTATTAGTGTTACATTTTCTGATGCTGAAATGGTCAGGTCTCCATTGATCTGGGCTACTGATAAATGTATTTATATATATTGAATTAATAGAACCAATACATATTTGTACAAGTTCTCTTGATATGATCATTATAATCTTTTCAGCCAATTACAGGTGGAATAACAAGGCTCTGTAGAATTATCCTAAAGTGATTCCTTTTCTCCTGGCCACGTCAAGCTCCTTAGTAAATATGTTACTCCAGTCTTGTATACTGTTTCGATGAAAGTATACATTTTAAGGCAGGGATATATTTTGGGCTGTTTATGACACTTCTTTGTTTCCCTCATATACAGTATCTCACAAAAGTTAGTAGACCTCTCACATTTTTGTAAATAATTTATTATATCTTTTCATGTGACAACACTGAAGAAATTATACTTTGCTACAATGCAAAGTAGTGAGTGTACAGCTTGTATAACAGTGTAAATTTGCTGTCCCCTCAAAATAACTCAACGCACAGCCATTAATGTCTAAACCACTGGCAACAAAAGTGAGTACACCCCAAGTAATAATGTCCAAATTGGGCCCAAAGTGTCAATATTTTGTGTGGTCATCATTAATTTTCAGCAATGCCTTAACCCTCTTGGGCATGGAGTTCACCAGAGCTTCACAGGTTGCCACTGGAGTCCTCTTCCACTCCTCCATGACAACATCATGGAGCTGGTGGATGTTAGAGACCTTGCGCTATCCACCTTCCATTTGAGGAAGCCCCACAGAGGCTAAATAGGGTTTAGGTCTGGAGAAATGCTTTGCCAGTTCAACACCTTTACCCTCAGCTTCTTTAGCAAGGCAGTGGTTGTCTTGGAGGTGTGTTTGGGGTCGTTATCATGTTGGAATACTGACCTGCGGCCCAGTCTCTGAAGGGAGGGGGATCATGCTCTGCTTCAGTATGTCACAGTACATGTTGGCATTCATGGTTCCCTCAATGAACTGTAGTTCCCCAGTGCCGGCAGCACACATGCAGCCCTAGACCATGACACTCCCACCACCATGCTTGACTATAGGCAAGACACACTTGTCCTTGTACTCCTCACCTGGTTGCCAACACACATGCTTGACACCATCTGAGCCAAATAAGTTTGTCTTGGTCTCATCAGACCACAGGCTATGATTAAGCACCTACACACAATGGTGTGAAACACGTAAGCCTTTTTGTACTATACCTATTGGTTTTGGAATACTATATGGATCCTGGATTTTATGTTGGTTCAATAAAGATCACTTCAAATGAGTGCAGCTGTCCAGCACTGGTTCTTTATTGCTTTCAGCTTTGCAGAGCTGCACCCTTCATCTGAACCTGGGGATTGGAGCAGAGGCCATTCAGCCTAGAGAGGTATAAACCCTTTTTCATAGACCACAGGACATGGTTCCAGTAATCCATGTCCTTAGTCTGCTTGTCTTCAGCAAACTGTTTGCGGGCTTTCTTGTGCAACATCTTTAGAAGAAGCTTCCTTCTGGGATGACAGCCATGCAGACCAATTTGATGCAGTGTGCGGAGTATGGTCAGAGCACTGACAGGCTGACCCCCCATCCCTTCAACCTCTGCAGCAATGCTGGCAGCACTCATACATCTATTTCCCAAAGACAACCTCTGGATATGATGCTGAGCACGTGCACTCTGCTTCTTTGGTTGACCACGGTGAGACCTGAGTGGAATCTGTCCTGTTAAACCGCTGGATGGTCTTGGCCACCATGCTGCGGCTCAGTTTCAGGGTCTTGGCAATCTTCTTATAGCCTAGGCCATCTGTAGAGCAACAATTCTTTTTTTCAGAGAGTTCTTTGCCATGAGGTGCCATGTTGAACTTCCAGTGACCAGTATGAGAGAGTGAGAGCAACAACACCAAATTTAACACACCTGCTCCCCATTCACACCTGAGACCTTGTAACACTAACGAGTCACATGACACCAGGGAGGGAAAATTGCTAATTTGTGCCCAATTTGGACATTTTTGCTTAGGGGTGTACTCACTTTTGTTGCCAGCGGCTTAGACATTAATGGTTGTGTGATGAGTTATTTTGAGGGGACAGCAAATTTACACTGTTATATAAGCTGTACACTCACTACTTAATATTGTAGCAAAGTATCATTTCTTCAGTGTTGTCACATGAAAAGGTATAATAAAATATTTTCAAAAATGTGAGGGCTGTACTCATAGGGAGATTAGGGACATGTTTTTTGAATATTGATATTTTAAAGCCTATCTTCAGGCAAAATATGGACCCCCTCCCTCTGCCCTCTAATCCATCATGCAGTTTTTTTTAATCTTGTGAATCAAGATTTACTCACCTAAGTCCACCATCGGGGTCCCTCATCAGGTCCATTACTATATGCAGTGGACAGCTAATCTGGGGCTGCAGATGTACCCACTCTGACTGATCCCATACAGTCCCTTTCCAATGACTTCACTTCCATTCTAAATCCTGAGAGGACATCCAATTGAATATGTCCACATTATTTCTCAGATAAACAGAAGAGAGAAGACTCGGCACTGGAGTGTCATGTGACTGCAGTTTAGGTAAGTGAACAGGCATTTTGAAGTTTTTATTTGTCAAGACAGGAATCAATTGTGGAAAGGCTTAGAGGGAGAAGGGTTAGTATTTGCTTGGAGATAGACTTTAACCACTTGACCTCTGGAATATTTGCACCCCCCTTCATGACCAGGCCATTTTTTGCTTTGCTTTGCTTTTTTGCACTGCGTTATTTTAACTGACAATTGAACAGTCATATAATGCTGTACACAAATTAAATTTATATTTTTTTCACACAAATAGAGCTTTCTTTTGGTGGTATTTGATCACCACTGGGTATTTTATTTTCTGCACTATAAATGAAAAAGTATCGAAAATTTTGGACAAAAAACATTTTTTTACTTTCTGCAATAAAACTTATCTATTAAACATTTTAAAAATCTAATTTCTTCATAAATTTAGGCCAATATGTATTCTGCTACAAATGTTTGGTAAAAATAATCCCAATCAGCGTATATTGATTGGTTTTTGTGAAAATTATAGGGTCTACAAAGTATGGTATTTTTACTTAAATTTGAATTAATTAATACATTTTTATACTAACAATGGCATCGATCAGCGACTTATAGCAGGACTGTGATAGTATGGCGGACAATCTGACACTTACTGACACTTTGTAGGAATCAGCGACACTTATACAGTTGAAGGGGAAGAGGGAACAGCCATTTTTAGGTATAAAACAAATATAGATTTGATATAAAGTACATTGGTAATGTATTTCCTTTTCTGTGTGAAAATACCAGTTTCACACCAGTTTTCCATCCAGTAATTTGCAAGATTGCTATCTCGCCCTTTGAAGACCTGTTCAACCAACAAGCCTTGGAATTGACAAGATTATGTGAATGACCACCTGCATAGCAAAGAAAGTCATCAGAGACTCAAATGGACTTCAAAGAGTTTTGTGAATTAGGTGCCACCCCCTTTTAGAATGTATAAATTGTATTACAAGGCCCTACCCAAGGCAGAGCAATTCTTTTGAACCCATCGCCATGTTCTTCACTGCTCTCCCTGACTGTGGCTAGCTACAGGCTTTTATAATAAATATGTTTATTTCTCATTCTGTCTTCAGCAGTCAAAATTTTACTGAAACCTAAGAGTCTTGAGGTTTCCCTTACAATTGGTCCTTCAAAAGCCGGAAAGACAAACTCTTCAGACATCGCTAAGAAATGAAACAGCACAACCTGGGAATTCACTTCTGCCGGCAAAGGTAAGCAAACTTTCTGCTTGCGGTGATTTCCCCTTGTGCTGTGCTTATTTCTGTAAGTTGGTGTCATGGAGTACTCTTTCGAAGAACCTTGACTGTTGAATTTTTTTTATTTTTTATTTTTACTTTCCATATGATCTGTTACTTATTACTGTCCTTTGCATGAGTGTGGTCTGCTGAATGACTTGCCCTAGTTCAGGCGCAATGTGTGCTTAGGTAGGATCAATAGGGTCTTCCGACCCAAGGTATCATTCATAAGGTATGGCTGATAGGGTACTATGTGTAGTGGGGCCCTGGTTAATTGCCAAGGGTGATGGGCTGCGTAAAAAACAGTACTGCTTGAATCTTTAGTACCAGTTTCGAATGATAAACCTGTCTTCTTTTTCTCTTCAGCGTAGTGCTCCATAAAACTACACAATAAGCAGGAGAACTGTCTCATCTATTCTGCAAACAGTGTAGATAAACTGTTGTGGAAGACTTTTTAGGGAAGCAGAACAGTCAGATTCTATACACTCTCACAGTATATTACTTATTCTAAAAAAGGTAAATCTAAGAAAAATGTGAGCTGAAAATCTTTAATTTGAACACTTGCTGGGGTGGCTAATCATGTGGTCATTGGAGCCACATCCAATGCAGTTAATGAAACTGATAAAAGAAGTAAAGTGAAATGTTAAACGTTTTAGTGACATGTAAAAAAGCCGTTTTCACTGATGGTTTAAAATTTAAAAAGCAGGAATGCTGTTTCATAGTTTAAGAAAAAAATGACCCCCTCCCTTCCTTGACACAGGTTAATTGCATGGCTTGTGAGTGTGAACAGCTGTATTGTCATGCAAATTGAACGAGTTGAGTGAACTATAGAAAAAGTAAAATACCCCTTAATATTGTACATGTGTGTATTAACTGTAATCTTTATTTTTGTAGAAGAAACTGTTTTTGAAGCGTTTTCCAATGTGTTCAGTATGGTGAAGTATAACTTTTTTGTAGACAAATGGGAACTTATCAAAATGTTCATTTTTGAGCTGCTCATTTTTAACCATGGTAAACAATAATTTTTTTATTTTTAATGGTATACCATAAATAAAATCCACGTGGTAATAATAATAATTAATTTGACATCAACAATTTTTGGTATTAGAAACAATGCACTGTTAATCTAATCTAAGGGAGAAAATGTTCAAAATGCTTACTGTATGCCTCTAACCTTTGGTTTATTTTTAGGAGGAAAATATAATGTTTTGTTACTACATTTTTGATGCTTATTCTTCAGATTAGGTCTATGCCTTTGGTTGATTTCTTTAAGACTTTCAGAACAGAAGTACACTAAAGCCTTCAAAGACAATTCACCAATGGAAGTATTGTTCCAAATTGTTTCCTTTTGGTTTATTAGTCTGTTGTCATATGTAAATATTTATGGATTTCAACCCCCATTAGCTAATATTGGTGCAGTCATTTGACTCTGTACTGCATTTAGCAGTTGCTAGTTCCTATTTACAGTATGAGGTGCTAGACCATCTTTGTTGTGTTCTGATCTGACATGTATGAGCTTTGCCATTTTAAAGAGTTTATATGCCCCAGATAATTAAGCATCTCCTATCTTATATAGTTTTTAAATTATTGCGAGATGAAAGTTTGGTTTAGATTGAATTTAATAATTGTTACTCCATTTTAAAACTTATAGTATGCTAAGAAATTTGATGAATGTATGTCAGTGTTTTAAATGAGACCTATGTCACAGATCTTAAGCTTTGCTACAGATCTGTTGCCTCTATTTGCAAAGATCAGCAGGTATGCTGGTACATATTGTTCCATAACTTTAACACATAAAGTTCTGAGGTTACCTGTTGTCCCGCAAGACTCGTGTTTAAGATTACTTAAGCCTCCTGTTAATTGAATTATCTACATGCCCAGCCAGTACTGTCTTTTCAAGCTAATTGCCTTAGGCTAATGTATTTGAATGTTCCTAGCAAGTTTGCCTTTGTGTCTCCAAGTGTATTTCGAGCCTGTTTCCTGTGTGGTGTCACCGTGCAACGCTACCTGCTCTTATAGATTCCCGTGTAACTGCATGGCTACTCACTTCTAGCTGTCTTGTGTGTCTTTGCCCCAGTGTCTGTGTGTTTCCATGCACACACCTGTAAGTTTGAATTGTAATCCCTACTGTTTAGTGATCCCAGCACCTCAGCACTGCAATGGATTAGCATTTGTCTATTGGCCCTTCTAAGGGCCCTCACCATTGTTGCATGTGTGGACATGCTGTGTTCTCCCCAGATAGTACCATTAGGTATCCTTACTGTCTTAGAATCCTTGTATACATCAACTGTATCTTGTGTATCTCACTTCCTGTGAACCCTGAACCCCAGTGCGGCAAGTGGTTCTTACTAGCATCTCATTTCCTGCCTGCTTGTAAGACAAGAACTCCAGTGCTGCACTATACTCCTGCCATTCTTGTAAATCCATATTCTGTGCTCTCCAAGTCTCTTGTCTCTGTACATGTTCCTGGTCAACTGTAAGTGATAGGCCCCCTTTGAGACAGCCTATTGTCCATGATAAATGTTTTCTTGAATTCAGAATAGTGTAGATAGTTTAGTTTGGATGACAGTTGAATAACACATTATATTAAATGAGAATGGTTTCTCCTTGTATTAAGACGTTTTTCTTTTCTTCTAGGACTTGTTACCTCTAGAGCATAGATTTACTTCAGCAGAAAAAAAATGCTCATCGGCTTTATGGGCATTTTTGTTAATGATCTAATGTTGGACTAACAAACTGAGTGATGCCATCTTATAAAATATCATCCCTCATTCCTGTTCTTTAAGACATCAGCCACAAACAACATTGATGGAGATGGAGTTCTTTCAAAGGCGTTTTGATGTCTGAAGAACTTTGATACTTGTCATGTCTGCTGTCTGAAAAAGTCAAAGCTCAGTTTGCTATGATCGCAAAAAGATCTGCACACCTACCAGAAGTTTATTTACATGTGGACTGCGATGGTCCTGAAGAAGAGAATATTATGTATGAATATTACATGCGTTCTTAAGTGTTGCAGTGGAGTCTTATGGAGGACTAGCTGTCAAAGTTACATTGGAGGAATCAACTAAAGACTTGGCATTCATACTCTGTTAGACCAACTTGTCATTTTCTAGATATTTTTGTCACATTCATTTGTTTAATTATTTATTTTGTATTTTTTAGCCTTGACAAAGCAAAATTAGATTTTTCTGCAGAAGTAGATTGGGTACATAAATCAGGTGAAATATGAAGTAGAAAAAATGAATATTTAAACTAAGATTAGGCAGTTAGATGGAGATGTCAGGGAATTTAGAAGGGATTGAGAAGAATTGTAATAAAAAATCTTCCACATGTAACCTATTTTAAGCACCTCCCAACAGGAATCTCCCAAAGGCACTCTAGAAAATGTGAAGTAAATGTCAGCAATCATCTCCTGATGACTGATGGAGTCTGGGAAGATGGATATGTACCACACCATGTTGATGTTAGTGAGGGCGATAGATTAGCTACTAGATACTTCCCATGTATGGTCAAGCCAAAGCTATACAAATGATTAAGAGACTGGCACGAATAATAGAAAAAAAAATAGTGAATGAAACTACTGAATCTATTAGCCTCCTAAATGAAGAACAAAAACAGCCTTGGATTGTGGCACTACAAAATAGAATGGCCCTAGATTACTTGTTAGCTCAACAAGGGGGGTATGCGCATTAATTAATGACACTTGTTGTACGTATATACCTGACTATAGTATCATTATAACTGACCACCTCAACAAGGTAAAAGAAGCTGTGGCAGCCTTAAGGAAAAGGCCTAAGTGGTATTTCTGATAGCATCAAGGGCTGGTTTAACCACTTCCTTACTGGGCACTTAAACCCCCCCTCCTGCCCGGACCAATTTTCAGTTTTCAGCACTGTCAATCTTTGAATGACAATTGCTCGGTCGTGCAGCACTGTACCCAAACAAATTTGGCGTCCTTTTTTTCCCACAAATAGAGCTTTCTTTTGGTGGTATTTGATCACCTCGTGCCCAGCATGAGCCAAAGGGGAGGACGTCTATTGACGGCCTCCCGGCATTTTAGAGCCGCGATGTAGCCATCATTCGGCTATGGCGTGGATGGGAAGTGGTTAGCAACCTTTTTGGTAATTTAGGTAAATGGCTTTCTGATATTCTGTATTCTGTTGGACCTGTCCTCCTCTACATCACGGGTTTACTCCTGGCAATAAATGTTTTTTATTATTGTCTCAGAATATGTATTACTAAACTTCTTAGATATGCTAAGAAACCAGCTTCTAAGCCAAGGTTTGTTCCTTCTTCCTCATATCAGCACCTCCAGGATCCACATCTGGGTAAGCCATACGTGGCTTTAACAGTTATCAAAAGTAACTGTGATGTATAACCACCACCCAGGGACAGCGGAGCAGAAACCGCTACATTGTGAATGGCAACCGACCCAAGGGTTCATTACAACTAGTGTGTGGATTACTTGAAATAGCAGTGATATTTTTCCATAACTCCATTATAGGAAGGGACAGTTTTGTTTGTTTGTTTTTTTTTGTTTTTTGTTTTTTATGTGGCAAGTATATTGCCAATAGGAGGGACTGAAGGGGAAGAGGGAACAGCCATTTTTAGGTATAAATCAAATATAGATTTGATATAACGTACATTGGTAATGAAGCAGGTGATCTATCTTGCATTTCCTTTTCTGTGTGAGAATACCAGTTTCACACCAGTTTTCCACCCCGTAATTTGCAAGATTGCTATCTCATCCTTTGAAGACCTGTTCAACCAACAAGCCTTGGAATTGACAAGATTATGTGAATGACCACCTGCATAGCAAAGAAAGTCATCAGAGTCTCAAATGGACTTCAAAGAATTTAATGAGCTAGGTGCCACCCCCTTTCAGAATGTATAAATTGTATTACAAGGCCCTAGCCAAGGCAGAGCAATTCTTTTGAACCCATCACCATTTTCTTCGCTGTTCTCTCTGACTGTGGCTAGCTACAGGCTTTTATAATAAATATGTTTATTTCTAATTCTGGCTTCAGCAGTCAAAATGTTACTGAAACCTAAGAGTCTTGAGGTTTTCCTTACAATTGGTCCTTCAAAAGCCGGAAAGACAAATTCTTCAGACATCGCTAAGAAATGGAACAGCACAACCTAGGAATTCACTTCTGCCGGCAAAGGTAAGCAAACGTAATAAATATGTTTATTTTTCAATCTAGCTTCAGCAGTCAAAATATTACTGAAACCTAAGAGTTTTGAGGTTTCCCTTACACAATGATCAGTGCTGAAAATTATACACTGTCACTGTACTAATGACACTGGCTGGGAAGGGGTTAAACATCTATGGCAATCAAAGGGTTAAATGTGTGCCTAACCAGTGTTTATGCATGTACTGTGAGCTGCTTTTACTAAGGAATGTGCCTTTTTTTATTCCCTGCTTTGCACTAAAACCAGCATACCCCTGCCGACAGGACAGAGCTCTGTATTGTTTACAATGACAGATCTCTATCCTGTCTTCCTCCTCACCGATCAGCGGATGCTGGCAGTCAGTCATTGGCCAGCACCCACTGATCGGCTTGTGCTGTGACTGATCACAGCACAGGCGGTATGCCCCCTACCCAAAAGTGCTGGATCACATACTAGATACGTGATCCTGCACAGGAGAGCCGCTCTGCTGCCATATTCCCCAGCAGTACACTTACAGCTTCCTCAGGCATGCATTCTGGAGGATTGGAGATGTTTGGAGGAAAGGAACACACTCCCCTCCAAACACAGCAGAGCTTTGTTCTGAATAGATAAGCTCTTGTGCTGAACTCCCTCCCAGACACAAATTTTTATCTCATGTGTTGGGAAAACTTATCAAATGTGACTCATGCTTATAACAGAGGAACAAAGCACCAGAGAGAAACAATACTTAGAGCTTTGGAGATAGACAAGTAAACAGTACAGATTAATGTACTTTGTTCAGATCGCATGACTGAGGTTTACAACCACTTTAAGTAACATTTACATTAAGGATACGTAAATCTTCCTGGGTTCCAATTGAAAATCCAAACTTTTTCTTTTAAATCAATGTGTTCCTTTTGTAGGTCTAATATACAAACTATTGTCAAAAAAGTGGCATAGGCATACCAATGGCAAAATTAAAAAAAAAAAATGTGCAGCAAAGAGAGATTGCCTTTTTATTTGAAGGCTACATTGAGACAGCCTCAGAGAGGAAAAGGGAGAAGAAGGTGTATTAGTAATGCTGGCAAACCACTAGGGATGAAGTTAAGGCTTGCCACTCCCTTGGATTTAGATTGACTCCTGTTGGTTCCATAAAGTAGACTTTTGTTTCAGGGCTGGTGTTTTTGGGGTTTCACTTATTTTATGGTTTTTTTTTATGTTGTTTGGGTTCGTGTACCTGCCTTTTGTTTGCAGCATCAAGATGTTGCTGCATCATTTGAAAGAAAAAAGCTAAATTCAAAAACAGTGCTCACCTAAAGCACCTCACATTATATCACTCACATTCACTGCAACCCCCTATCCCCATAGATTACATTTAAGTTAAGCATACACCAGATAGACCTACTATCCATATTTAAAATTGCTCATTAAATGTGTCTTACTGCTTGTCGATTTTACACTAATGTATTAACTGCAGGCCCTTAAAGTGTTTGTTGACCTAAAAAAAAAGAGTTCCTGTTCCCTTAAAGGAGATTAAACACCACAGTGCTTGTGCTGTGTAATCTGCCCCTCTCTAAACTGTAAAACAACCTGACTGATTGTCACCAGTCTCCTGGGTGTGCTGTGACTGTATTGGTAGGCAAGTTTGACAATAAAGGCACATGTGTCTCAAGTTTTCTGGCCATACTAACGATATGTCCTGTAGCACCAGCTTGCCCCCAACTACTGCAATGCACAGCACCACTGCATCTCATTTTAGACATACCTCTCATTGTAGTATTTTTTCAGGGGGAGATTCATGGAATACCTAGCTAATGGTGTGAATGTGTGGTGCTTTTGAGGCTCACTGCTGCATGCAAAGGGCAGGTCCAGCAACTCTCCCTATGCAGATTTGTCAGTTTTCTCTAACCAGTTCCAACACACACTGGCAATGCTGGAAGCTCACCCTTTTAAAGTGACAGTATGGATTGTTTGTTCTTTTAGATTATTGGCAATCAGGGACAAGGGCTGCATAATGAGTTCAGACTGGAATCTTTAATCATAAATATGAAATTTCACTGAACTGCGATACTGTGAGATCTGCCTCGAAATGAAGGTTGCTGCAAACCTAAACCTCATCCCCATTTATTTACAATCAAATGTAAGTGTACTTAACTGTATTACATTGAGACTCAAAACCAGAAAGAGTACCTGAGATGCTAAACTCTTTCAGGTTTTATGCCAAAGACTGCAGATGTCTTTACCTGCAAAAGGGTAGCAGGTTTTGTTCTCCCTTGCACAGCTATGTTACGTGTACCAACCAAAGTGTTGCAACATAAAGGGCTCTTCAATCAAGTATGACAGACAGTCTCTCTGCCCACCCAAGTTTAAATTTTCAGTAAGTGCCACAAGTCATTGCTAAACAGTCAGTCCCATGCCATTGGCAATGTATCATGAAACACCGCCAGTTTGCATTCTCCTGTATGAACATTAACCAAATTTTGCTGAGTGATTGTTATTATTATTAGATTGTTTTAACCACTTGCTGACCGCCCTAAATCACTTTTACTGCTACAGGGCAGCAGCTGTGCACAGGATCACATACTGTATATTTATATATATATACAGTATCTCAGAAAAGTGAGTACACCCCTCCCATTTTTGGAAATATTTTATTACATCTTTTCATGTGACAACACTGAAGAAATGACACTTTGCTACAATGCAAAGTAGTGAGTGTACAGTGTAAATTTGCTGTCCCCTCAAAATAACTCAACACACATCCATTAATGCCTAAACCGCTGCCAGCAAAAGTGAGTACACCCCTAAGGGAAAATGTCCAAATTGGGCCCAGTTAGCCATTTTCCATCCCCTGTGTCATGCGACTTATTCGTGTTACAAGATCTCAAGTGTGAATGGGGAGCAGGTGTGTTAAATTTGGTGTTATCACTCTCACACTCTCATACTGGTCACTTGAAGCTCAACATGGCACCTCATGGCAAAGAACTCTCTGAGGATCTGAAAAAAAGAATTGTTACTCTACATAAAGATGGCCTAGGCTATAAGAAGATTGGCAAGACCCTGAAACTTAATTAGCTGCAGCACAGGGGCCAAGACCATAAAACGGTTTAGCAGGACAGATTCCATTCTGGAGGGGGGGGGTCAGCCTGTCAGTGCTCAGACCATACACCATACACTGCATCACATTGGTCGTCATGGCTGTCATCCCAGAAGGATGTCTCTTTTAAGATGGTGCACAAGAAAGCCAACAAACAGTTTGCTGAAAACAAGCAGACTAAGGACATGAATCACTGGAACCATGTCCTGTGGTCTGATGAGACCAAGATAAACTTATTTAGTTCAGATGATTTCAAGCGTGTGTGGTGGCAACCAGGTGAGGAGTACAAAGACAAGTTTGTCTTGCCTACAGTCAAGCATGGTGGTGGCAGAGTCATGGTCTGGGGCTGCATGAGTAATTCTGGCACTGGGTAGCTACAGTTCATTCAGGGAACCATGAATGCCAACATGTACTGTGACATACTGAAGCAGAGCATGATCCCCTCCCTTCGGAGACTGGGCTGCAGGGCAGTATTCCAATATGATGACCCCAAACATACCTCCAAGACGACCACTGCCTTGCTAAAGAAGCTGAGGGTAAAGGTGATGGACTGACCAAGCATGTCTCCAGACCTAAACCCTATTGATTGATGCATCTGTGGGGCATCCTCAAATGGAAGGTGGAGGAGTGCAAGGTCTCAAACATCCACCAGCTCCATGATGTTGTCAGGAGTGGAAGAGAACTCCAATGGCAACCTGTGAAGTTCTGGTGAACTCCATGCCCAAGAGGGTTAAGGCAGTGCTGGAAAATAATGGTGGCCACACAAAATATTGGCACTTTGGGTCCAATTTGGACATTTTCGCTTAAGGGTGTACTCGCTTTTGTTGCCATCAGTTTAGACATTAATGGCTGTGTGTTGAGTTATTTTGAGGGGACAGCAAATTTACACTGTTATACAAGCTGTACACTCACTACTTTACATTGCAGCAAAGTGCCATTTCTTCAGTGTTGTCACATGAAAAGATAAAATGCAATATTTACAAAAATGGGATGGTGTACTCACTTTTGTGAGATACTGTGTGTGTATATATATATATATATATATATATATATATACACTGTATATACATGATTCTGACTTTCTGTCTGCTGTTGATTCACAGCAGAAGCCGATCTCAGGGTGCTGGGGACTTGATGTCCTCCAGCACCTGGCGATCCTCAATAAAACACAGAGAAGGGAGATGTGCCTATGTAAACAAGGCATATCTCAGTTCTGACAGGGGGGGGAGGAATGTATTCTGTGTCTCTACGAAGCAGGGACTAGAATCCATTACTTCCCCTAGTAAAAGCAGCACACTGTACACAAAAACGCTAGGCACACAGTTAACCTTTGATCACCCTAGATGTTTAACCCCCTTCCCAGCCAGTGTCATTAGTACAGTGACAGTGCATATTTTTAGCACTGATCACTGTATTAGTGTCACTGGTTCCTGAAAAGTTTCAAAAGAGTCAGTTAGTGTCTGATTGTCTGCCACAATATTGCAGCCCTGCTATAAGTCGCTGATCAAAGCTATTACTAGTATAAAAAAATAAATAAATAAAAATTCCATAAATATATCTCATAGTTTGTAGATGCTATAACGTTCATGTAAACCAATCAATATACACTTATTTTGATTTTTTTTTTACTAAAAACATGTAGCAGAATATACAAAAAGGGTTTTTTTTTGGGACTTTGAATGAGACACATGGGTTATAAAAAACATGTGTTTTTATTATGGCAACTTTCATCGAGGTAGTACTGTAGACAATCCATACATCTTTTAATACATATATTGGGCGCATTGCCTCTACTAGATATTTTGGGCACATTGCCTCTACTAAAAAATGTGTAACATATGAACTGGAAACAAATACATAATTCACAAATGATGAAAATTGGCTCCATACAATACAATCTCTGCAGCATAAGACAACCTGAAAAATTAATACGGCATATGTCGGCTCTACGCGTTTCGTGAAGTTATGATCCACTCATCAGGAGCATGCACGTATAGGCAACTGTAATTAATAAAAATATGAAAGTATTAAAAAAAACAAAAAAAAAAATGTTGGGAATGAGTATGTTGTTTACCATATTTGCTGCATGGAGCGATGCCAATGACGATCCGGACACACCCCACTGGGGGGTATCCCCTAAGGGGAGCTGAGATGGGGGGGTTTTGACACATGAACCCCAAAAGGACCACATCCAAAGACCAGATACCATGATAGAGGGACATGTGTGATGACCAGGGAAGCTGACCCATGTGGGAGGCTTCTGTGAAAATAAGTGATGTGATGAATATAAATATAAGGTTATCAGTGGTGTACCCCAAGGTTCAGTGTTGGGACCCTTGCTTTTCAATATATTTATAAATGATATAGGGTCTGGGATTAAAAGTACAATTTCAGTGTTTGCAGATGACACCAAGCTATGCAGTGGAATAACTTCCTTGCAGGATGTCTCCAACTTACAAGCCGACCTCAATGCACTGTCTAATTGGGCAACTATGTGGCAAATGAGGTTTAATGTTGATAAATGTAAAGTTATGCACTTGGGGGCTAAGAATATGCATGCATCGTACATACTAGGGGGAGTACAACTGGGGGAATCCATAGTGGAGAAGGATTTGGGGGTTCTGGTAGATCATAAGCTTAATAATGGCATGCAATGCCAAGCTGCGGTTTCCAAAGCAAGCAAAATCCTTTCTTGTATTAAGAGAGGTATGGACTCCAGAGATAGAGACATTATTTTGCCCCTGTAC
>BLSH010002624.1:400200-415837 GCA_018402905.1 Glandirana rugosa
GTTGAACCGGAGACTCCGGCCTAGTCTACTGGGTTGTTGACTTCGTTTGTCCGTTTGTTGTCTCTGTGTCATCGTCTAGTTTTTCCCAGACTATCACAATAACTTTGGTCATTTTTATATATATAATAGCCCTATAACAATAGGACAGAAAGGAGTGAGGGAAGAGGAGAGCCAAAAGAGTGACCAGATAGCATAATAACAAAGTAACAAAAGAGGATCCCTATACCTGTAAAGTGTCCAGTGACTGGTTGGGGATGGTGTGCAGAGAGGTATGGTGTGTCCAGCTGAAACATGAGGTAAGTGGGAGGTGGAACTATATAGGGCATAGCCGCCACACCCACATCAGCGTCATGCAGGCATAGGCTGCCAGGAGAGGCAGTGCCAGAGGATTGGGCGATGAAAAAAAATATATATATTTTTACTGGTTTCAATAACACTATCAGACCCTTTTTGATCTGCTACTGTGTCTCTGTTGTTTGCCTGTTTGCTTCAGTTGTTGGGTCATCTGATCCGGCCTCAGAGGCCAAGTTGGCTACCATCCCCCCGGGAGCTTCAACGGCCTTATGCAGGCTCTCCTCTCCTCCCCTCCACCCCACCCCTGGGGGGATGTGGACGGCCTTGCTTGGGGCGTCGGCGCCATGCTTTACACACCACAGGCTATGCATTCCCTTTGGAGCGCTGCCTCTCTGGTGTGCTTTCCATGGGGCGGCAGCATGGAGGTACAGATGGTCGGTGCCGACATTGGGCGATTCATCGCCCAATCCTCTGACACCGCCTCTCCTGGCAGCCTATGCCTGCATGACGCTGATGTGGGTGTGGCGGCTATGCCCTATATAGTTCCACCTCCCACTCACCTCATATTTCAGCTGGACACACCATACCTCTCTGCCAGTGTTGCCAACCTCCCGCAGCGTTTTTTAATGGCAAAACATGGAAAATTTACTGGCGGAGCACATTTTTTACTGACAACCTGAAAAATAACTGTACTCCTATTAAAAACTAAGACAATTGATATTTAAACACAACATGGAAACACTGACAATACCCATAACAAGTAGATTGCCCGGTTTACACTTAAAAAGTCAGCACAGCATGACAAATTGTCAGACCCTGATATTTATAGACAGTTGTAAAAATCACTGATTTTTACAAACCGTCAGTAAATTTACTGGCGGTTGGCAACACTGCTCTCCGCACACCATCCCCAACCAGTCACTGGACACTTTACAAAATAGGGATCCTCTTTTGTTACTTTGTTATTATGTTATCTGGTCACTCTTTTGGCTCTCCCCTTCCCTCACTCCTTTCTGTCCTATTGTTATAGGGCTATTTATATTTATATTCATCACATCACTTATTTCCACAGAAGCCTCACACATGGGTCAGCTTCCCTGGTCATCACACACGTCCCTCTATCATGGTATCTGGTCTTTGGATGTGGTCCTTTTGGGGTTCATGTGTCAAAAACCCCCCCATCTCAGCTCCCCTCAGGGGATACCTCCCAGTGGGGTGTGTCCGGATCATCATTGGCATCGCTCCATGCAGCAAATATGGTAAACAACATACTCATTCCCAACGTTTTTTTGTTTTTTTTAATATTTTCATATTTTTATGAATTACAGTTGCCTATACGTGCATGCTCCTGATGAGTGGATCATAACTTCATGAAACGCGTAGAGCCGATATATGCCATATTAATTTTTCAAGTTGTCTTATGCTGCAGAGATTGTATTGTATGGAGCCAATTTTCATCATTTGTGAATTATGTATTTGTTTCCAGTTCATATGTTACACATTTTTTAGTAGAGGCAATGTGCCCAAAATATCTAGTAGAGGCAATGCGCCCAATATATGTATTAAAAGATGTATGGATTGTCTACAGTACTACCTCGATGAAAGTTGCCATAATAAAAACACATGTTTTTTATAACCCATGTGTCTCATTCAAAGTCCCAAAAAAAAACCCTTTTTGTATATTCTGCTACATGTTTTTAGTAAAAAAAAAATCAAAATAAGTGTATATTGATTGGTTTACATGAACGTTATAGCATCTACAAACTATGAGATATATTTATGGAATTTTTATTTATTTATTTTTTTATACTAGTAATAGCTTCGATCAGCGACTTATAGCAGGGCTGCAATATTGTGGCAGACAATCAGACACTAACTGACTCTTTTGAAACTTTTCAGGAACCAGTGACACTAATACAGTGATCAGTGCTAAAAATATGCACTGTCACTGTACTAATGACACTGCCTTAATAAAAATGCATGTTTTTTATAACTCGTGTGTCTCATTCAAAGTCCCCAAAAAAAACCCTTTTTGTATATCATGTAGCAGAATAGATATTGGCCTAAATTTATGAAGAAATTCGATTTTTTTTTTATTGGAAATGATTTATTGGATTTTGTTTTGAAAAAACAAATTTTGTTTATAGAGCAAAAAATAAAAACCACAGGGGTGATCAAATACCACCAAAATTACATAAATATTATTTGGGTACATTGTCGCAAGACCGCGACTAACTCAGCGCAGTCTCGCAAAAAATGGCCTGGTCATGAAGGGGATGGTAAATCTTTCAGAGGTCAAGTGGTTAAACTTCTAAACAACAAAAGTTAAAGAGCAAGTAAAGTGCCATTTTTTTTTCTGTCCTGCAAATGTAAAGGCATAATGTGCTAGTATGCATCGTCTCTTCAGGGTTCTGAAGAAACGGAACGGTTGTCCATTCCTTTAGAGCACATGCATCGTAATCTGCTGCATATACAGTAAATATCTCCTAAACACACGTTTAGGATATATTTATAGTAACTATAGGTAAGCTTTATTATAGGCTTACCTACAGGTACAAATAATAAACAGAAGTTTACTTTCTCTTTAACAAAATCAGTTATCTACCAATGGTGTTGTATGTTGTCTACTTCTGGGCTACTTGTGTCCCTCTATCATATGCAGGGCCTGTCCAGTTTATCTGTCAGTAACAGGAAGTCTCCAAACTAGAATAACTTTATTCATATTGCATACGCACTGGCAATGCATAAATGGATTAAACTCTCTGAATGCAATTCTGCTAATGGTTACTGACAGCTGTTGTTAGTCTAGACATCAGAGTCAGAGATTTATAAAGGGACTATGAGTGCATCCTCCTTGATTAGGGTAAAAGCATCAATGATTCAAGTCTTAGGGATTGAATGCTTTCCAGGAGTATTTTGGTTTGGATGTTTTCTAAAATCCCTTTGAAAGTTTTAGGAGGACAGTTATGGAAAATACTGTTAAAATGTGGTTCTCCTTAAGGAAACAAATTTCAGAAAACTCCTACATATGTCTGGTCAAGCTCTGAATAGCAAATTTTAATATTGCTTTCATTATTGTTCCTCTACAGAGATTTCCTATCAAATTAACCAACCATATGTGTATTTATTTCTAACCTATTTCTTTTTGCATCTTCTTTTACTAGTTAACTTACCATTTCATTTGTTCTCAATTATTTTTCTTTAAGTCTTTAAGCTTCCCACACCAATTGTTTCAGTAAAAAAATACTTATTGACCTTATTCTTAATTCTTTTGTCTTGTCTGATTAATTTGTTTAAATTAGTATGCAAATGTATTTTTGTATGTTTTTTTTAAGGCTGTTTTCCTAAACTTTTATATGTAGTAGTTAGAATCTTTGGTCAAAGAAAAACATAGAAAATGACTGTAATATTCTTCACATCTTAGTACTTCAGTAAACATGTACATTCGAGAAACTTAATTTGAAAATATTAAAAAAAAAAGTTTTGGTAAATTAATCTTAGAGGATTTGTTAAGGTGCTATATTGTCCAATGTACACTTATACTGCAAACTTTAAAGGAAACACCCAATTGATGCAGAGTGCAATTTCTAACAAACCCTATACTGGGGGCAATTCTACCTAGGGAATACTACACCACCATGACAATCCAGCAGTCATATTTTGCTGGCCAGCTCAACTCTTACATTGGAGCACTCAGTTCAATGTTCCCTCAAGAACTGATTTAGGCACTGACTCAGTTACTTGCAGACAACTCTGTCAATCTTTGGTCAAAGTATACTCTGGTTTTGGCCTGTGGCCTCTTACCAATTCCTGTGTTGGCAGTAGGGATGACCCAAACACCCCCCGGTTCGATTCGCACCAGAACACCACGAACGGGCAATAAGTTTGTTCGAATACCGAACCCTATTAAAATCAATTGGACTCGAACAGGAAAAATCAAAAGTGCTAATTTTTTTGCCTTTTTATTGCCATACAAAGTGTATGGGGCCCCTAGTACTGCCCTAGGGGACATGTATCAATGCCAAAAAAAGTTTTAAAAAAGGTTGTTTTTCAGGAGCAGTGATTTTAATCATGATTTAAAGTGAAAAAAAGTACTCCTTTAAATATCATGCCTGGGGGGGGGGTCCCCTTTGTCTCCCTGTAAAGTGTCACATCAGTGTGATGTTTAGCACAGTGCCACCGCAAAATGACATTTGTAAAGGAAAAATTGTCATGTAAAATCGCTCACGGCTGTAATATATTGCCGTATAGATCATAAATCACTGGAAAAATTTGTGTGGGGGTCCCGCCAAAATCCAAACCAGGCTCTTTTTTAACATTTTGGTGCTGGGTTTATTTATTTATTTCAGGTACTTACAAAGCGCAGTGAATTTACTCAGCGCTTTTACATATACTGTACATTGTACACTGTACATTGACATCAGTCTGCACCTTCAAGGACCTTACAATCTAGTCTAATCCCTAAGTCACATTCATACATACACCTACTATTGTCAATTTAGACAGGATTAGACAATTAACCTACCACTCTTTGGAGTGTGGGAGGAAACCGGAGTACCCAAAGGAAACCCACGCAGGCACAGGGAGAACATGCAGACTCCAGGCAGATAGTGTTGTGGTTGTGATTTGAACCAGCGACTCTTTTGCTGCTAAGGGAAAGTGCTAACCACTACACCACTGTGCCGCCCCGCCCTTAACCACTTCAATACACTGTGTTATATATACTAGACTGACTGCACCATATAGTCTGAACTATATCCTACAGGGACTTCACTCTATAAAATTGTAATGACATGCCCCTGTAAAATAGGTGCAGAAAAATTGGGCCTTGGGTGTTGGTGGTGCCTTAAACAAAAAATATTGTTGGAAGCTAGCATCATCAGGATTCAGGACAGGAGGATTAGGATAGGCAGCATAGTCAGTCTTCAAGGGATCCCAGATTCCCTAGCAAATTCAATCAGTTGCATCAGGGCCTTGATAGCTGCTGATCCAGGACTGATTTATTTTTATAAATGTGAACCTATCAACTGAGTCTGTGGACAGGCACACTCTATGATCCATTACAAACCCTCCAGTAGCACTGAATGTCCGCTCAGGAAGCACGCTGGATGCAGGACAGACCATTAGCTCGATTGCATATTGAGCAAGTTCCGGCCAATGGTCTATCCTCAAGACCCAGTAACTCAGCGGATGCTCTGTTGGAAAGGTCTCCAAGTATGCTCTTGCTCCTAGATATTCCTGCACCATATAATGCAGACGCTGATGATGGTTGCTTGAATTTATCAGCCCTGGGCACTGAGGACTGAAAAATTGTTTAAAGGCATAGGTCAGCCGGCCACCTTCTCCACCACTCTTCCTCTGTGTCAGGACCTGTGTCCTTGCTTGGGTCACCTGCTGGTGGCAGTGTTTGGAAAAGCAAATGGTGTAGTTCTGGTGGCCACCAGCAGGTGTCTCCCAGGAGATTGATCATACAGGTCGTTAAGCTGCACCTGATGGTCTGCTGGGATTATATAAGCCCGTTTTGTACCCAGTACCAATGCTTCAGTATTTTCCCTGCAAGCCATGTCCATGCCTGAATCTGATCTGCTCTGATCCCCGATCTGTGATCCAGACCCAGAGACTTGATCCCTGAACCTGCTTCCTGCTCCCTTGCTCTCCTTCTGCTCCAAGTAACCTGGCTCCCTGTTCCCCTTATCTGATATCCCCGTTTGCTTATTGTATATGTGTGTTTTCTACACTTGTATTTAGTTAGTCAGATAGTTAGGTGTTTATTTTGGGTTTATGGTGTGTTTTCATCTTTTACTTGCTTGTTTATGTTTGCTGGTGTTTGGTGTTGGAAGTATGTTCATTGTCCTAATAAATATCTGAATATTTTCACTTTACATCTGGTTCTGATTCCTTTAAGTGCAGCCAACTGATCTGACCATCCCTGCTGGATGTCTGCATATGGTATCCCTGACACTCTGACTGAAGGATGCTTCAGAAACACTTTGTCCAACAGCAGGAAAAGGAAACCTCTCAGGGTCTGGAAAGACCACACAATTTTTTTCAAGCTATCCTGAAGATGTTTCATCCGAAGGCAGGATGAGCTCTACAACTTTACCCTTGTAACGTGGATCAAGAAGGGTTGCCAGTAACGATCCCTCTCCTTGATACCACATTCCCTGGGGTCTTTTCGCAGGCTTTGCAGAATCAGGAAGGCCATGCAGCGTACGTTTGAGCAGACTTGAGAGTCCCCTGGGTCACTGAGTGTGACATTGTCTGGAACTACCTCCATCCAGCCATGTATAACTCCTTGGGTTTCTGGGGACTGAAAACCAGGATCCCTTGAAGACTGCTGCTGTCACGTACCTGGTGGATGAGTCTGACTTATGCAGTGGGTAACCTCCCTTACGACCCTGACTCGGGAACCCCTGGTAGAGTAGACAGGTGGCTCGGGAGTACAGGATGGCACGAGGGTCGGACTGGGTCACTGGTGTTGATAGGAAGTCCGTAGGTGCACTCGTGCACAAGAAGCGTGGTCGTACAGGCTGGGTCGTGAAGCTGGCTGGCGGTGCAGTACAGAAGGAGCAGGCAGATGGATGGTCGGGTTCAGGCAGGGTTGTCAACAGGCGGGCAGCAGAAGTACAGGAGGGCTAGGCTGGAGGGTGGTCGTAGGCAGTCCAGGGGTCGGTGCAGGCGGAAATCAGCAAAGTCAGGCAGGCCGGGTCGTAGGAACAGGTAATCAAAGTACAGGCAGATCAGGAACACACACTACACGCTGTAGATCAGACAGCAGAGTCTGTGTGCTGCTGAGGTGTTTAAATAAGGCAGCTGGGCTCCAATCAATGAAATCACCCTGCACAACTGTTAACCCTTAGTGACCCCTGCGCTGGTTACCAGATCAAAGACATGCCTGCATAGGTGCAGAAAGTCCGCTTTAGCCACAGATTCTCTTCCTAACAGCTGCGTGTTATCCTCTACATCCATGCTGACACAATCCTCCTCCTCCTCTTCTTCCTGTGTGTTTGGTGGCCCTGCAGGAATGCTATCTGGATAGAGGGGGCCTTGAGAGGAAATTAAGTCTCCTCTTCTTCCTCCCTCTGTTCTGCCTCAAGTGCCCTGTCCATGATTCCACACATCTGTGTTCCAGCAGGAAGACTAGAGGGACAGTGTCATTGATGCATCCATTGTTACTGCTCACCATCCTTGTAGCCTCCTCAAATGGTGACAGGATAATGCATGCATCCGTGATCAGTAGCCACTGGCATGGCAAAAAAAACCCAAGCTCCCCTGAGCCTGTCCTCGTGCCATACTCACAGAGGTACAAATTGATAGCCCTCTGCTGTGCATGCAGCCATTGCAGCATTGCCAATGTTGAGTTCCACCTGGTGGACATGTCACAAATGAGGCAGTTGGTGAACAGGTTCAATTCCCGCTGAATGTCAGTTAGCTGAGCACTGGCATTGTATGACCGGTAGAAATGACCACATACTTTTCTGGTCTGCCTTGGAATATCTGGTAAGCGTGGGCATCTGCTGAAGGAACGCTGCACCACCAAATTCAGGACGTGTGCCAGGCATGGAACATGTGTGATGTGTCTCTGTTGGAGGGCAGAGAAAGGGTTGATGCCATTGTCGCATAAAACCATTCCTGGCTCAAGCTGATGTGATGTCAATTACCTCTGAGCCTGCCCCCGCAGAGCTGACAGAATCTCTGCCCCTGTGTGACTCCTGTCCCCTAGGCAGACCAACCCAAGCACCGCAAGGCATCTTTTAGCCTGACTGCTTGCGTAGTCCCGAGAACTCTTTGCTCGCACTGCTGGTTCAGAGGACATTGCTGCAGAAGAGGCCACAGAGGAAGAAGAAGAGGAGGGATGGAGGAAACAGATGTGGCAGAAACAGCACCATTTTTTTCGGAGTTGTGGTGGCGGAACTAGCTCCAACACCGAACCCTGTCCTGCATCCTTCCCAGCTGGCAGCAAAGTTACCCAGTGCGCCGTGAAGGAAAGATAACGTCCCTGACCGTGTCTGCTAGACCATGAGTCAGGAGTAATATGTACTTTGTTGCTGACCGCCCTGTCCAAGGAGGCCAAAACATTGCCTTCCACATGACAGTAGAGTGCTGGAATGGCCTTACGTGAAAATAAATGTCTTTTTGGAACTTGCCACTGTGGCACAGCACATTCCACAAATTCACGAAAGAGGGCAGAGTCTACCAGCTGAAAAGGCAGCAGTTGGAGTGCTAGCAATTTGGCCAAGCTAGCATTTAAATGCTGAGCATATGGGTGGCTGGAACAGTATTTTTTTTTTTACGGTTCAGCAACTGGGGTATGGAAATTTGCCTGCTGACATTAACTGGTGGTGTACTGCTACCAGATTGGCTGCAAATACTTGTGGCACCCATTGCTAGACCTTAATTCCTCTCAGTGCAGGCATTTAAGAGGACTGGAGGTATTGTAGGGGTTGAGGTCACAGATGAGGAGCAAGGAGAAGCCCGCCTTGTTTTATGATGTGGGTCTTTCAGGTGCTGTTGCCAGCGGACTGCATGGGAGGTTGTTATATGTCTTGTCAAGCATGTAGGGCCCAAGCGGCTGCTGTTCTGGCCACGCTTGATCCGCTTCAGACATAGATTGCAAACAGCAACAGTGCAATCTACTGTACAAGTGTTGAGAAAAGCCCACATCATTGAAGTCAGTGGGGAGTCAGCAGCAACCTGCACCTGTGGAGCTCTGTGGTGTGATGCAATAGGGTGGCTCCTGGAGGACATCCTGCCTCATTTGAGTTGTGCCTCCTCCTCCTCCTCACTTTCTCCTCTGTTCTCTCAGGCACCCAAGTACAGTCAGTGTCCTCATCATCCCCTCCCTCTTCATCACTGGAGCAAACTTGGCAGTATGCTGCAGCTGGGGGAACATGACTGCTAGTTTATTGTCCTTCTGTGGCACCCCCTCTCTCTAGGCTCACGTTACTCCCTTCCTCAACCTGGGTACCAACATCGGAGCCTTCAAATTGCTGCGCATCCCCCATGTAACTGACACTATGGTCGAATAATTCTGGTGACTCCTACGTGCATGATGGTGGGGCTATGGAAGGAGTAACTGTGGACAAGGAGCCGGTGGGATAGGCCGCTTTGGCAGCTGCGTTGGAAGACAAACTAGTATGAGCCAGAGTGACAGAGGATGAGGATGATGAGGACGGCTTAGTTATCCACTCCACCAACTCTTCTGGCTCAATAACACGGCCAACAGCGGGAAAAAAAGGACAAGTGTGACCCGCCAGCAGAGGATGCACCATGTCCGCCACCACCACTTTTCGCTGTAGATACAGAGGCCTTGGTCCTTGGTAGCCTTCTGGACACGATGGGGACTTCTTTTAACAGCGCACTAAACTCAATTATATACTGTACACCACCAAATGCACTGTATATGTAGTCTAGACTGAATGCAGAGTATATATATATATATATATATATATATATATATATATATATATATATATATATACTTACACTGCCTGAATGGATTTTATATGCTATACACTGAATGAGGTGTATATGTAGTATACCCTGAATGCAGCGTAATATATATATATATATATATATATACAGTATATATATAAATTCTTACACTGCCTGAATGAACTTTATATACTATAGACTGAATGAGCTGTATATATAATATACTCTGAATGCAGCGTAATATATATATATATATATATATATATATATATATATATATATATTATATACAGTATCTCACAAAAGTGAGTACACCCCTCAAATTACAATTTGCTACAATGTAAAGTAGTGAGTGTACAGCTTGTATAACAGTGTAAATTTGCTTTCCCTTCTCAACTCAACACACAGCCATTAATGTCTAAACTGCTGACAACAAAAGTGAGTACACCACTAAGTGAAAATGTCCAAATTGGGCCCAAAGTGTCAATATTTTGCGTAGCCACCATTGTTTTCCAGCACTGCCTTAACCCTCTTGAGCATGGAGTTCACCAGAGCTTCACAGGTTGCCACTGGAGTCCTCTTCCACTCCTCCATGATGACATCATGATGCTGGTGGATGTTAGAGACCTTGCGCTCCTTCGCCTTCCATTTGAGGATGCCCCACAGATGCTCAATAGGGTTTAGGCCTGGAGACATGCTTGGCCAGTCCCTCACCTTTGCCTTTAGCATCTTTAGCAAGGCAGTGGTCATCTTGGAGGTGTGTTTGGGGTCATTATCATGTTGGAATACTGCCCTATGGCCCAATTTCTGAAGAGAGGGTATCATTCTCTGCTTCAGTAGGGGGCGACCCAACGCTAGCTGTACACAGCACTACAGTAAGGGCCAGTTGGCTGCAGCTGGATGCATTTTGAACTGTACTCCAACTGCATAGACAACCCAAAATCAAAGTAATCCTGTGGGCCTAGTTCACATCATTGCATTGCAGTTCAGCGCAGTTAAAAAAAATTTGTTAAAAAAAGTAGAGCATGCTGCATTTTTCTGCCCCGCAAATGCAGGGAAGCTCTACAAACGCACCACACCTCGTCCCTTTAAGCCAAGAAAGCCAAGCCCAAAAATGTATAGAAAAAGTTTGCAGTGCTAAATGCAGCTTTTGAAAAATGCATGCAAAATGTGTTTAAGCGGCCATCAAGCGCACGTCAAGTGCAGTCAAAAACACACAGTTATGTGCAGTTTCTGGTGTGAATGGGCCCTTAAAGTCTCCTCTGCTTCCAGACACAGAATCTTTTGCCTGTCAGTGCTAAAGACTGCGCTAAACCTGCTTAATATTGTTGTTTCCCCATCTACAGAAATGAAAGTCCCTAGCAAAGTCTTTCTTTATTATAATCTAGGCAGGTAGACTTGAGGACCGAGGTGTCCAGGCTTCTGCAGCCCAAACTCCAGACCCAAGTGGTGGAAAATATCTCCCATTCACTACCTTGTATGCTTTCTTAGCCCAGATTCTATCACATGCCCCCACCCTCTGTTCAAAGCCATTGGATTAAAAACCTTTCCCTAGAAGTCTTTGGGTATTGTAGGGGGCAACTGCATTACCTAGAAGTGTCCTAGCTCTGTGTTCTACCTTAAAGGAGAAGTTTTGTAACACAAGAACCCATCATATTATGCTAACATTTTTATCTTTTGTCTGGCACAGTCATTTGAGCAGTGAGTGATCTGTAAGCAGGCAGATCTCAAGCCCAAGAAGTAGCACCTTAGAGACTCCAAAGCTGATTTTATCCCAGGGACTTCCACTCCACTTTTCTATAATTCTTTTCTGCTGAGTTCAGTTTTTGACTTGAGTAAACCATAGGTTATTCGTCCCCATTTACAACCTTAGGTAGACCTGCGCCTTAGCTCAAACTTGAGGCTCCTGTTTCTACCTCAAATTCTCTTTTAGGCCTCATACACACGGGCGTTTTGTAATGCTACGTTTTTGGGCGTTTTTTGCTGCTCTCCATGTTATTCAATGGCCCTCTAAAACGTTGACGTTTTTGAGCAGTAGAGGGCATCGGCGTTAGTGAGCTGTAGCTAGAACGCAGGACCAGTGCGTTCTGAAGCTGCAGCGGCATGGCGTTTTTGATGCCGAACCGGCAAAACGCTCAATAACGTTGCTTAACGTTGTATACACAGAGTTAAGCCTTGTCAGGCGTTCTATTCAAAATCAATGGTTCCCTATGGGAGCCCATTGATTTGAATAGAAGCCGCACCAGAAGTCGGATCACGGTGATCCGACTTGCGGTGCGACTTGTGTGCTAGGTGTCTTAAAGGGGAACCACTGCAAAAAAATTGCGTGGGGTTCCCCCCCAAGAGCATACCAGGCTCTTCGATCTGGCATGGGTTTTAAGAAGAGCCCCCACGGCGAAAAAAACGGCGTAGGGTCCCCCTCAAAATCCATACCAGACCCTTATCCGAGCACGCAGCCTGGCAGGCCAGGAAAGGGGACGAGCGAGCCCCCCCTCCTGGACTGTACCAGGCCACATGCCCTCAACATGGGGAGTATGGGTGCTTTGGGGCAGGGAGGGCTCTGCGCCCCCCACCCCAAAGCACCTTGTCCCCATGTTGATGAGGACAAGAGCCTCTTCCCGACAACCCTGGCCGTTGGTTGTCGGGGTCTGCGGGTGGGGCTTATCGGAATCCAAAGCCCCTTTAATAAGGGGGCCCCCAGATGCCGGGCCCCCCACCCTATGTAAATGAGTATGGGGTACATTGTACCCCTACCCATTTACCTGGGGGAAAAAATGTACAAAAAAAAAGCCACTACACAGCTTTTTAAAATATTTTATTAAATCCGCATCTTCTCCCCTCTCTTCGGCTCTTTTGCGGGGGCTTCTGTCTTATGAGAGGTCTTCTTTTGCTCTTTTGCTGCTGTCTCCCCAGCTAGCTTCTCCCGCCGCTGCTTCTTCTTCTTCTCTTTCTTCTTCTTCTGGAGATGTTGACTCTTCGCTCTCTTCCACTCTACTGCTGGGTCATGATGTCACATCCTGGGGCAGGGCATCACATCACAGCCCCGCCCCAGGATGTGACATCATGAGGATGGGGCTTATGATGACGTCATCGTGTGGCTCTGCTCCATGCCAATATAAGGCAACCGCGCAGCAGGACCCGGCATTCGAGTGGAAGAGAGCGAAGAGAGTCAACATCTCCAGAAGAAGAAGAAGGAGAAGAAGAAGAAGAAGCAGTGCCTGGAGAAGCTAGCCGGGGAGACAGCAGCAAAAGAGCAGAAGACCCAGCAGAAGACCCCTCAGAATACCCCGCAAAAGAGCCGAAGAAAGAAGAGAGGGGAGAAGATGCCGGAGCGGATTTAATAAAATATTTTAAAAAGCTGTGTAGTGTGTTTTTTGTATACTTTTTTCCCCCCAGGTAAATGGGTAGGGGTACGATGTACCCCATACTAATTTACATAGGGTGGGGGGCCCGGCATCTGGGGGCCCCCTTATTAAAGGGGGCTTCCAGATTCCGATAAGCCCCCGCCCGCAGACCCCGACTACCAACGGCCAGGGTTGTCGGGAAGAGGCTCTTGTCCCCATCAACATGGGGACAAGGTGCTTTGGGGTGGGGGGCACAGAGCTCCCCCTGCCCCAAAGCACCCATACTCCCCATGTTGAGGGCATGCGGCCTGGTACGGTCCAGGAGGGGGGACGCTTGCTCGTCCCCACCCCCTTTTCTGGCCTGCCAGGCTGCGTGCTCGGATAAGGGTCTGGTATGGATGATGGGGGGGACCCTACGCCGTTTTTTCGGTGTGGGGGCTATTCTTAAAATCCATGCCAGATCGAACAGCCTGGCATGCTCTTGGGGGGGAACCCCACGCAAATTTTTTGCGGGGGTTCCCCTTTAAGACACCTAGCACACAAGTCGCGCCTTCTGGTGCGGCTTCTATTCAAATCAATGGGCTCCCATAGGGAACCACTGATTTTGAATAGAGGCAGAAAACGCAGCTGAGAACTAGCATGAAAAAATGTGCATTGACGTCAATGCAAAACGCCGAGAAAAACTGCAATTTTTTCCCTGACGTCAGGCCCGGCGTTTTGCTTATTTTTTTGCAAACGCCCGTGTGTATGAGGCCTTAAAGTCAGTAGCAATTAAAACCCACTGTTAACACAAGGGGGCTTTCAGTTTCTGAAATGCACTTTCTGCTTTGGGGTTCCACTTAACTATTGTGCGCACACTGTCCTTGCTTAGGTCTTTCTGGCAATGCAGTCAAAATTAAGGTCACTTGGTCATCAACTGTAGTAACTCCTTGATAGCTATTATCTTGCTGCTTTGTGGTTTATTAAGACTGCGGCCAATACTCCAACTACAGGGCTTCCTCCATATCTATACCACAGTTTTTTTTTTTTAATATTGGATGAAACCTCACTTTTTGCATACCACCCAAGACTGCCTGACCTCTAGTGAGAAAACATTTCCAGTCTGTACTAATAATGACCGCATGCTGCAGCTGCATATTTCTGGTGTGAATCTCATCCTTAGCCCTTTGAAAGGTGTCAAGGTACGCTTGCAAGCCAAAAAGCACATGGAGATCCTGCCACATACCAAATCCAATTTTGCTAATTAGAGTCCTTTACACAAACTTAACCCACCATTTGCTGTTTGAAATGGCAAATGGCCATATGGTTACGTGGGAGGGCGAAGGGAATTTGTATCATAGATAGCAGTGAATCCTGTATTTCACCAACTGATTGCAAAAGACTATCACTCTAGCATAGTCTGTTTTTTTTCTGGAGCCATGGGTTGTGTGCATTTTTACCTGCAGACTGTCACTAGATTGTGAAATGATGAGACATCACCTACTCTGCATGGCCCTGAAACATTGATTTACTTAACTGATGTGACATTGTACTTAGGCCTGGTTCACAACTACGCAGTGTGCTTTTGATCCATTTCTGCAGTGCTTTTTTTATGCGTGCATTTTTGTACACACTTTTTTGTGTTTTTATGCTTTTTGTGTTTGTTTGATGTATTTGTTGTTGGGCAGATTAAAAACAGGAAATGCATCAAAGGCGTATCAAAAACGAAATTAAATTAAAAATCGAACTAAAAACGCACAGTGTTGTATTTAAAAATTGACCCTTTCCAAAAATGCAGTGGCTGAAAAATTTATAGATGTGAACGTGTCCCATAGGAAACCATGTTGAATGAACTGTAGTGTGTTTCTGCAAAATGTACTAAAACCCGCATACAGTAGGTGTGAACCAGGCCTAATAAAAGAGTGTATATATGCAGTCCTCAACTCCTCATCTTTTGATTTATGATGCTAGAATATGACATTCAGGACTGCCTAGCCAGTGACAGCTGACTGTACAGACAGGGTCATAAAAATATAATATCATAAATAGAGTTGATCGAACCTCTGGAAGTTCGGGTTCTGCTGGTTCGGCCAAACTTCGGGACAAAGTCCGGGTTCGGGTCCGGACAGGATCCGAACTTTGACACGGACCCCGAACCCCGAACCCCATTGAAATCAATGGGGACCCGAACTTTTAGGCACAAAAATGGCTGTAAGAAAGTCCTGGAAAGTCCTAGAGGTCTGCAAAAGGAATGAAAATGGGGGTAAGTGTCGGACAAGTGCCCTACAAAGAAATGGGGATAGGGAAATAACTTAAAATAATTAAAAAAATAAAAATCACATAAAAAAATAAAAAATGGATGTAGATGTGGACTATCTTCAAACTGTGTGAGAAAAGTATAAATTAGCCGGGAGAAGCCATATCACTGTTCTAAGAACAGTGATATGGCTTCTCCCGGCTAATTTATACTTTTATCACACAGTTTTAAGATGATTGGAGATTCTACAATCATCTTAAAACTGTGTGAGAAAAGTAAACATTAGCCTGGAGAAGCCATATCACTGTTCTACAATCATCTTCAAACT